>JAIXND010000754.1:73583575-73632621 GCA_023646645.1 Varanus salvator macromaculatus | reverse complement strand
TGGCTTGGGCTGTAGCCAGAATCAGCCAGATCTGGATTTAAAGCTGGATGTTGGCTAAATGCCTCAAAACGGGGCATTTGTCATGAGGAACAGAAGAATATCTGGGATTCCCCAGCTGATGCACTCCTTGCCCTCAACCACAGATCACAATTCTCCAATCCAAAGGGGTGAATTGCTTCTCCTAGGTCTTTGTTACTGGCAAGAAGAACTTTAAGTTAAAATAGGTTAGTATTTTATTTTTTTTAATCAGCAACTTTACCTGTATTTCCGCCAAAAAATTAATCATCCAAATTAAGATGAAAGAGCTTCTGTACTCTAACTGAAATTAAGTGAAAACAACATACTCTCATAGGTTTCTCTGCTTGTGGTGGTGGTGTTCTTGAGCATTTTATGAGAATAAAAGGGACCCGTAGGTGGTGCTATCAGGCTGCTTCCCTATGAGGCAGCAGGAATCCGTGATTTCAATGCAGAAGCATATGGAACATGATTGCCATTTTTAGATGCTGTGTGTGGGGTTGATTAGGGAGCAATCCAATGAGGCTGCCCACAGCCTTGTGGACTTGGAGGGTTGCAGGCATCCTACAGGGGAAAGGGCGAGCTCACGTGTTGCAAAGTACTTAGGTGGCCGGTTTTGGCTGTCTGACTGGGTGCAGAAGGGAAAGAGGCCAAGGCAGTCCCTGGGTATGTTACATCGTGGCTGAGCCAGGCTCCTCCCCTGTATCCCCCAGAACACCCCCGCAGCCACTCCTCTGTGGTCCAGACAAGCCGTCCCTACAGTTCCTTCTGTACTCCTTGCAAGGTGGAGGGCACTCCAAGCTCAGAGTCCCAGTTCCAACATCAGAGCTGCATTCTAACGCCAGAACTGGGGCTCTGAAAAATCCTGTCGTCATCTGGACTCTGCCTAGTGACCACTGAGCTGCTTTGCTCATATTCTTTTAATGCCACCACTGGGTCAGCCTAGCAATTGCTCAAATGCCTCTGCCGCCCCTTTCATAGAATCATACAATACTGGAGCTGGAAGGGGTCAGAGGGCTCCTGGGCCCAACCCCACTCAGTGCGGGACACCAAGTTAAACCTTCACTCTCTGATGGTTCTCCAGTTGCATCTCGAATGCCTCTAGTGTGGGAGAACCCACAACCTCCCGAGGTAATTGGGCCCATTGTCGTACTACTCTAACAGTCAGGACGTTTTTCCTGACATCTAGCCAGAATCTGGCTTCCTGGAACTTGAGTCTGATATTCCGTGCCCTGCACTCTGGGGTGATAGAGAAGAGATCCTGCCCTTCCTCATTGTGACAACCTTTCAAGCACTTGTAGAGTGCCACCACACCTCCCCCTGGTCTTCTGTTCTCAGTAGGAGCAATCTTCCTGGAGAATGGAAAGATGAAAAGGTCTAACTTTCTTTTGGATGCCAGATCCTAAGGCATGCTTCTTTTGATGATGCTGTTGCAAATGCTGATTCGCTGGAGCCCTTGAGCAGAGCATGGCAGATTTGCCTGTAATGCAAGGATTTACCAAACTAGGATAAAGGCTCTTCCCGGTAGCCCAGGACCCTTGAGGAAGCAGTTGAATTATTCTTAAAAACATTCAGCCTATGAAAAGTATCAAATCAATTGCATTCATGCAAAGCTTCTTAGCTACCAAATCTTGATCTATCTGTGTTTATGAAGAAGCAGAATAAGGGTGTAGCTTTCATTAGCATGACATAATGATCAGCAAAAGTTACCATACATTCCATGATAGGAAAAACATTCAAAGAAGAGTTGGGATGGTGCAGAGTTTAAAGCATTTGAGGGGAACTTGGGAAATCTGGGTTCTAATCCCCCCTCTGTCATGAAATTCAGTGGATGACTCTCTGTTAATCATGGACCCTTGAGCTAACTGAGCCCACAAGGTTGTTGTGAGGACAAAGGGGAAAGGGAAGGGCTTGTTACAAGAGGAAAAGAGCTGGGATAGCCACATCAGCGTCGGCTTCTCACTCAAACGCATCTTTCTGAAAAAAGGGGGTGAGGAACTTGCCTCAGAAAAAGCAGAAATGCCTCACTTCGTTTCAAAATGTGGACCATCACATTTACCTCTTGCAGTGAGGTATATTGCAAATGCAACCTCAGAGTGCAGGTGGGTAACCTGTGGCAACCAAGGACAGAGGTTTATGACATTCTGTATGGTGTGGAGACAGGAGAAAGAGATGTTTTTCTCTCTCCCACTCTTATAATATTAAAGCATGGGGCATGAGTGGGTGCCTGTCATCCAATGATATTGACAAGGAGTAGATTCAGGACAGATGAATGGAAGTTTTTCACACACCAGAAAATTAATGTATTGGATTTGCAGCTGTGAGATATGTCGGGCTGCGCATAGTCTTAAGAGTTACTTGGAAAAGGAATTTGACAATTTCATGGGGGATTAGTGTATCAGTGACCACAAGCCATTGTGGCTCAATCAATCCTAATGCAGAACCAGCAAATGCAGGAATATCGGACACCAGGGAGAGGACTTGTGAAGAGAATGATTGGTTTCCTGGAAACATGTACTTGACCACCTTTGGGGGGAGGAGAGCACTTGGTTTTTTAGGAAATCATTGCCAGAAGCTGTGGGGTGGGCCACCAGTTTCAGATGGTTTTAAAATAGGATTATGATCAGATTAATCAATGGAGGGAAGCTCTACCCATTGTCATGACAGCTGTATGCACATTCCAGGTTTCAGAAGCAACATGTCTCTTGGGTTCAGTTGCTGGGACATAGCAAAAGGCAACAGACCAGCATTCCTGTCCTGCTTTGTGGGCTTCCCAGAAGCATCAGTTTCACCATGGTGGATAACAGGATGCTAAACTATGCCTTGGTCTTATCGAGCAGGACGCTTCTCATGTCATGATGACATGGCACATGCTTAGTTTGATCTACCAGGCTCTTCCTTCAAGTATTAATTCTTCCTCCAAGGAGCTGAGATTGGCTGAATTAGGGCTCTCGGCAGACTTCCATCTGGACAGCTTTGTGCTGGATCAAGGTCAAACATTCCACATGGAATCTTTGGGCAACACCTCTCAGGCTGAAGGGATGCCTGCCTTAAGCCCTTGGCAGAAGGTTTATCTGGCAGCAGCAAGGAGAGGTAGTCATTTTAATTTTCCACCATGACTTACAGCCGAGGTGGACAGCCGTGGTGGGGAGCCTGGGGGATATTTTTGCCCCTCCAGAAATGCAAATTTGCCACCAATTTTCAGCAGCAGGCTGATAAGGAAACCTGAAGTGGCCACACTATGCTTGTTTCACTTGAGCTCAAACCATTATAGAAGCCCAAAACAGCTGGCTGTAATGGGAAAATGATGGCAATGAAAATGGACAGTGCTATTTCCACCACCAGTAACATTTAGCATCAGGAACTTCAATAGGGGTGGAGAGGGTTGCAGGTGGCCCTGGACTGAAGATCACCCTGTTCTGCCCTAGAGCAATTTGCCTCGAGCATTATGGGAAATTTCTACAGCCACATGCCAGTGACAACAACCAGACAACCACATGGAAGTGGGTTGACTAATCTTGAACCGGTCACACATCTTGAACTGGTCACCAGATGTGGCCAGAAACTGCCAGCTTTAGGGGCAGATGTCTATCGTGTTCCTTCAGTCCATTCCTCACATATTATTTTATCTTTCTGAGAAGAAGCTTCTGAATTCAGCATTGCTTTGGTTGAAAATCAGAGGCCACAGTTTTCTTTCTGCTCTGAGGAAACATTCTTGATGCCCAACCAGCTTGGGGAGCTGAATCACATTATAACGGAAGCCACGAATATTCCAGAGCTTCCCTTTCCACTGGTCTCTGTCAAGCTGATGTGATAAACAGATGAATGGTGGGAATTACTTTCAAGCAGCTATCCATCAACAAAATGTAAACTTTATTAGCTTGCCTTTCCCATGAGACAGGACTGATGGGCAGTTAAATTAAAGTGAAGTGCCTTTTTAATTTCCTTCATCATGAGAGGAGTGGAGAGAATCTCACCTTTCTTTCTCTTGCAAGGAATTCATGGTGGCTTACAAGCTTCCTCTCCTCACCATTTGATGCTCACAACAACAACAACCCTGTGAAGCAGGTTAGGCTGAGATCTCCTTAGTCCCTATCCAGAACTCTAACCCCTACACCACAAATATCAACGTAGTGGAATATTAAAAGGCTGTACATGTTATTTCCCCTGCATGAATTTGTCCAATCCCATTTCAAAACCACCCTGATTGGTGGCCATCACTACATCTTGTTGAAGCGAATCTCATAGCTCATGCACTGAGTGAGGAGGGGCTTCCCTTAATATACCCTGAATGTTCAACTGCATTGTATGGCCCTGGTTGCTCATATTATGAGAGGCAGAGAAATGTTGCCAAGTCCACCTACAGTACACCATGCGCAATTCTGTACACTGTATCAAGAACTTGATTTATTTTCCAGGGATTAAACCATGATCCATAGCTTTAAAGTGACTGCATGAAAGGCTAAATAGTCAATATATCAGTGTGGAATAGTGATTAAGAGCACAGGACTGAGACTCCGGCAATCTAGATTCTAGTCCCCACCCAGCCATGGAGCCAACTGGGTGACGCTGGGACAGTGACAGACAATCAGTCCAACCTACCTCATAGGACTGTTGTTGTAGGGATAAGATGGAGAGCAGGTAGAGTTGCCTTGAGTTGTTTAAAAAAGGAAAAGGCAGGATATAAATCAAACAAATAAATAAATACTATTTAGTATTGTCTCTAAGCTGATCACAATTCCTGTGTCCAATACCACTGTTTTTAATTGCAAAGAGACACTCGATAGTTTGTTAACAAGGAAAACGCTTCCAGGCAAAGTTTCTTCACCCACTTCATCTTTCACTGTCATAACATTCCTTTGGTCTGACTCTTGATGGAGCACCTTCTAAAGGCCATAGGAAATCGTCTTTGGTGCCCAGTCTATAAAAATACTGACACAGCATAAACGTTTGTGTTTATTGCTCATTTCTCTTGTGAGGAGCAACACCTTGAAGAAGATTCACCTGAGCTTTATTTCCAACTCTATCCGCTCACTCTGAAATGTCATCAAACTTCAGCGGTTCCCAGTGAGCTTCAGGAATATCACTCTGCATCCAACAAAGCTTTGCATTTGACAGAAAAATTAAATTTTATCTGTGTGTTCATCATGGAACACTTTAAAGTTACTGGCATCTTGCAAATAGCTTGATTTAAGCAGATGTCAAATACGACTGAACACCTCTAAGGGCGCTGCGCTACCTACCCAGTTGTGTCCCTGCAAGTTCTGTTCTGCAAGCAAAACCCACTGATTGCATGACATATTTTTACAATTTTTACAACATGGAACTGGAAATGAACAGAAGTGTTTCTGGAATGGGGCAGGTTAGAGGAGCTTGCATATATGTCATTATATGTTTTTCAGCGCCAGGTTAAGACCTTTTTATTTAATCAATATTTTAATAAGTTTCAATATTGAATTTTATCATCATATTTGAATTGCAGCCAGAGTGAGTCGTTAATTAATTTATGTTATGTTAGATATTTGTATTTTATTTATGTAAGCCATCCTGAGGCTTTTGCAAAGGACGGCATACAAATATCCTAAATAAATAAATAAATAAATAAATAAATAAATAAAGGAGTTCTGCTGACTTGTCTGCATCCAGAAATGGGTGTTGCCTCTCATTTGCAGTTTCTCATAGCAATCTGGGTCGTACAAACTGTAGGTTCTGCTTGCAGAATTGAACCAACAGGATCAGCCCCTTGCAAACAGTCCCAGTGAATAATTCCCTTAAGACCTCAGCATCTCAATATTATCAGATACCGAAGGTAATTGGAGAACAACTATATGTTAAAAGCCAAAAGAATTGCATGTGACAAGAAAAAAACAGAAACCTGGGGTGTATAATCAAAAGAACATTTACAGTTTATTCTGACAGGATATACATGCAGCATGTAGGTAGTCCCCAAAGGGGCTGCCAAGATGGAGTCTCTACAAGATGTTTTTATAATCTATCACTTGCATATACAGTTTGAAGGAGGGTGGAGGATTTTGCTATAAGCACAATAGGGCTGAATGTGGGTAAGACACACAACACAAAAAGAAGGACTGTCAGGACAGGCAAACTAAGCCTATCTAATGTGGAACCCCAAGGGAAGACCTTTCAGGACAGGTGCATTGACATCTCTAAGGTGTACATGAAAGCAAGACTTGCAACATGGATTCCTGATCAATCAGAAATCCCACCTTAAGTCTAAAACTGTTCTTACAGTGTTAGGCTTTTAGCAGCCATATGATGGCAGAGTTTTCACTCATTTTGTCCTGACGATGGTTCGTGTCCAAATATTAGTAGAAAGGATTGCCCCAGCTACGAAATGCTACAGAAACAGTGGTGCAGCAACAACACATATTGTCACTGAGGCTGAATGAGAGTTTGGCAGCTGCCGTGCAGCGGAGCTTGCTCAAATGCAGACCTGTGGGTTATGATCTCCAAATGATCTGGGCTGCAGCACATCTCTTCCTCTTATATACGGTGCCCCTTGTGAAGAATAATGAAACTTAGATTAAATATAGTATTACAAGCTACTACTAGACGGGTCACAGATTCTTGCTCCAAATATCACATTAGTTCTTTGTGGATCTGCAGCTTGGGCATCCTGCCTTGACAATGTGTGCACTTTATGAAGAGTCCTTGAAGAATGGATTCAGCAATTTCTCAGTGCTGACTGGAAGCAAAAAAGAATTCAATCTAACGTTTTCACTCTCTGTCACTTGCACAAGAAAGCGATTCTGCACTCTATTCTCCAAGCATTAAGAGGGGGGAGATTGCACCTTTTCCACAAGTGGAGGTTCACAACAAAACACTGCCAACTGTGCCCACTTTTTAGTCCCTGTCTCCGGAGAATCCCCCCAGCCTGTATTATATAGCATTAAACAATGCAAGTTCCAGGGTGGCTTTTAGAACTTAATGTGTGCAAGTTCTGGGCAGTGGGGAAGGCGAAGGGTGCCATTTTCACTTTTCTCTCTCTGGAAATCGCTGCAGACGGTACAGCAGCCTTGTTTGTTTATTTGTTTGTTTACCATTAACACCCTAACTCACTTCTCCTGGCTGTAAGTTGCAGGAAATTCAAATATCCAATTTCTCCTCTTCCCTCTCATTCCCCTCTTTAATCATTACCATTCTCCAGGTCCCGGGACCCATTATTAGTCCTTCTCAAGGCATTTAAAAAAATGTATAATCTTTTAACTAATCAATTTTTATTCACCCAAAGAATCTGTAATTTTGAGGTGGTTCCATTTCACTTTCTCTCTTGATGCAGGTGAAACAGGAGAGCACAAAAGTTGGCTTGAAACTCAACATTAAGAAAACTAAGATCATGGCATCCGGTCCTTTCACTTCCTGGCAAATAGAAGGGGAAGAAATGGAGGTAGTGACAGATTTTATTTTCCTGGGCTCCAAGATCACCACAGATGGAGACTGCAGCCAAGAAATTAAAAGACACTTGTTCCTTGGGAGGAAAGCTATGGTAAATCTAGGCAGCACACTAAAAAGCAGAGACATCACCCTGCCAACAAAAGTGTATATAGTCAAGGCTATGGTTTTCCCAGTTGCAATGTATGGCTGCAAAAGCTGGACCGTAAGGAAGACTGAGTGATGAATTGAGGTCTTTGAATTGTGGTACTGGAGGAGACTCCTGAGAGCCCTTGGACTGCAAGGCGATCAAACCAGTCAGTCCTAGAGGAGATCAACCCTGACTGCTCTTTAGAAGGCCAGATCCTGAAGATGAAACTCAAATACTTTGGCCACCTAGTGAGAAGGAAGGACTCACTGCAGAAGAGCCTAATGCTGGGAACAATTGACGGCAAGAGAAGAAGGGGATGGCAGAGGAGGAGGTGGCTGGATGGAGTCACTGAGGCAGTTGGTGTGAGCTTGAGTGGACTCCGCGGGATGGTGGAGGACAGGAAGGCCTGGAGGAATGTTGTCCATGGGGTCGTGATGGGTCGGACACAACTTCCTGACTAGCATAGCATAGACATGCTGTGCGCCCACAGAGGTAGCATGGGAGGGTAGCCCATTAGAGCTGAAGCCCCAGATGGTCCATCTGCAGCTGCCGGTAGCTGGGAGGCCCTCCGTTCCTGGACACTCGCTGAACTAAAGGCACAGGGCCCTGCAGATCTTCCCCAGTGCATCTGATCCACCTGGGTGCGCTGGCTTTGGCCAACTGTGCCTCGCCTCCTGAGCAGGCCCCTTGAATTTTCCTGCTGGAGGGTTTCTTCTGAAATCAAACGCCGTCCTCTCTTCCACCCACACTGCTGCTTTTACAGACAGGGGCGCCCTTAGGAGGCAGGGTCCTTCAAAGACACAGAGCAAGACTTCGAGTGTGTGGCAGTGCGATATGCAAATCTACCGGTTTTTTCCCGTGAGCCTCGGCTGAGCCCGGGATCGTTTCGGCACCCAGCGCCGCCCCTGGGCGCCCAGCAGACAGGCGCCGTCCCTGCAGAGGAGGCCCCCATCTCCGGCGCCTGCTCGCCACCTGCCCGCCCTCCGGGGATGCGGCCCCCTCTCCTCCCGGCATCCGCGGCGGCCTGCAGGGGGCGCCCTGGAGCCACGATCTTTCCTTTTCTTTTTAAGGGGAAAAAGGCGGCGTAAGAGAGCCGCGGCCAGGCGCTGCGTTGCCAGCCGGGGCAGGCGCGGCGCGTCGGGTCGGGTCGGGTCGGCAGGAGAGCTCCGCGGAGCCGCCTGGGTCGTGCGGCAGCCTCGCTCGCTCTCCGCCTGCCGCCAGCCTGCGGGGAGCGGCTACGCGGCAGGCGTCCGATGGCGCTGCGCTGGAGCCCGCGCCGCCGATCCCTGGAGTGAGATCCCCCGGCAAAGAGGCGGGTCCCTTCGGGGAAGCGAGCCGCTGCCTCGCCGCCTTCCTCCTCCTCGAAAGCGCCCCGGCGGAGCGGGGTGAGTAGGTGCGCAGCGGGCGGGCGGGCGGGCGGGCGGCTCGGCTCTGCCTTGCCCTGCCGCGGCGGCGGGAATGCAGCTCGCCGGCTTGGCGGGGCCGGCTTCGCCCTTTGCACCGATCGGCGCGGACGAGCCGGCGTGGCCCGGTGCGTGGAATGCGGACCGGCACCCGGGAGATGCGGGTGCGTCCAGGCCCCCCGCTCGGCCCCGAGGCTCGCGGGGTTGACTTGGGCCAGTCGCCCATGCTCAGCCTCACCTACTTCGCAGGGTTGTTGTAGGGAGGAAAGGGGGGGGAGGGAGGGGAGGGGGACCGTATGAGGCGCCTTGGGTGACTCGGAAGAGGGGAAGAAGTGGGGTGTGCATCCCGTCGTAATATTAAGCGACCGAAGAGAGTTTCCGTTTTGTCATCTACTGGGCTTCCCCGGGTGAGGACTGACAAAAAGATGGGAGGGAAAGGGGATCTCTGTGCCACTGCTTGGGCTTCTCCTCTAGAGTGGCTGCAAAATAACTGTGAGCCGGTTCGTACCTGGGACTTGCTCCCAGGTAAGCCAGCACAGGATGGCAGCCGGAGAGCCGGACAGAGGCCATTCTGTGTGGGTGTGTACAGTTTGAATCTTCTTACGTCCTGAGAAGCGGGCAAATCCGGGAGGTAACTTCCAGTCTTCGCGCCTACGTTCTAGAAAACCAGGAGTCCCTGGCACCTTAGGGACTAGTAGATTGGTTGCAGCAAGTGGCTTCGAAAAACTGGGCTCTTAACCAGCAAAGTTTATGGCCATCTGTTGGTATATAACATCGATAGGCAACTTATGACTGACCAACTGTTGAAAGACTCCCAAGTCCCACTGGGTAGGGCGAATGGGAGGTACAGTCCTGCAACTGCTGGAGGCTTGGAGGTTGCCCACCACTGCGTTAAAGTGCATAAATGGCACAGGATTGTTCCTCGCACTCAACCCCAAATTTAGTGACAGATCTGTCCCGTTTGTTGCTTGCACACTTGGTCTTGAAAACAGAAGCACTTGTGTTGCTAACCTGCCTTCTCCTCCCATCTGTTGTGGTGGTGTCCAGCGCGGTATTGAGGTCTGGGGGTTAGGATGGGCAAGACCACAGTTCCAGTCTCTGCGAGCTGCAGCCATGAGCTCACTCTCTGTCTTTGGACAGTTACTTATTCCCATCACTGAACCTCATGCTCATATCTAGCTCTGGCCAGGCCTTAATTTCCCACGGAAAGGGCCATAGAAGTGGCATCTTTTTGCTTCGAGGTCTTCTGAAGAGCTATGTTTAGGAGTCAACTGTGGTTAAGCTGTTAGTGTGAGAACAGCACTCTACACCTGCTTGAAGGGCACAAACTTTTGTTCTGCTTTCACATGTTTCCAGACAAGCTTTGTGCTCTTGAAAACAAATTATTTTTGTAAACCTCTGACTGAATAGTCCCATCTTTTATTTTGAGGTGTTCTATTATTTCACAGTTTGCTACCAAGTTTCATGGGTGGTGTGGTGTAGTGGTTACAGTGCTGGACTGGGGAGATCTTGGTTCTAGCCCCTGCTTAGTCAAAACTGTCAGCCAAACCTACCCTACCGGGTTGCTGTTGCTGCAAGGAGGAAATGGAGAGGAGGGGGGCTTTGAATGCCACCTTAGGTTCTGCTCAAGAGGAGGAGAGGTGGGGCAGACTTTTGTCCCATTTAAAAGGGTTTTAAAATTGCAAGATGTACCAGAAAGATGAAATGGTAGAGGACATTTTTTTAAAATCTCTAGCTTTGGAAATCTTAAGTTTTTTAAAGCTGGATTCTGACCATTTGTATCTGTAAGATGCTTTAACTTTGCTTGTTCTTTGATTTGCACGAAGCAGAGTGTGGGTTTCCTTGCATTTATTTTTATAACCTGCCTCTCAGTCTCCTAAGACTTGTGGCTCATTATTTATTTTTAAACACTCTTATAAGCAAACTTGAGCCATTAGGATCGAGTGAGGAACAATAATATAATGGGGAATGGATTTATAATGCAAAATGAGAGACGGATTGGTGTAGTGGTTAGAGTGTTGGACTGGAACTTTGAAGCCTATGCTCTAGTTCCCACTCTGCCTTGAAGCTCACTGGGTAATTTGGGCCAGTCACCAGCTCCCAACCTAATCTACCTCACAGGGTTGCTGTGAGGATAAAATGGGGAGAGCAGGAACCATGAAAGAGCCTTAAATTTTCCTTACATGATGGAAAAGCCCTGTGAGCTAGATAGATAGATAAATATATGAAACAATATGGATAATAAGAAGAAATCCAAGGGCTTTCTAGAGGCATCCACTACAATCCATCATAGAATTAAGTGCACTTAAGCAGATTTATTTCAATGGAATTAACTATTGAATCCTAGCCATCAAAATGTCTTAACTCCAAACTCCTGGATTATAAGCAATGCTTATTGGGGCCCAGCTGTGTGTATTTTACTCATAAGGAGAAACTAGCTGCCTTGAGTTCTTTTTCTCTTTCTTTCTTTTTTGGTAGAAAGGTGTGATAAAAGTATTTTGTTCCAAGGAAATTAGAATTCATTGACCAACTTAATTAATCAAGGTTAATTGATCAAACATACATACATACATGCACACACAGGCAGTTAATGTTTAATTAAATAAATCCACCACAGGGGTCAAATTCTGCACTTGTGCAAGAGCTTTCATAGTGCACCTTTCCAGCACAACACTTTCATGACACTAGTCCTTAAGCAAAGAACATATATGTGAATTGGTCCAAAGATTGCCTATCACTACCCCAGAGTTAATCTATTCGACCCCAAGGGTTTCATCTGCATACAAACACAGGCAATTGTATGGGGGGGGGGGATAACCATGCAGTTATCGCTCAGGGTCTTTGAGGGAAGGGTTGCTGCCCCCCAACACCAGTGAACTTGATTTAGAGTGCAAGGAGCTGGGCCATGGGGGAAAGAGTGTGGGGCTCCCGCAGGCTGCGTGTGGCCCGTGGGCCCCAGGTTCCACATCCCCACTCCAGGGCTACACAACAGGTGCAGTTATGGGACTACAGTGGAGATCCGGATTGGATTTCCAGGCTGGTGCTTCTAAACTCTCCAGCTCATTCTGACTGCATTCGTTGGCTCTGCCAATTTTAGTGGCTGTAATGCTTTAATTAATTGATCATGCACATTATAATATTGCAGAGGAGTAGAATGGGGGAGCTGTTACACCAGCTTGACTTATAACCTAGGAGCTGGTGGGATGGTATAAAGGTAAAGGTAAAAGTTTCCCCTTGGCATTAAGTCCAGTCATGCCTGACTCTAGGGGGCGGTGCTCATCTCCGTTTCCTGGCCGAGGGAGCCAGCGTTTGTCCGCAGACAGTCTCCGTGGTCATGTGGCCGGCATGACTAAACACCGAAGTGCACGGAACGCTGTTACCTGCCCACCGAAGTGGTACCTTTTTACCTACTTGCATTTGCAAGCTTTCGAACTGCAAGGTTGGCAGGAGCTGGGACGGAGCAACGGGAACTCACCCCATTGTGCAGATTCGAACTGGTGACCTTTCGATCAACCAGCCCAGCAGCACAGCGGTTTAAACCACTGCGCCACCTGCAGTCCCGGGATGGTATAAATCAACCCAAAATTTAGCCTGCTGGAGCTGGGGGTCAGACTAGATGGCCCGGGAGGCCCCTTCTGACTCGCTCTGTTTCTGTGTTTATCTGTCTTCACCATAGGCTAGAGATAAAGAGAACCATAAAAAAACTGCATAGGAAAAGCAGGAGAGGGGAAAGAACACAATGAAAAAAGAACCAAAATAAATGTAATCTCGTCAAACATATGAAGCTGTCATATGCCAAGTGAGACTACTGGTTCTTCCCTTCCAGAGCTGCCGAGCAGAAAATTTCCAGGGCCACAGGTAGAGAAAGGTGTTTCCAATAAGGTGTTTTCTCTAGTTAAGGGCCACAGTATTTCTAAACTGTCTAAACTCTCAGGCTCTGTGTTACAGAAGAACATTTGTTAGAGCTGGAAGTTGGGACAGAGGTGTAGACAAATGTCTATGTATTGAGAGGTAGCGTAGCCTAATGGTTAGAATGTTGCTCTAGTTCCCATGTGGTTGTGAACTGCATGACCTTGCACCATTCACTGACTTTCAACTAATTGACCTCACAGGGTTGTTGTGAAGAAAAGAACGGAGAGGAGTTTTATGTAAGTGCCAAGAGGGTAAAAAAAGGGATCAATACAAGCTCTGCTGACAAATCCAGGACCACCCTAGGATTCAGTATAAAAACTATTAGAATTAAACTACCCTAAAAGAACCAAAGTTGTCCAGCAGTTAGCAGGTCGGGCTGAGACCTGAGAGGTCTGGGTCCTGTTTCAGCCATGAAGCTTTCTGGGCCACTTTGAGCCAGTCATGAACTCTCAGCCGAACCTCCCTCGCAGGGTTTTATTTATTTATTTATTTATTTATTAACATATTTGTATGCCGCCCCTTGCACACAAGCCTTGGGGTGGCAAACAACATGGCAACTAAAATCAATACACAATATTAAAAACTTGTTGTTGTGAGGATAAAATGACAGTTTTGGCATGCTGAAGTGATGTTGTGGTGAATTTTGCGGGTGCGGGAGCTAATGACAGCTAGCCCTTGTAATCACACTCCGAAGGAGAATCCATAGTAAAATATTATCAATATTGAATCCCCGAAGAGCTAATGCTCTGCTTAAAACTCCCATCGCAAAATGCAGACCTCCAAAACAGACTAATAGAATCGCATACTTACATGGCACGTCTGCAGTCCTGCAGTATTTGCAGAAATTATATTCTGTCCAACTGGCCAATGCCCTCGGGACATTGCATTTTAATAATAATCAAGGCAATAAACCCCACAATGGAAGTATTAAACATGGGAAAGGTTAAAGGGGGAGCTGCAACATTAATAGGTGAAAGATTAGATGCTTGCTGGAAGGAGAAGGAGGGCCTGGAAGGACACAATCCTAAACAGGTTTACACAGTTGCAAGCATAGTTGTAAGCCTTTTTCTGCCTAAACATGCATCAGATTGTGCCTTAATGCAGGGAGAGCACCAGGTGGCTCTTTCTGGGAAGGCCATTCCACAGATGGGGAGCCACTACCAAGAAGGCTCTTTCTGTGGTTGCAGCCTGCCAGTGCATTGTGGGCAGTGGAACCCAGGCAGGATGAGATCAGCCATCGGGCACGAACAGAGGATGCCCCGTCACTTGGGAGTGAGCACCACTGCATTCAAAGACGCTTCATTCAACATGACACCTGGTTCAACTCGCTCCCCTTGCCTGACCTACATCAGCTGCCCTGTGAAAAGGAAGGAGAGACAGGATCAGGCAACGAGAGAAGGGGATCTGTTCAGTGGGACTGCTCCCCACAGGAGAAGAGAGGGAAAGCAGGGTCATTCTGCTGATTTTTTTCCTCTTCCGTCCCGATCCCCTTTTCCTTGTGTAGCATATCTTCGTAGATTGTAATCCTGCATGCAGATTTTTAAAAAAAATTTGGCAGGTGAGCTTCTAACTGATTGTTGCTCAAGGAATTCTGATTGTCCCAACAGCCTTTTTTGGCTTAGGAGTGAGATGATATTTAAACTGCAGCTTTCTGCAACCTGGTGGCCTTCAGAGGCATTTGGACTGCAACTCCCAGAATTCCCATCCAGTAGGACCGTTGACTGGGAATTCTGGGTGTTGCAGTCCAGACATGTCTGGAAGGAACAAGGTTGGGGAAGGCTGCTTTAAAGAAATAAAATGAACTTGTAGAGTGTGTAGAGCTCTCTCTGTGTGTCTTGCACCTGCAGTGGTGCTGAGTCCATGCAGTGCTGCTACTAGCAGTGTGGGTGACGGGACGGGTAAATTTTGCCTCTGCTGTCTCCTTGACATGTTGTGCTCCAGCTGGGCCTTGGAGCCTGCTGGGGCTGGACCTGGGCCTGGAGGGGCCACAGGATTTGGCAGGCCCAGCCTCTGGAACGCCCCCTTTTCTTCCTCCTGAAATGACGAAGGCGCCCTTAGGAAGCAGCACCCTGGCTCATCCCACAGCAGCCATAGGTCCAGGGGGGATGGGTCAGAAGCCAGTCCCTCCATCCCAGGGACTTCTCCAGCCCCAGGAGCGGCCCTTGGAAAATTGTAAGGTCCCTGGGAACCATAGGCCTGTTCTCTTGGGAAGCCACCCTGTTGCAGTGCTCAGAAGCCCCTGAATATGGAGGTTGCACTCATCCTATGCAGGATCAGAAGAGCGGGAAGGCAGTGTGCCAGCATTTTTTTGGGGTGGGCTTTTTGCTTTGTAGTGGGAAGGAAGGAAGCAGAGGAGGCCTCGGGATAGCCCAAATCCTGCACCTCTTGTTGCCTACCCTCCCTCCTTTCACCTCCCCTCCCACCAAAGCATCCCCCTCTGCCCCTTTCCAAGGATGCACTCCAATCCCGACTCGGAGAGGCATCTGGCGTGCTAGCTTCAAGGGCCAGTCAGAGCTCCAAGGTCTGAAGGCTGTCTCTAACCTCAGAGCTGGGAATCCGTAATATAGCATATTGTTTTGCTAGAAATGCAGCCCATCTTGCAAAGCTGTGTTCCCCTCTGTTACCCTTCCACTGAACAGCCACCCACGCCGTCTTTTACATTTCTGGATAAGAACTCCTCTACCAAACTGATGAATGGAATGGGGTGGGGGAACCTTTTGTATCGTATAATAGAGCACATTTTCAGTGAAACATCAGCAGCTTTGGC
Organism: Varanus salvator macromaculatus; assembly: GCA_023646645.1. NCBI lineage: Eukaryota > Metazoa > Chordata > Lepidosauria > Squamata > Varanidae > Varanus > Varanus salvator. Next base: position 73,616,981 of record JAIXND010000754.1, on the reverse strand, counting down.
TATCCGTGCATTCTGCTTCTGATGCTGGTTACACAAAGGACTTCTGATTACTTTTAGCAGCAAGTTTTGTTGAGAGAGAAAATGTCATGATAGTACCTTTTGCCCTCAGTGGATATGGCTTTTAAAGCAATTTTGTTGACCAATAAAGGGGGTTACTGTGAACTGTGGGAGCCTGTTCACTGTGGTTTTCTGTACATTTCAGAAACATGTTTTTTTTTAATGTACCCAACGTTAGTTCTCAAGGCCAATTGCTGGTGATAACTGAAGCTATCTTGGCTGACTGAACAATAGGGGAAATTTTTAAAAACTAAATTGCAATGCTGTAAAAAGAATGTTAAACCTTTATGCATGTTTGATGGTAGTTCAGGTTTCTCCAAGCAGAGGAAAGTAACATTCTGCATGGTGCTTCCTCTTTGTTGCTCTTGAAAAGCTCTGAAATAAAGTTTTCTAAATAAAGAAAACTTTTACAGGTGGGATTGCCTGATCCAAAACTGGGTTGGCAAATCGCTCTTGGGAGCTGTATTATCACTGTTGGTATTATGGCCTGGGCTGAACTCCTGCATAAGCAGTCAAAGGCTCTTTGACTCCATTCGCACAAGGCCTGGGAAAAGCTCTCTCCTTCTTACTGAGATCCACTTTGGTGTAATGATCGGGGTGCCAGACTGGGACTTGGGAGGTCTGTGTTCTCGTCCCCACTCAGCTATGAACTTACTGGGTGACTCTGGGCTACTTGCTGATTCTCAGCCCAAACCAGCCAACAGGAGGAAAAAATGGAGAGGGCGGTTAGTAAGTTACCCTGGGCTCTTTGCAAGGGGGAGAAACAGATACAAATGGAATAATAAATGCATTACATTGTACAACTGCTTTGGGGCACAGAGAAAGGGAGCTTTAACGCAGAGGTCTCTTTGCTTGTGACATGGAAAGAGTGGAAGATATGCATGATAATGCATGGACTCTCTCTGCAGCTCTGTCGTTTGGTGGAGCTAAAGGGCCCTTTCCTGTGTGCAGTGGGGCTGGAGAGGCCTTTGACTTAAACGTGACAGAAGGCCCAAAGAGGAGCACTTAGGACTGGGAGCCAGGTAGGGCGTTGGACCAGGGCAACCAGTGTCCTGTTGATTCCATTGCTTGCGCCACCGCAGCGTTGGAAGGTCCAGCCCTCCACCCATTCTGCTCCGCCTCTTCTGTGTCTTCAACAGAGCTGCAGAGTGCCGAGCTCAGTGGGAGGGAAGTTGCCCATCCTGATGCCATCTTGGGATTGTGCCATTTCCAGTAGGGGAACCACAGTTTTGAAAGCTCCCCCATGTTAAAATGGCCTCTTGCTGACATCACAGGGAGCAGGGGGCATGCCAAAACTCCCCCATAACCTGCAGATCTTCTGCATGCAGGTCCTTTTGGCAACTGGGTGGGGGAAGGAAGGAGTCATCTAGCCCTGTTTTTGCTATGCCTGCAGGCTGAAGTGAGTGACCTGTGATTCTTCTGAACCCATAAGATGGTTCTTTCTCTTCCTCACCAAGTGGAAAGAACTTGGAGCAGTCTAGAATTCATCAGGTAATTCAGCCTTCCCCAGACTGGCACCTTCCAGATGTCTTGGGCTACAATTCCCAGCTTCCCCAGCCAACTATGATGGCTAGGGATGCTGGAGGTTGTAGTCAACATGTCTGGAGGGTGCTGGGATGTTGAAGCCTGCTTTAATAACATCTGCACAGAAAGCTCATCCAGGAGGACATTAAACAAGAGCTGCCTGCTCAAAGGTTTCCAGTGGCTGCCTTCACTTGCTCACCATCTCTTGGGTGGGTGTTTTCTCACAGGCCCTGCTTGGAAATCACAATGATGCAGTCGAGTTGAAGAGAGGACTCGGAAATTCATCCATCTGGCCAATTTGGGTAGATCTGGACATCACCACTCGCTCCATTTCCTTTTCGTCTCACCATGGCTAAGAGTGCAGAAGTAAAACTGGCCATCTTCGGCCGTGCTGGAGTTGGGAAGTCAGGTACGTTTGATGCTTCATTCTTTTTCATTCATCCTTCCTTTGAGTTGTGTGCTGTTCTTCGAAAGAAGTTCTTTGCAGGTGAAGAAGGATCCTGTGCAGGCACATGGCTGGACAAAGGAAACTCTTGAGGCTTTATGTGTCCCTATGTGTGCCCTTGTGGAGGCTCATTTCTATTGGTGATTCCAGAGCACAAAGAAGTTGGAACTATAAAGGTGTTGTCTGTAGACCATTTAAACAAGGAGGGCAGAATGTCTTTCAGCTGAATTTAATTTCAGGGAAGCTCTTGGGAGCTACCATCCAGTGGTGAGAAGAGCTGAAGACAAAAAGGTAGAGCTAAATTTAAAAAAAAGGTTTTGGTGCCAAGTCTGAGGTTCTGCACCCCTGTTACAAACAAATGCATAGAGGTCATTTTCTAAGCTGCACTGTGACCTGCAAATATTATCCTTGATCCTAGAAATATATAACGTTGCTAGAGCTACTCCCCCCATGTAAAATGAAAAAAAAAAAAACCAGTGGGAAGAAGGCTGTGATAGAAGGCATCAGTGCAACACGCAAGTTTTCTGCGTGCAGAGTTATTTATGGAAGGGTTGTCTTTGAACATGCAATTTCCCACCTGCCATTTTAAGTGGTACGTTATAGCAAGAGTGGCACCACTCCTGATTGTCCTGGGGAACATGCTGGAAATCAAGATATACGTTTGTTAGATTTGAGAACTTCAGGTAGGAGTCTGAGGCACAGGGAGGTGCTTCAATGGGCTGTGAGCAAGTGGTTCCCCCCGGGAAGGACCTGCCTGCATCCAGCTGGTCAGGTGAACCGTGCACATCACAAGTAGCATCGGACCTTTAGCATGGTTGACATTTGCTAAAGCAAGCAGAGATGTCTCCTGGGACTATGCTTGGTGGTCACATCAGTCAAAGCCAGGGAACCAGGCCTCCTTGGCCCAGTACCAGGCCTCTAAGGTTACCCTTGGTTCCTTGCCCATTTTTTGCTTTTTTCCTGGCTTGCAGGTCCCTACAATGTACAATGTGCTCTTTTTCTCATCGCATTCAGGTGCCTCCTTAAAATAGATCTATTTGCCCTGGCTTAGCTTCTATGAGTGTTCTTGAAATATATGCCTCAGAGCAGGGCCTCTGGGTGTGTTTGCTTGTGTTTTAATTGGTAACATAATCAAAGCACTTATAACTTGGGACAGATGAATCTGTCCATTTCGGTTTCTCCCCTTTTCCCGATCTTGCATTCCTTTTCTCCTATTTCCACATCAGTTTTTGAATTTTCTGAAAGCCTGTGTGAAATTTCCACCTGCCGTTCTCCATAAGACATGCCGTTTTGTATGCTAATTTGCCCAATGTCATTCAATTTTATTCAGTGTCTTTACTAATATATCCAGTTTTGTATGCACCTTTCCACAACAGCGCTCATTTTTCTATGCATTTTTGAGTGGAGAACTGCATTGCAAATGCAGAAATGCAAATGCGGAAGATCGTATTTCAGGTTGCAGGTTGCTGCAGGAAGGGCAGAGCAGGTAGGCTGAGCCAATGTCTTCCTCATCCTTAAGCTGCATAGATTGTGGCAAAGGGGTTCCTGAACACAGTGATGCCTGAGACCCACCAGGGTCACAATCAATCCCCTGCGTCTGCAGAGACGGGCAAAGAGAGATGGTCTCAGTTGCTGAAAGAGCTCCTGGGCTGTGTTGACCCTGGTGCAGGCCTGCTGTAGAATAAAAATCCAGGCCGCTATCAGAGCAGAGCAGCACCAACTATAAACTATGTTTTTGGCTTTTCTCTAGCCCATTCTATGTGCTTTATAGCTGTTACTTGGGAGGAAAACTTGCCCAATGTTGCATTGGCCTGTACTGCCTGCAAACCTTCCTTTTGGCTCTCCAATACTGGCCAGGCAACTAGAGGACCATGCCAGTAGTTCAGGCCAAAACGTTTTCCAAGAACCTGGAGGAGAAATGGGCTTGATCCCCAACAAGAAGCAATATGCATGTAGCAATAAGTAAGTGAACTGTGTTGCCCAGACAGGCACGCTTTGCTTTTCTTTGCGCCGTCCACCTATTTCTGGGTACCAGCCAAATGTTAGATTTACTCAAGGGCTATGCATCTTGGTTGGATGCAGTTTGAAAGTGGAGCCAAAGGTGGTTTTCAGACTTCCTGTAAGGCAGCTCTTCCCCAAAAGGGTCCAAAGAGAAGTGGAGCAGACCTGATGTTTCATTCCTGCACTGGACCGCTTCTGTAGGACATTGGGGCAGTGGTCAGACGTGCCAGTGCCTCCTCTTGCCGGGCTACTCAGGAGGTACATCTGGGGGCAGCTATTGAAGGGGAAACAGCACTTACAGCCCTGAAAATGCATATAACCCACCCCTGAGCAAGGGTCTTGATGCCCTAATGGCCTGGGATCAGGATACCTGAAGGAACATCTGCTTCCCTACATGCCCTCCTGCCCCTTAAGATCTGCAGCAGAGGCCCTGCTCTGGGAACCCTCCTTGAAGGAGATTAGGAGACAGAATACCCAGACGAGGGCCTTCTCTGTGGTGGCGTCCCAGCTATGGAATGCGCTCCCCAGAGAGGTCCGCCTGGCACCAACATTATACGCTTTCCGGCACCAGGTCAAGACCTTTTTATTCACCCAGCATTTTAATGTTTTTTTAAATTCATTATGTTATACTTCAGTCGCGGGTTATTAGCCTTATTAGTATTATTATTGTTTGGGGTATTATATGATATTTTATACTGTTGTCTTTATGGAATTTTGTTTGTAAGCTGTCCAGAGATACATAGTGATTGGACGGGTTAGAAATATCCCAAATAAATAAATATTTTCCCCCTGTGCACACCTATACTTTAAAGCCTTGGGAACACAACTGCTAAAGATACAGACCTCAAGATGCAGGATTTTGGAACAGTGGTATTTCTTGTTTCCTCTTCCAGTTTTGGACTTTAAAAAGAGAGTGAGGCTATTTTGAAGATCCAGCTGTACTTTATTGTTTTTTTAATGTTTGGCCTAAAGTAGTTGCTATTTGAGTTAACTTTATGGGATTAACTTCCTGGGTTTTCACTAGAATATTTTAAATACAGAAGGCAAGTCCAGAACACTTCACTGTCTCAGGTGGAATAGCAAGTGGTGCCCCCTTCTAAATCATGGGGTACGGTACCCCCAGGCTGGTCAGTTCCTCTCCCTGGAAGTAGAAATAGAATAATTGTAAATTACCGCATTTTTCGCTCTATAAGACGCGCCTGACCATAAGATGCACCTAGTTTTTAGAGGAGGAAAACAAGAAAAAAAATATTCTGAATCAAATGGGCACATAATCACAGGCACATTCCCCAAACTTCCCCATGGGCTGCACATCTGACAGACTTACTGCACACACATATTCGCTCTATAAGACGCACAGACATTTCCCCTTACTTTTGAGGGGGGAAAAAGTGAGTCTTATAGAGCAAAAAATACGGTAATTAGCAATGTCTCTCACTTCATGACAACCAAAACATGCTGCCTGAAGGAGCAGGTTCATTCTGCCTAATGAGGGTGGCCAGGTATCCTACTTTACAGAGGACAGTCCTCAGATTTAAAGAGCTGCCAGAAGAAGTTGTCAGTTTAATGGGTTTCTCTGGAGAGCCCTTGAATTTCCCTGTTGACACTTAGCACTTAAACAATGGAGAACAGGTACTCAGGTTACCTGGTGAGTCTTTTTGTTTATAGTATATTTTTCTTTAAATTGCAAATATTATTTCTGAATTTGTTCCTCTACATATAAATTTGTATCTGCACATGCAACGTTTGGGGTTTTGTGTCTCATTTTTGGTGACACACTGCCTTCCTTTTGGCAGTGCATAAGTGCTGTCCCTGATGGTGCGGCAGATCTTGGTTTTCTGTAAGTTTGGGTTCTATTCCTGGCATCTTGATTAAAAGCTACCAGAAAGCTAAAAACAGTCTGTAGGAATTAGCATTGTGAAGCCTCAAAAAAGTGAAAAAAGGACAGAAGAAAAAGACCGACTATGTGGCCAGTTTGAATTTCCTTGGATGCTTAAAAAAGGGGCTTTGCGAATTACTTAGGTTTTCATAAGGACTTTTCAGCAGCTTGGTAAATGCCCCATAGCAGCTACTTTTTCTGGAGTCCGTGAAAAAGGAAGAAGGCAATGGGTCCCAAAGGCCCCTGGTTTTCCCAGACTCAGCCTGGGAATACATGACGGGGAGGCAGGTGTCATCTGGGAAACCGTACCAGACTGGGCCTCTCCTTGTTCCAGACTGAAGCTGCCACACAGCGCTGCACATTCCGTGTTTCTGCTGCACCCACAGGTGACGGCGTAACTGTCGGCTCTATGAAACGGAGGACACCTCCAAAAGAGAAACAACCCATGGCAGCAATTCAAATAGAGCATAGGTCTTCAAACTATGGCCCGCGGGCCGGATCCAGCCCACTGTGTCCATTTTTCCAGTCCGCCATAGAAGTTTTGGACTTGCTGCGCACACGTGCCGTGCACATGGCGAGGTAGTGGCTGGCTTGTGCCGAGAGTGTTTTGGACTGGCTCAGAGAAAACGACCTCTGTGTGCCCCCGCCTTGCGACACATGCGTGCCCCCCCAGCCCACATCCCCCCCACCCGCCCCGCCTTGGCGGCCCGCTCCCATCGCTGGCACCTTTCAACTGGCCCCCTGTTCAAAAAGTCTGAGGACCCCTGAAATAGAGGATGGTTCTCTGTAAAAGAAGAAGAAAAGACACGTGGTCACCCTGTTTATCATTCTATCTTGCTACATTCAGACTAGGAGGGTAGTTGCTGCCTAGAATCCAGTCCCAGAGTAAGAAAGCCCATCGAGTGCAGTTGGCCTGCAAGAGCATTTGAATGAATTGCATTTGTATAAACTGCACTCCAACATTTGAGAATAATGGGAAGAGGGTGAAAGAAAGAGCACTCACAAAACAGCTGAGTTCATGCCCTGAGATAATTGGTTTTATTATTTAGAACTTATTTTAGTGCTAGGGGAGTGAGTTGGCTGCAACACCCTTTTCTTTCTTATTTGCAAATTACATTATGTGGGTGTACCTGTCACTTTGTGAGTAAGCACAGCTCCTCTCTTAATTAAGGAGCCTTTGCCTTCACTGCACTGACATGGTCAATGGAGGGCTTTGTATTGCAAGAAGCCCAGCTCTGTGTTTCGGTCCTGAGTCACAGTCTTGCCTAATTGCAGTTCTCGGCTACTTTACATGCCTTTGCAACCATGCAGTAGCGCAATATCCTGCTTTATTCATTGGAGCATCTCTTTGGTCAAAGGTGAATTCAGTCCTGATAATTTCCCAACTAAATGGTCATTGGGCTTGAAAGGAGCGGAAACCCTTGGTGTGGGGAGCAACTGGCGTTGCATAGCCGCCATGTTGGGGGATCAGCTAAGGGCAGAGGCTAAAAGGAGCAGAGCTACTGTACTGCGGTATTCTTGAGTCAGTGTTGTGATGTGGCTGCCAAAATGGCAAAGGCTGTTGACTTCCAAATCACAGGACGTACTAGTTCCCCTCTACTCAGCTCAGCACTGGTTATTTATTTATTTATTTATTTCACAGATTTATATGCCGCCCCCTGCAACAAGCCTCGGGGCAGCTAACAATAAATCATACATAAACAGTGCCAATAAAACAATCCAATAAAACCCACTATGTTAAAAACTAGCCCATCTCAAGGTCAAACAATTAAAACAATTAAATAGTACAATAAATACATTAACAATTAAAATACTTCTTAAATAAAAAGGTCTTCGCTTGGCGCCGAAAAGCAAATAAAGACGGCACCAGGCGAGCCTCTCTGGGGAGCGCATTCCATAGGTGGGGCGCCACCGCAGAGAAGGCCCTCCTCCGGGTACTCACCCTCCTCACTTCTTTCACGGAGGGTTCCCGGAGGAGAGCCTCAGCTGCTGATCGTAGGGGGCGGGAGGGCATATATGGTCGCAGGTGCTTCTTTAGGTAGCCAGGACCCAAGACGTTAAGGGCTTTATAGGTAAGAACCAACACCTTGAATTGGGCCCGGACTTCAATGGGAAGCCAGTGCAGCTGACGGAGAACTGGGGTGATACGAGAATCACGCCAGGTCCCCGTCAGCACCCTGGCAGCTCTGTTCTGCACCAATTGAAGTATCCAGACCGTCTTCAAGGGTAGCCCTACGTAGAGCGCGTAACAGAAATCTAACCGGGAAGTCATCAGCGCATGTGTCACCATCACCAGGCATTCGAATTCCAGGAAGGGACGCAGCTGATGGATCAGCCGAAGCTGATGGAAAGCGCTCCTTGCCACTGCTGACACTTGGGCTACCAAGGTCAGCTCTGGGTCGAGGAGCACTCCCAGGCTGCGGACCCTGTCTTTCAGAGGGAGTGCAACCCCATTCAAGACTAGGGTCAGATCCCCCACACCGAAGCCCGATCCACCCACCAACAGGACCTCCGTCTTGTCTGAATTGAGCCTCCTCTGGAGTCCTGTGTCCCGTTCTGGGCCCCACGGCTGAAGAAAGATGCAGACCAGCTGGGAAGGGTTCGGGGGAGGGCAGCAAGGATGATCCCGGGACTGGAAACAAAGCCATATGAGGAGAGGTTGAAAGAGCTGGGCATATTTAGCCTCAAGAATAGAAGGCTGAGGGGAGATAGGATAGCACTCTTCAAGTCTTTGAAAGGCTGTCTCAAAGAGGAAGGCCAGGATCTCTTCCCACTTATCCCAGAGTGCAGGACACAGGATAATGGGCTCAAGTTACAGAAAGCTAGACTCCAGCTAGATATCAGGAAGAATGTCCTGACTATTAGAGCGGTACAATGAAACCAATTACCCTGGAAGGCTTTATTTATATTATTAATTTATTTTATACCACCCAATAGCTGAGGCTCTTCGGGCGGTTAACAAAGTTGAAAATGCACAAACATTAGAACATGAATGCACAATTTTCAAGTGTAATTTTTCTAGGTTATATACCTCCAAATATTGTATAACTTCCAGCATTGCTAGCTGGGGGATGATGGAATTTGTAGTATTTTTTCTGTCTAAATGCAACAGGATTGCACCATGAGTAGCTGAACTGTGGCTGAACTCTTTCCAGTTTTCCTCTCTCTTCTAAGCATAAGAGACAGGAGCTGAGCGGATGAGCATTCTTATGCTAAACAAATGTAGCAGTTAATGTTATTTTATAAGGAAAGGATATTGCCCTCCCACATGAGAGGCATTCAGGATGCATCTGAGAGGGATGGTTTAACTTGGTGTCCTGCACTGAGCGGGGGTTCGGACCTGATGGCCTTCTGACCCCTTCCAACTCTGTTGTTCTGTGATTGTCTGAAGGACCAGGTTGAGCTTGGCATCTAGTCATCTTTTCCACACCCCACTTGCATCTGCCAATAAAAAAGAGTGATTTTTCACCCCATCCCTAGCCTAAACCAGCCTCTAGTTTCACCATTTGAAATGATTACCTTTTCCTGACATAACGGCATGGTTTGATAATATCCTAGGGATGACCGGAGGGACACAAGGAAAACTTAGGAATGTGTGTTTTGCTTGCAAACCAAGTTAGGCTATGTGAGAGCAAGTTATCACCTAATCTGGAAGCAGCTTGGCATGACTGGCTTTAAAGGGCAGCAGAAAGTCCATTTACATTACTTTGGAGTCTGTTTGAAATAAGGAGAAATTAATAGGAGAAGTGTTGAATGACAGGGCCTTACAACATGCAGGCCAGAGCTGGCGTTGATGATTTATGGGTCTTCTCCTCTGTGGAGCGGCATTTATAGGGATGTACTATATCATTTTTGCCAGCATTGTGGTATGTACATGGACTGGTGAATTTGTGGTCTGTTGCACAGAAGAACAGAATAAAGAGCAGTGCGAGAAAATAAGGGGGAAGCCTTAACATGGAACTAGAATATGTAGAGCAGTGGCCCTCACCCTTTTAGTCAGTTGGCGCTTCTGGATTTTGAGAGGGTGCCGTGTACGCTCCCCCAAAGTGGGTGCGAGGGTAGGCGTGCAGAGTCACAAAATATGCATTTCCCGGAAGGTGGTGTCCAGCCTGCTCCCGGCTTACGAGCAGGTGATAGCCTGTGGCACGGATTACAGGCTACTGAGCCAGGCATGGCAGATGACTGAGAATGCAGCTCTACCAAGCCTTCCACCTGGTTATGAGCTGGGGGAGGCGAGACTCAGCGTTCTGGTACAGCCAGTCTTCCACAGGTGGGGGATCTGACCCTGACACGGGTTCCTGCTTCTGCATGTCCTCCATGGGAGCAGGCAATGGGGGAAGACTTTGCAGCAGAGGGGCCTTCTAGGATGTGACATAAGATGCATCCCCAACTAAAGTGGGTGAATCAAAGGCTTTTGGTGAGGTACAGATCTGTTTGCAAGCTAGATGGCTGTTTCGCGGCCACTCCATTATATCTATAGCAGGGCAGCAGGCAGTGGAGTTTGCTGGAAGCAGCATCTTTCTAACCTAGAAAGCTTCCCCGTCTTGTTTCACTGATGGAACTTATATTCGTATGGACGCTTGTCTGTCTGCCAGGCCCTGGTCTGTTTGGGTCTTGTGTATATGTATAAGCCAGTCTTGGTCAGGGAACTAGGCTGTAATCTGTTCTCTGCTGATTTATTGCAGAGGCTCAAAGCCAATTACTGAAATTAATGCAGAAAAGGCCTTATTGAAACCTGAGCCTCAAGATTGGGAAGTCAGGACCTGCCAGGTGAACCGGTGAGATGAAAAGAAAAGTAAGAATAACTTGTCCAAGAATAACAAGTAACTACAAGGAAGAGGTTTTGAGCTACAAAACACACACACACAAAGAAAATGCCCTGCTCTGTAGAAGCCAAATAATGAGAGAGCTAGAGGGTAGCACTTTGCTTCACAGCAAGCCAGCCTCCCAGTAACTTTTATTCACACCCCTCCACCACCACCAACAACTTAGAAATAAAATAAAAAGCAGGAGGGACAAAGAGTTTGATGAGCACCAATCGAGGTGTTGCAAGCACATTGGAGCCTCCTGGCACCAACGTGGAAATCCACAGTGTAGAGAACTCTAATACAATAGCTGAAGCATTTTGGTGGAATTCTTTCTTGGTGTGAAAACATAAGAAAAGCCCTGTTGGGTCAGACTAAAAGCTGGTCTTACCAAACTTTCTGTTCCCACAGCAACTAACTGGAGGTCTACAGGGAAGCCCACAAATAAGACATGAGCCTGGAGCAGGTGAGGCTCCTCCAAGGTGCAATAGCATATTCCCACACTGTTTTGCTTACCCTTTTCTGCAGTGGTGACCAGATGTGCACACAGCATGGGTCTGTTCAGAGCAAGGCACTTGTGGTTCTCCCAATGCTTGTGCCTACAACTCCCATCATCCTCCATCATTGCTTCTCTTGGCTAGAACTGATGGGAGTTGTGGCCTTCCGGACGTTTTGGCCTGCAAGTCATTCTCCCTGCCATGAAGATTTTATTTATTTATTTATTTATTTATTTAAAACCTTTGTATACCAACCCATCACAGATGTCTCGATGGTTCACAACATCAGTAATAAAAAAAAGAGGGAGAAATAAGAGTAGCACAGCATCCAGTATTAGGTATAAAACCACAGATTAAAACAAATCAGCAATTAAAATAGTGGGAGAATAAAAAGGGTTGGCAGGTTTATTTTAATTCCTTTCCTAATGATTCACATCATGGAATTGACCTTTTTGCATGGCTGAGTCTCATGAAAGGACAGGAAATGGTTAGTTTTTTGATTTAGACTTGCTGTATTCCAAGTTGTTCTGCCTTGTTTGGCCTTTAGCAGGATGCACGCTGAATGTGGTGGGTGGGAGCCAGTTGCTGGTCTTCAGCTGCCCCATCCCATCTTCAGTTTTGAAAACGTGCCTGAGGAGAAAAAAGAGCTCCTGGAAACAGTGAGCAGTCCTTGCTAGCATAACAGTAATTAAAAATAGGTCACCGTCTACTTCCTGAAAGCCACATATGTATGCTATAATTATCATCTTCATAGTGAAAAATTAAAATGGCTCGATAGGATAATGAAGCCTCTAATGACCACTGGGCATTAATAAGTAAACTGGCCTCCATTCTGCATTTAGTGTTGTAATTTAATTACTTTTATTAATATAATTAAAATAATTTAAACAATGTGATTAAAGAGCCTTGACAGTACTGTGATTCCTAACACCTTTTGATGTTCTACTCTATTTGAACTGATACATGCAATGGATTGCTGGCTGCGCGTAATTTTCTGGGTTAACGAAAGGGCCCTTCCACTCAGGGTAGTTGCATGCGAAGCTCACCTTGGAAGGGAGGGATTCTTTTTCAGTCTCCCTCCAACCTTGTTCCAGATTATCTTTGTAGGCCATAGGCTATCACTCTTTTATATCACATCACTGTGGTGTGAATTTCTCGGATGAATTGTGCAAATACAATGCCTTTTGCAAGTACTTCTGAGCACTTTTCCTGGGGTTCTCTGCTCCAATTCTGATGAGAGAGAGGGAGGCCAAAATGTTTTGCTGTATTCTGCTCTCTGTCTGCGTAAAGAAAACAGCACAGTACATGAATGGGCCGTTTATGCTGTTCTGCAGACTTCTCCCAGTAACCTACTTGAGAACTCCTGCCAAGCCCTATATAGTCATCGACTTATGGACAGATAAATGAAAGGCCGCAGTCAGGGGCAGCTCATGATAGTGCCAAAGGAAACACTGTTCCTATTAAGTAATTTGAGCATCAGAAGGTAGCACTGTGTAACCCATTACTTCACTCCTTAAGGCCTTCTGATCATACATTAGAAGGGACTCGTGGCTGGGCTGGGAGCAGGAGAACCACGGTTTGGTCTTCAGGCTGGCCTTGCACATGGTGGGCAAGTCATGAGCGGAGCCGGCTGGAGCCGGGGGTCAGACTAGATGGCCCGGGAGGCCCCTTCTGACTCGCTCTGTTTCTGTGTTTCATACTTAAACCTGTCATGCCCTACACTTGGGTGTCTGTATGCCCTCTTTTACTGAGGACAGTCCTCTGTTTGAAGGTCTCCTTGGTTTCAAAGTCCAGCTTAAAGATAACCCACCATAAACATGGCTGCCCGTCAACAGTCAGCACCAGAGCAGACAGGAACAGCACCCAGTCGGTCTTCCAGACTATGGTGAGTTGCTTGCTTTTGCTATTTAAACAATGATAATTAGTTCTAATGTGCACGTTCCTAATGGAGTGCTGCTCCTGAGAGGTACCTGCCCATTCACCATGACCTGCTTTTGAGGTCCTTCTCCGAGGACCTCACCCAAAGGAGGTTGGCAGCAACGGGGGAAGGGCCGTCTCGGTGCTCCCCTCAGTGAGGCTCGCCTGGCATGAACACCGACGGAGTGCAGGCAACGGGATAACCGACGCTCAGGGACTGCACATAGTTCAGAGTATGTTGCTGCTGAACCATAGTTTGTTGCTGAAACATGGATTATCGTGTTATCTGAACCCAGCTGAGATAGCAAACCATGGTGAACAACCCGCAACTCCAGAACAAACCCCAGGTTCTCTTCATGTGTTGCTCATAGTCAACAAGCCAGAGCTTCTTAGCACAGCTGAGTTCAGACAACATGGTAAACCCATGGTTCAGTGCCACCCCATTCTCAACTTCTGAGGGTGGGTTATGTGTTGCATGAACCCACCTTTTCATGCCAGGTAAAAACTTTCTTCTACCCCCTGGTATTTGATAATACAGATTTTTTAAAATTAATTTGAGCTGTCTTATTGTTCTTTTGTTTCAAACTTTTGTTTTGTTTTACTATTGTGAATTAATGATTTTGTTTCTGTATCACCCAACAGCCAAAACTCTACAGCAGCCTAATTTCTGTATGTTAAAATTATTTATAAGTTTTATCTTTGTGTATTTCAGAGTTAATTTTGGTGAGCCACCTAAACAGCTTTGACCATTGGGTGGAACAGGAATGTGACAAACGAATCCATCCTTGTAAAAGAGCACATGCAACCTTTAAGGACATCTTTGCCTTCTCTCTTTGGTGAGAGATTTCCTCTTTTTTGGCAATGCATCTGTGGCTGCCTAAGTGATGCTCTGTTCACACTTGTTGGTAGAACTAATGGGCTTCTAGTTTGGTCCTTGACTAAGGACCTGGCTTAGGTCAAAGCTGTTGACTGAAGCTGTTCAGCCGGCCAGCATTCACTTTTTCTGCTCTGGCCTCCATGGTAGGTTCCTCGCAAGTATTGTGTCTGCATTTTGCGACCCTCCCCAGCATTTTATGCTCATTCTACACGGTGATAAAAGTATTCCTCAAAGCAAATGTGTTTTTTGCCAGTGTAGCTTTTAGAGTACTAAGTGTAACTACAGATGTAGCTCTTATTCACAGATATTCCCTTTTGGGGTTGTGTGGTTTTTAAAAAAATCATAAGTGTGTACTGTTTTTAAAAATAGCTCTTGCAGGAGTCCAGCATATATCCAGTGGAGAAAAAGAGAGAAAACATTTGAAAGCAGTCTTATTGACTGCAAAGCACAGCAGGAAGAAATGGGAAGAGGGGAGGAAAGTGAACAGATAAATTCTGGTTCTGCAGCATGCGCCAGTGAAAGGTTTGGTTAGGCATATGTAAAAAGGATGATTTTGTGGCTGCGGGGCGATGGGAAACACCTGGCTAAGAAGAATGTGCTCGCTGAATGTGAATCCTATGCAGGAAGCAGACCAACTGTTAAATTGTTTAGCGTAGCTTTAGCAAAATTTGTTCTAGGGACAGATAGAGTGATTGTTGACAAACCAAATAATTCATCTGTGTGTGCCTTAGGGTGTAATGTTAGGACCTGCACAAGGGCATGCTGGGAACTGTAGGCCCCCCTTCTTCCTAAACCTGCATAGGATTGTACCTTCAAGCACATGTGGCTATGTTTTTACACCACTCAGGGCACTGTCTCTTTTCCACACATCCTTTTGACCCTGTAAGGCACGCTGGCTGAGAGTGTATGCGTGCAACAAGCTTATCCAGATGGTCTCATGGTAGGTCAGGATTTGGACCCAGGTCTTGCTAGTCCAGAGACAGATTTTATTTTCCTGGGCTCCAAGATCACCACAGATGGGGCTGCAGCCAAGAAATTAAAAGACGCTTGCTACTGGGGAGGAGAGCTATGGCAAATCTAGACAGCATACTAAAAAGCAGAGACATCACCCTGCCAACAAAAGTGCGTATAGTCAAGGCTATGGTTTTCCCAGTTGCAATGTATGGCTGTGAAAGCTGGACCATAAGGAAGGCTGAGCACCAAAGAATTGAGGCCTTTGAATTGTGGTGCTGGAGGAGACTCCTGCGTGTCCCTTGGACCGCAAGGCGATCAAACCAGTCAATCCTAGAGGAGATCAACCCTGACTGCTCTTTAGAAGGCCAGATCCTGAAGATGAAACTCAAATACTTTGGCCACCTAATGAGAAGGAAGGACTCCCTGGAGAAGAGCCTGATACTGGGAACGATTGCCGGCAAAGGGGGAGGGGACGGCAGAGAATGAGGTGGCTGGATGGAGTCACTGAAGCAGTCGGCGTGAGCTTAGATGGACTCCGGGGGATGGTGGAGGACAGGAAGGTCTGGTGGAATGTTGTCCATGGGGTCGCGATGGGTCAGACACGACTTCGCGACTAACAACAACTTTCTAGTCCCCATTTCCCATTCCTTCCACAATGGGAAACATGGTTTCTCCACTATGCAATGCTTAGTTTCTTCCCTGCTTTCCAACTCAACAATCCAACATTCCATCACTGTGAGCACATCCAAAGATCTAAAAAATGGTTTTTCCTATGCTGAATTCTGTGAAGGCAATACTACATTTTACACATTTCCCTCCCTGACTGTAAGAAGCTTCAGTGTACCCCTGGGTGGTAGAGCAGCAGGAAACGCTGCACCTCCATCCAGAAGCAAAAGCTGCAGATGTTGCAATTCAATATAGGGACATGCAGGTTCACATTTCTACTCCGCTGTGGATTTCACAGGAGTGGCCTCAGGAAAGTTGCTGTGACTTTGCACTTCTGCTATTGTGTGCTCCAGTATTACTATGAAGCTAAAATAGGATTCTGCTTCTTCAAAGAATACAAATGCCCCACCCTGCAAAATCAGTATTGAAGTTTGCAAAAGTCAACACTTCTTTATCCTTCCTTGAAAGAAAGCAACCGCGATTTGCATGAAGATCAAGCACAAGCAGAATGGTCAAAATAATATCCCTCTGCCTCACCTTGCACTTTACACTGTCCCCTGTGCTCAGGGCTAATGTGAACTACAGAGAGGAGCCATAGCTAAGCTGTAGAATTCCTGCTTTGCATGCAGGAGGTCCCAGGTTCCACTGCTGGCCTCTCCGAGTGGTTCTAGGAAAGAATCCTCCCTGCAAAGCTCCTGCCGGTCAGTGCTGACAACACTGGGCCAAATGGAGCAATGGTTTGATTCAGTATATGCAGGTTGCTCTTTCCCAACTATGTCTAGAAGCCAATTGGCAAGCTTAGCTTGCTGTAATCTGAAATACTGGCCAGTGCCTAACATTGCATCTAAAGCCAAATTTGGGTGTTTCCTGCCTCACCCCATTTGATGGCCAGCATGGGAGGGAGACTTCGCGACTAACAACAACAACGGGAGGGAGAAGACTCCTGAGAGTCCCCTGGACTGCAAGGTGATCAAACTGATCAGTCCTAGAGGAGATCAACCCTGACTGCTCTTTAGAAGGCCAGCTAGTGAAGATAAAACTCAAATACTTTGCCCACCTAATGAGAAGGAAGGACTCCCTGGAGAAGAGTCTAATGCTGGGAACAATTGACGGCAAGAGAAGAAGGGGACGGCAGAGGATGAGGTGGCTGGATGGAGTCACTGAAGCAGTCGGCGTGAGCTTAGGTGGACTCCAGGGGAGGGTGGAGGACAGGAGGGCCTGGAGGAATGTTGTCCATGGGGTCGTGATGGGTCGGGCATGACTTCGTGACTAAACAATGGGAGGGAGAGCACATAGGAGGTTATTGGTCCCTTGCCTGCTTGTGACCCCATTGTCATCTTGGGAAGGGAACTCTTGCAGGAAGGCATTTGCTCTTTCCCTGGATGTACTTCCCAAGTACAGGAGGGTCCCTCCAGCAGCGATTTGCCTTCCCGGTACCTGGAAGGTGATTAGGGAATGTGCTGGAAGGGGCAGGATGAATAAGGACCTTCCCCCTCTCCCCACCAGGCAGTGGGCAGTCTTGCAGAGGGCAAGAACAACAAATGCTGCAACGATGACAAGAACCTGAATATGGCTGCAAAGAACCGCAAATGGAAAGCGAACAATGGGATCGGAGCAAGGGAAGAGAAAAGGTGGAAGGAGCCTGGCCTACTCATGCTTAGAGAATCCAGAATGTGATGTCTACCCTGAGCCTAAGTCTGGCCCTCTAGATGCTGCTGGATTCCAAGCCCCATCAGGCACAGCCAACATGGCCTGTGGGCAGGGATGCACATTGCTGGTGTCCAACAACTTCTGGATGGCCACCTTGGCTAAACCAGAGCTGTCCCTGGACATGTTCCTGCCTGAGGCAAAGGGCAGGATGGTGCGTGCATCCCACACCCCCATTCCGCGTACAGATGCTGGGCACTGGCAGCTGAACCCGACCTGGGGGGACAGTGTCTGTGTGGCATCAGAAGGCACAGGCATGCTCCGTTCTGACCTCCAGATCCTCTCAGCTGCTCCTCACTGTACCGCATTTGCTCCTTCTACTGGTAATGCTACCCTGGCTAGGAGACGAAACTTGCTTTGCAGAGAAAGGGGCGCTCCAGTTGTCCCCTCCCTGGCATGTAGAGCTTCACAGCAGCTGTTGACGACGAGAAGTATAACACAGGCACGTACGCATCTGCCGCTTGGAAGGGCGACCGTTTGATCCATTAGCTCAGCCCTTTAAGACTTTTATCATCACATGCCCAAGTCCCTTCCAAGGATTTTGTTTTGCTTGCAGCCCCTTTTCATCATACCACCGTCCTGCAGTGTGAAAAATGCCTCTTTTCATGTGAGACAAAAGGTGTGCGCTTCTGTGGCTCTTTTCAATGTGTCTTGTTGACACTTCAGAAGATGATACATTTAGACTTTCAACAAAGGGCTTTTTGATAGTCGTGGTTTTTTACACCTCCAGTGACCCAGTTTGTTTGGGGTATGTGTGTTTGCGTGTGCATGGGGGTTTTTTTATTATCATTTCCAGCAAACAGAGGGTTTAGGCAACATGGTTTATGGGTTTATGAGCCTACAGTTGATGCTTCTGAGCTGGTATTACTCTGTCTTTTTTCTGAACTTTTAAAAGACGCTGATAAAGCCATTACTGTTGCTACCTAGAATAAAACAGACTGTCTTGCAAGAGGAGAGGCCAGGATAGATGAGAAGGCCTTTTTGCTTTTAATCCTAGTTGCTAATTCCGTCCATGGTGAGTGAGAACAGAAACAGTGCTGCAGAATCCACTTATCCTCCAGTATTTGGCTGGAGAAAATAAAAACTTTTGTTTTCATGTGAAGGCAAAAAGAGCTCTGAAGCATGAAAGTGAAACAACTAAACATCTCAGATCTTTCCATGTGCCCCCATGTATTTTTAGAATACAGCAGGACCCTCGTATCCACGGGGGATCGGCTCCAAGCCCTCCTGTAGTCTGAAGCTACAGATAGTTGCGAGCACAATATGCGGTACATTTGCATTTCTTTTGTTCTTACCATTCATCCTAGCAACCTCGGCATATGATCTTGCTCCCTTTCTCCAAGGCCGTGTCTCCTTTGATTCTGCACCAGACCTGGCCACATCCCACTGCTTCCCTGTCATAAAATGAAGTGGAGGCACGTCAGTCACATTCAGCAGCCTTGTTTCCTTCCTGCAGTATGGGATGGAGATGGGGCGGGCAAAGATGGGGCAGAGCTGGCCATGTCCCCTGCACTCTGACGGAAGAGAAGGGTAGATACCTAGCTCCGGTTTGCTGCATGTGGGGCTTCCCTGATGGGGAAAACCTGGTCCCTGACCCATATGTCTTCTAGCTTTAGTCTGGGAGCACCACCAAATTCTGCTTTGCTTTCCCTACTTGTTGGCCTTTCGTGGAGGCTTGTGAGTCTCTGTGTTACTGAACAGAGCCTCCTTTCCTTGAAAAAGGGATAATTTGAGCCAGCTCGTAGCTAAACCAGAGAAGTTGTGCTGCTTTCTGTGTGACCTCGAGCCTTTAATTACTTTTTTTAGACTGGGGATGGGAGATCTCTTCTTCACAAGCATGGAGCACACCCATTATTACTGAATAGGAGGTGTGTACTGTTAACTTCTATACTGCCAAGAAAACTGGATTAATTTGCTCCATCCATTCTCACCCTTGGAAAGAGAACAGTTTTAGGAAAGGAACTGTTGCGATGGAGAAAGGGAGAGTCACAACATTGGGTGTAGAAGGGTGTATTACCAGCATTCAGCCTTTTTAGAGGGTGTTGGTGTAAACTGTTAGATTAGGCTTTCTGTAAAATTATACCAGATTGATGTCTGGATGTCTGGACTGCATTTTTAAGCACACTAACTTTATTTTTACACTTCTCAGAACAGTATTTTTACTAGAAGGCAGCGATCCCTCAGTTTCCATACCACTGTGAATTCTGTGATGCAGTTCTTGTCTCAACATTTTCAAAAATGCATGCAAACATTTTGCAGAACATTTTTTTTCTCCAATGAAAGGCCTTTGGCCCATGGGAAGAGTCCACTGTGGATGGTGGATGGAGCCACAGTCAAGGGTGGATGGAGCTTAAGATGGAAGCAGGCAGATGGCGCAACTTGGCAGGCTGTTCCTGGGCATTTCTGCAGTTCTCACATGGATAAAGTAGCAGTGGAAGGTCTGAAAAACTGGAGGTCCTCGGAGGGCTGTCTTTTAAAAGGCTGCTTCAGATAAACTAGGGAGGGGATGAAACCACTGCCAGATCTTGAAGACATTTCTTATCACCTCAGCAGCCAAGATAACATAAGGAGAACCTTTTGTGATCGACAGTCAAAACCTTTTCACCGCAGGAGCCAAAACTTAGTTTTGGCTCCTTCTCTGCATTGCAAAGCTTAAAACATGTCCAGCAATGTTTCTACACTGCTTTCAAACCGACAGATATCTGGAAAACAAATCCCACTTCCATTAAATTAATCAGGCCTCTCTGTGTGGGAGGTCAGCAGAAGAGCCTTCATGACAACAACAACAACAACAGAAACAGAAACAGAAACAGAAACATTCTGAGGAAAAGAAAATGAAAAATGTGCCCCCATGAGAGTCTTCTTGTTCTTTTAGGAAAGTAGCTCAAATAATAATATTCATGCTTTGCTGCTGAGCCACATTAAGGTTAAAACCTCTGTGAAAGTTGCGAGTTTATTAGTGTTGTGCATGCAACTCGTAACACAGAGAATAAAAACTTAATTAATTAATGAAAGAATAAAGAAGGAGAGCCAGTGTGGTGTAGTGGTCGAGAGCATGGGACTGGGAGTCAGGTGATCCGGGTTCGAGTCCCCGCTCAGCCATGGAGCCAACTGGGTGGCTTTGGGCCAGTCACAGACTCTCAGCCCAACCTACCTCACAGGGTTGTTGTTGTGGGGACAAGATGGAGGAGGAGAATGGTGTAAGCTGCCTTGAGCCCTTTGTAGGAAAAAGACAGGATATAAATCAATAAATAAATCAAAAAATAAGGAAGGAAGGAAGGACGGACGGACGGACGGAAGGAAGGAAGGAAGGAGAAGCTTTTATTGTTGAGCTAGCTGCTAAACATCAAGGCCACAATCCAGGAGATAATTAAATGTGCTCAAGCTAAAGAAGCATCTCAAGTTAAAGTGTGACTTAGTTTTTTGAATGCAAAGTTCAGATTGGAGACCTCCAGGTTCAAATGCCTCTCAGCCATAAAACCTTTGGGTGGCCTGCAGCCAGTCCCCATCTCTCAGCCTAATCTGCCTCACTGGGTTGTTGTGAGGATATTGTGAGAGCAGGGAAAGGATGTCCAAAGTCACCCTCGGTTCTTTGGAAGAAAAAAAAATATAACAAATGAAGAAGCTTAACAGACAAGTATGCACATGTAGTGGATTGTGGCCTAGCTGCAGAATCTAAGCATGCAAATGTTATTTATTTTAAAGATCTTAATCCTGCCTTTTAACCCAGTGCTTTCCAAGCTGGTTAACAGTTCAATCAATCTATTCATCCATGCATGTGTGTGCATGCAGATATTTAATGGTGAGGTAGCATAATGAAGTTTCCTTCGAAATGTGTCATCCAATTTGAGAAGACAGGAGGCTCTTAAAGCGAAGCTTGAAAATAGTCGGTGGACATCTGCCTAGTTGAGACCAGTGTAATATAACCACAAATTGTTTTATGGTGGGATTGGAGAGCAACGAAATGCAGCAGAGATAAGAGTCCGTTGTAACTGGGCTCCTAGACAGCATGTTCTATGATGAGACCACACACAAACCACTGTCAGTACAAATGAGCCTTAAGATCGCCTTCAGAATGCTGCAGACAAAAAAATCTTTGGAAAATAATCTCCACTTGACAGCTGTCCAGAGTAGTGGCTGGAAACATATCCCCAAAAATGTGTTTGTGTGTTGGAGTGAAATATGTTGGATTTAACTGTGTGCAGAAGAGAAGTGGGCAGAGCAATCCTGTGGCCGCTAGACAGAATCTAGAGGGCATAGGATTTTTCAGATTCCTGAGCGCACGAACAGGGCGTAGAGCTTGGCTCTGCAGCTCTATTCCTCCTGCCCCATTTGCAGCCAGCATGGAAAGCACCGTGCCAGCTGCTTCTCCGAGGTCTCAGCAGTGCCTGAAAAGGAGGGTGTTTCCCTGCCCAGAGTGCCACGGTTGAAACAGCCAAATGGCCCATCCAGCTGCTTTCCAGACAAGTTGGCACAGGGTGCCAACCTTTTCTCTGCACTTCTTCCTCCCTACAGAGGGAGCTCAGAGAATTACGATCGTCCTCCCTGGATTGTGCTCTAAATGTTGAAATCAAAGCATCAGGACAGTTAAACCGGTGCCATCTAGATCAGTTCAATCACGGCTGTCAGCTCCAGCTAGCGTGGCCAATGGTCAGGCACTATGGGAGTCCAAAGCACCAGGACTGTACCACACTCGCCTATCCTGGGATTATGCTGTATCCCCTCGGTTCTGTTTGGAAAACATTGCTGCTTTATGCTCCTGTCGTGTGACCACCTCTTTGCCTTTTGGAGGCAGCAAAGTGATCCAAGCAAACTTCTGCTGGGCTGGGGAGAGGAGGGAAGTCACTAACTGGCACCAGTGTTGATCGTCGAGCCTTTTGTGGCATCTTCATTTGTGATACTGACAGTTAAATGTGCAGGGGGCCCTATAAGCTGGTCTTTTGCAATATGCTAGCTCAGAATGATGAAGTCAAGGGTGGTCTACAGAGGGATACGTCCCATTCATTTTAATGACATGGCTATCTCAGCAGAGGACACCCGGGTAATCATCTCTCAATATGAAGACCTATATCTGCAGTGACAGCGATGTACATCGCTCTGTGCCATGTGGATAGTTGAAGGCTTTGTGCCTCTCCAATCTCCCCTGCACCCCAACTTCAGTTTGATGGAATGAATGGAAAAGAACACCTCTTTGTCACAATAAACTCCTGTGTCCAACACTATTAAGGCACACTCAGATCTGCAAAAGCCAGCTGTGCTGAATAGAGCATCATTAGAAGCCACTAAAGCTTAGCCCACCCAAGTCGGGTGAGCTTGGGGGTTCAGGAGGAAGGGGGATGCCTGCTCAAAATGCTGGAACTGTTGCTCTTGCTTTTGAGTCAGGGGGAAACGGGGCAGGTTTGGTTTTAAATATCAGCTTCGTAGCTTGGGGTGGCTGGTGCCCAAAAATCATGACTAGCATTGTGTGAGAGATCAGGGTTGAGAATGGAATCTGTCAGAATTTCTTGGCTTGGCTCCCCAGACTCCAGTTTGCTTTCTCTGTGGCCTAAGTCCAACTCACACCAAGTGTTCACTTGGGCATCCAGCAGGAAGTGAGCCCGACCTTTGTGCAGGTATAACTGTGAGGACCAGCTTGTGCACCCACTGCCCGTGCACCGGCTGTGCAAGCAGAGTTCTGCTACCACACATGTGGCTTGCAGGCTTTGTGTACTTGGTGCAAGAACATTTCAGGCAAAGGATGGACCTGTGACCATTCAGTGGCTTGAGTTCAGCTAAGCGCACTTCCTAGGCCAGGGCAGAACATGGGAAGTAAATCCAGCAAGAGAGGCAGGTTCCAGCTGGACCTTCACATCCCTGTCCATGACAGAAGGTGTCTTTGACCAGTTCAGGTAGGTGAACCACTTGCAAGCCCTAGTGGGAAGGCCTTGCCAGGCTGTGGCTACCCAGGTGTTGTACGTGCAGTTACGTTTAAAGGCTGCTTGGAGTTTTATGAATATGGCAACTGGATAATTGTTCCATATGGAACACATCTCAATATTGCGGCATCTTCCCTGTGCATTTCTGGACAACAGGTGAGGTTGTACCAATAGATTTGGAGGGCTCTTGGGCAAAACACCCTCAGTAGGCCTCCTCCCTCAGTGAATCTACCTTCTCACCATCTTTGTCACCAGCTGCTGTCACTCCTCATCTTCTTTCTCATCACGAAACATCTCTAGAAGCTCTTGTCAGGGCTCTTGATGGTGTGTGAGCCCTCAGCAAGTGTGCTCAGCCTTGCCAACCCTTTAGGACAGCCTGGATTGGTTTCAAGACCTGCTTTTTGTGGCTAGATGGGCTCAGTTTGGAGGGATTCTTCCTCCCCTAATGCACCATGGCACACCCCATCTGGTGGGGTTCCCTATTTTCTGTGTAGAGTTTTCAGGGGACTTGAGAGGCTGCTAGAGTGAATAGGGAGCGGTGATATCCACCAGCGCATTGTTGCTAGTCACAAAGTCATGTCCGATCCATCGCGATCCCATGGACAACATTCCTCCAGGCCTTCCTGTCCTCCACCATCCCCTGGGGTACACCTAAGCTCACGCCAACTGCTTCAGTGACTCCTTCTAGCCACCTGAACCTCTGCCATCCCCTTTTGCCTTCAATCGTTCCCAGCATTAGGCTCTTCTCCAGTGAGTCCTTCCTTCTCATTAGGTGGCCAAATTATTTGAGTCTCATCTTCAGGATCTGGCCTTCTAAAGAGCAGTCAGGGTTGATCTCCTCTAGGACTGACTGGTTTGATCGCCTAGTAGTCCAAGGGACTCAAAGGAGTCCTCTTCAGCACAATTCAAAGGCCTCAATTCTTTGGCGCTCAGCCTTCCTTATGGTCCAACTTTCACAGCCATATATTGCAACTGGGAAAACCATAGCCTTGACTATATGAACTTTTGTCTCCAGGGTGATGTCTCTGCTTTTTAGTATGCTGTCTAGATTTGCCATAGCTTTCCTCCCAAGGAACAAGTGTCTTTTAATTTTTTGGCTGCAGTCCCCATCTGCGGTGATCTTGGAGCCCAGGAAAATAAAATCTGTCACTACCTCCATTTCTTCCTCGGCTATTTGCCAGGAAGTGATAGGCCATGATCTTAGTCTTCCTAATGTTGAGTTTCAAGCCAGTTTTTGTGTTCTCCTCCTTCACCCACATCAAGAGGCTCTTTAGTTCCTCTTCACTTTCTGCCATTAGAGTGGTATCATCTGCATATCTGATATTTCTCCCGGCAATCTTAATTCCAACTGGTGATTCATCTAGCCCCGCCTTTCTCATGATGTGCTCTGCATATAAATTTAATAGACAGGGCGACAGTATTGCATGCTCCCAAATCTTTGATCCAACCCAGATTTAGTTTAGTTTGGGAAAAGGGTGAGTATAGGGAGACATGATAGAGTATAGAAAGCTAAGCATGATGTGGAGAAAGTGAATCAAAATACTTTTTTTCTCCCTTGTAATACTTGAATCCACTGGGGTCATCCAACAGAGCTGGCTGGTGGGAGATTCAGGACAGAGAAAAGGAAGGACTACTTCACACAATGCATAGTTAAATTATGGAATTCCACTGTCACAAGTAGGTGTGACTGTCACCAATTCAGACAGCTTTAAATGGGGATTGGACCAAACATGGAGGAGAAGGTGTCCAGTCCTGATGGCGCTATACTACCTCCAGTATGGTGGGCGGGGGGCAGTATGCCTATGTACACCAGTTGCTGGGGAACATGGGCAGGAGGGAGGGTTGCACTCAGCTGATGCTCCCTCTCTGCCCTGCATGCAGGTTTCTCGTGGACAACTGGTTTGCCACTGTATGAACACTGGACAAGATAAACCTTTGGTCCGATGCAGCACTGCTCTTATATTCTTTACCCCTGGTGCTTTGGCTTGTAACAATCACATTGAGAAAGACAAGTTTTCTCCTCTCCAGGGCGTTTTGCATATACAAAAATCCCATAGCAGCCGGGAAATGCATTGCATCGTGGCTGATGTCAACTTTTCCGCAGGAGATTTAATCCCACCTAGCTGAAAGGAAATCACTTTCTTTGGCAAGACATAAATGTAGCTTGAACAGCCTTCGAAGACATGGCCATACAAACTGCAGCGCAAGGATTTGAGAATTAGGGATGGCGGTTACAAAAGCTTGCTTTCATATTTGGACTTCATTCCAAGGCCTGTTCCCATAGGGAGTATCTGCACACTCTCTATATTTTCCCTTTTTAGTCTAATGACATGGATGTGGTCCTTTCTGGGTTCGAGAAAAGATCAGTTTTCCTCAGCCCTCATAATGCTCCTTCTCTGCGCAAGGACTGGAATCTTGAAGAAAGCTCATGAGACGCTGTGAAGGAAAGATGTTGATATGTTTGGTGCAAACGCAGAACACACGCTGACAGTATCTTTCCAAGCATTGACGGAGCATCCAGGGTGCATCTCCATAGGATCCCCGTAAAATGCTTAGAAAAGAAAACCAAGGCACATTCTTTGCAAGAATGTTGCTCACTCAGCCAGACTTGTCATTTGAGGGCTTCAGATTTATTTCAGGCCAATGTCAGAGGTTTAGAAATTGAGATGGAAACCTTTCCTGATTTTGCAAAGCTTTGTTGCCTGGGTTGAACCTGGGGTGGCCATTGGGAATGCAGTCCAAAGCTTCCTCTGTTAGCTGGGCTGGAACTTGGCCTGCAAGGTCTTCCGGAACCTGGCTGTGTAAAGCCATTGGCTTTGATTCCCTGGTCCAATGAAAAGAGCTGCAGCAGAGCGGTGTGGTCCTCGGGCTGTCTGTCCTGCTGCAAGCCTCTTCCAAGGAAAAATGTGGCAAGGTGTTTGCCAGGCTGTCTGTGTTACACAGTTAGTATGATGCAAGGAGCTGGGCAGGGCTCACCTGCCTTCACAGGTGCACGATGGGAGCGTGACATTGTCCATGTTGTTACTCATTAGCCTAGAATACTCTTCTGAAAGGAGGACATTGCTCCTTTTACATAGAAACAGAGTGAGTCAGAAGGGGCCTCCATCTAGTCTGACCCCCAACTCCAGCTGGTTCAGCTCATGACATGCCTACCATGTGCATGTGCAGCCTGTCCTTAAACACGCGCATCAATGGGGCTTCAACCACCTCCCGTGGAAGCCCATTCCATGCCCTAGGGGTCCTAAGTCTCAGGAAGTACTTGCTGGCGCCCACCTTGAATCTTGGTTCCCTGAGCTTTGCTCCATTGGAATGCATCCTGCCTCATCCACCTGGGGAAAAAAGGCCATGTCCTACCTCCATGTGACACCCCCTCATGTAAATGTCGCCAACATATCCCCTCTGAGTCTCCTGCTCTCAAGGCTCAAAAGACCCAGCTCCCTCAGTCTCTCCTCATATGGCTTTCCCTGCAAAACAGCCACCGTCCTTTCAGCCCTTCACTGCGCCAATTCCAAATTTGCTGTATCCTTCTTGTAATGAGGGGCCCAGAACTGAACACAATGCTCCTGCTGCAGGCATAACCAGAGTTGTATAGAGTGGCAATCATACCTCTCTGGATCTAGAAACCATACTTCTGGCAGTTAATGTTAATTAGTTAGTTAATTAATTAATTGCTAGTTAATATTAATTAGTGTGATTTGAAAGTACTGGTTGAAAAAGAGAGGGTTCCAAGTGGGAGCTGCAAGAGAATATTCTAGTATGGACTGTTTGTATAAGGGTTATTGGTCAACTCTTCCAGGAAGTCTGGTATATATCATTGAGTTTAAATTTGCAGTGGGTGTTTGTGCCTGGCATGCTGAGACAAAGCACCTCTGAGTTCTGAGATGGCAAACATGACTCATTTCTTGACTTGGCTTTAGGCTCCCAGCTGCTGGATATCTGGTATGTCATTGTCAAAGTTTCTCCTCGTCTACTCCTAGTCCTCTAGGCCAGGAGGTGTTTTGGACTTCGGCTAACAGATACCACTGACTGCACAGCTAATGATTGGAACTGCTGTGAGTCCAATGTACCCAGGAATCTCCCTTCCACCCACCCCAGCCATAGGCTCAGGCCAGATAGTCATGTATGTTGATCCATGAGGTCAGGATACTGCGGCTTCTCCAACTCTTTGATGTGCTGTGGTTGGTCAGTCTTAGCCTCTTCTGGCCAGTCTCAACCTCTGTAGAGGCTTCCTCCAGGGCTGCCTCTGCAGAGGTCGAGACTGGCCAACTGGAGGAAGCCAGTGATGGGAGTTTTTGGCTCTGGATTTAGTGGTGCAGTTCAGGGATGGGCAATTTGTGACCCTGCTGGTGCTTTGGCCTGCAACAATTCACATCCGTCCTCACCAGCACAGTCAGTAGTGGGTGGGGACCAAACTCTTGGAGGGCCACAAGTTGCCTCCGCAAGTATAACTGGGAATATGTATTACATCACTGACTTCAAAATGCAGCAAGCCCATCCTATTGTATCTGGCTGACCGACTGAGCAGGACTTCCACCCTCAAGTGCTGTGCTCATGCTGACTCCACAGACGATCTGTTTTGCTCCATTAACCGTAAGGAGACTATTTGGGCTTCACTTCTAGCTTTGAGCCAATATTGTGAAAGGAATGGATCCTTGAGCAAACATAGAATCCTGGCCAGGCCCTTTCCTGTCCCGCTTTGCCCTGAGCGCCACCCACATTCCCCCAACGCACAGCCCTTGTCCTGGTGGAAGAGTCTTGCCAGTGTTGAAGTTACACTATTAACTGCCCACCTTTTCGTCAACGCAGAATCGTGATCCACTACTGCAAGGTAGTGGATGGTTTAATTCAAAGATAAACTTGCTCTGTTGGTTTACTGAAAGCCTTCTAACCAAAAATAAAAGTGTCAGCTCAGGAACAGTCTATTAATAGGACCACATTGCTCTTCTGTGTAGCCAGAGTTAATCATTTTTGCTCTTACTTAACGAATGCGGTATGTGAAGCAAAACTCTCAACAGTTTGGGTTAGATTCTCTCCTCTGCAGTGTTTCCTGGGCCATCACTGGAGTGTCTCATTTCTTTCTTTAAAAAAATAAACATCGGTTTCTATCTCTGATGGGATAGGCCATTAAAAAGCAGCTTGCTACATCTTTAAAGTAACATGATGCTGAAATACAGCTAAGATGTGCATGTAAGTAAAACGGGTCTTCAAATTCTTCACATTCCACTCTGAAGCTTGTTTCGTGTCATGCCTATGCAGCTTCATTTTAATGCAAAAAATTGTCTGCATTTTGTGCATATTTGTACAAGTGTACATCTCAATTGTGCCCCTCTTTAGGACCTATTCTTTGCCCATGAGGGTGCTTCTGTATTTTTCAGAAGTATGCATCCTTCCATGTACATTTTCCAAATATTTGCATTTTGTTGAAAGCTCTGGGGCTGGAGCAGGAGCAGTCATGAATCACACTGCAAGTCCAGAAATGTGGAAATGTATCAATCAAATCTGTGGTCAGTCTGGGAGATGCAAGCTGGGTAAATCCTGATAAAAATGAACCGAAAGGGATTTTTTAATGCATGCCTAAATGCAGCCTTTGCATTCCACCTTCAAGGGGTATGCACTGGCTAGGAACACAATGGATGGTGCACGAAGGTGTATTTCTCTCATGAGCTGTTACTGCCAGAAACAGGATGTGTAGGGAACTTATGCGAACTGCACAGTGAGGTTACAGCCCAAGCCCTCCCAAGTGAGGTAAGTGCAACACGGCCCATGTATACACGTCTTCGGCCATAGACATGGCTGACAACAGCTTGTGGTTGTCTTGGAAAAGTTGCTTCAATCTAAGTGGCCTGCTCTAAGTGGGAAAGAAGGAATGTCTGGGGCAATTTTGCTTGGTCCATGGAAGGAATCAAACACCCATCCATCAGATAAAGAATCTCTCGCTGAAATATGTTTAAACTCTCGCTGAAATATGTTTGCACATAGTTAACAGTAAGTACAAGTTTTTTTCCCAGCCAAGAGATAAAAGGCGCATCCCGTCTGTCTGATTGGTTAAACAATGTGCTTGCAAGGAAGATTGTGAACCAAGCCTCTATCATCGCTGTTGTTGTTTTCCTTCCCAATTTTGCCTGCTTCAAGGACACAAAATGAAGGAGCAGACAAAAACATGGTCGGCAAGCTTCCCCCACTCAGTAGCAGTTGGAGGCGACCAAAACTCCCATATGAGTCAGACACATCTGTGACGTGAACTAAAAACTTTGCGGAAATGTAAAGACAATATTGGAGCAGTATAAGTCAGGGATATGAAACTCCTTGTAGCCTGAGGGCCAACATTTAGTTTTAGAAAGTTCTTTGGGGCCACATTCTTGTAGTAGGTGGGGCAACAGGCAAAATGGTGGAGGCAAAAAGGCATTTTTATTTTAGCCTAGGGCATTTTCTCAGAGACAATGTGGTGCAGTGGTTAGGAAGTGGGGCTAGAACTTGGGTGATCCAGGCTCCCACTGAGCCATGAAGTTCACTGGGTGACTCTGACCCAGTCACTGATTCTCATCCTAATCCATCACATGAAATTGTTGTGAGAATGTGCATTTCATGCAGGAAGAAGGTGGGATATAATACAGTAGAAAATTAAACTGTAGGAGAGGCATTTTGACCTTTTAGAATCATCTTCAGGGGGTACTACACTGAAGCCAGGAAATCACTAAATGATCAGGGGTTGGAGTTAAGGGGGGTGACTAGAGGGAGGGGGCATGGCTGTCTGGAAACCCTAGAAAGCCAAACTGAGACCCCAAGGCAGGCCAGGTTTAGTCTATAGGCCTGAGGCTTGACTCCTCTGATGTTTTTCAATACAATCACGAGAGTAAGAAAATTGTGTGTGCATTCATGCTAAGAGTGCTCAGATTCTAACCCAGCCCTGCCCATTCAGTCTATGTAATGCACCACTGCAGCTATCCAGTCGCTTTGGTCTTTGCTTCTAAGGCACCTCCCTCCAACTAAGTGGAGACTGCTTCTGTGTCCTCCTCTCTCTTTCTCTCTCTCTCTCTCTCACAGCTGATGAGCCCCAAAACCTCTTCCAATAGCCCAGATCAAAGCAACAAGAACTAGTCAAAGCCAGAGAGCTTCTGCTGAGAGTGAGAAGCTACTGCAAAGACAGACAGACAGACAGACAGACAGACAGACAGACAGACAGACAGACAGACGGGAAATGACAGAGAGAGAGTGAAAGGCACTGTGCATGGGGTGACTGGGAGACCTCAGTGGCCCCAGGCTAGCACTGAAGAACACTGGTTTTAGTGTGATTCCGAATCAATAGGCTCTGTTTTTGTGCTTGGCTGCTAAACTGGTATTGGAAACTGTGGACTGAAATGAGGTTTTAAACCATGGTTGGTGCCAACAGTAGTTTGGCATGAAGTCTGAACTGACAAACCATTGTTACTGCCCTTGATATCCTCAGAAGTTCCAGAAACTGGAGTGGTTAAAGTGGGAAAAGTAGCTCAAAACCACAATTTGCCATGGTTTATGTTCTAAACTAGGTTAGCACAAGCCATGGCTTGGGGTAATGCCTGAACTGAGTCAGTTGCAGTTAAAATTTCCAATCTGCAAGAACCTGTGTTTTACACAGAATGCGAATCTGAAAAATCATAGCAAACGAACACCTAAGTATGTGGTAGAAAAAGCACAGCTTCCAGCTCCAGGAAGTGGGGTTGGCTGCCATTCTCAAGTACACAAGTAACCCAATCCGTACTTTTTTTCAAATCCTGACATCAAGAAGACTGCAGTGAACGAGGTAGAAATCAAGCTGTCTCCGATGGTCTTCTGTAAAGAACAGCAAGAGTTCCGCTTAGACATGACAAAATGCTTTATCTTTGGAAGTCACACTGACAAATTCTCTGTTGGTGCTTCCCGCCCACTAACATTTCTTAGCAAAATATCTCCATCATATTCTTCAGCAGAGAGGGCCAAATGCAGCTAGAGAAAAAGCAAAATGGCCCTCCAGTGACACCCACGAAACACACATGCTCCTGCTTTGCCTAACCCTTAAAGAGGCAGAAAACTCTACAAGGTGTTTCTACATTTCACGGCCCTGTTGCATTTCAACCACACTGCCTGTGCTGCCAAAATTTGGCATGCCGTAGTGCCAGCCAAATAAAAATTAAAAATCGGTGGCTTGTTGGCAAATTTCTGCAGCAAGCCACAACCAAGGCTGCAGACGAGCTAATTTGACCTTCCCAGGCTTTGTCGTGGTTTGCCACCAAATGTGGCAGCAAACCTCAAGTGTGGCCATCTACCGCCACCTCCAAATTTCAGCAATGTGACTGTGGGAGCCTCACTCGAGGCCAGAACGCCACGTTGCCCATCCCTGTCTGAAAGCATCGCAGGACACTTGGTTTCTGCTTCTCAGGTATGAGCCTAAAAATGGAGAGAGGAGAACTTTGCAGCTGTCCTTGAGCTGCTTGAGAAAGGGGAAGATAGAAATGTAAAGTGTGTGTACAGATACTCGTCATCTCCTCTTCTTCCGGGAATGTTTGGCCTGCACAGTAGCCAGAAGACTTGCACCAGTGCCCAAAGACTGGCCAAGGCTCAGACCTGGAGGGTGAAAATTCGCTTTGCTGGGGCCCTTTCTGGGGAAGCAACATTTTCCAAGTCAAAGTAAATGGTATGGAATGATCCACTGGAGAAAACACAGGAAAACAAGGGGGTTATTTATTTAGACACTAAGAAACCCTGCATTCTCATTTGTTGCGTATCCCTTAGAAACAGAATAACATTTTTACTGGATGGAGGCCTCTGGCAAACATTCAAAGTCAAAATCCAACAAAAATAAACCATCATATTAATGCACCAAAAATTGAATCTTTGCCATGGAACATTTTTCTACCTTGAGAAGAATACTTGGTGTGTTTCCAGCTATCTGTCAATGGCTATTAGTATCAATAATAGGTGTTTTAGAGACCCATATTATCAAACAGTGCAGTCTTCCCCAGCTTGGTTTCATCTAAGTGTTTGACTACAGCTCCCTACATTCCTGATTGTCAGCCATACTGGCTGGGGCTGATAGGAGTTGAAGTCAAAAACATGTGCAGTGCAGCAGTTGGGGAACGCTGAAGTGGCAAATCTCCAGACCAGACTCCCAAAATAAGACTTCCCAAAAAAGACTTCAGTTTATGTGTTTCGAAGGTATTCCATCTTTAACCACTTCCCCAAAAGATGTAGAAAGAGAAATTAAGGGGGGGGGGTAGAAATAGAACATATCTTTTGCAATATTGAATAGTGATAGGTGAGCTCTCCCAAACTTGATTTGGACTAGACTGAGGTTATCAACAGCCTTGGTTAGAGAAAATAAGTAATTTCTTTTCACTTGAGTTCTACATTTTCTTGCAAATGCAGTAGGCAGCAGTTAAGTAATGGGGGGAGAGGCAGAGAAAAGCCCTTTTCTGGTTTAGATTAAAATGTGAGTCAGAAAAGAAGTCACAGGTTGTAATTCTCCACTTGTTTTCATGACAGGTTTAGTACATTGCCAGATTTTATTTTTCCAGACCAAGAGATTAGGAAGGACAGTGACATCTTGAGAAACAATCTGTATGCCATGACTTGAGTGGGCTCTGTTTGAAGTCCTGAACTGCCAATCAGCCCCCTTAGTTACCCTGTTTTCTAGTGCCATGAGAGAGGGAAAACGGGAAGACGCATTCTAATCTAGTCTCTCCCTGTACGTAATCTGGAGGCACAAACAGACTGGGGCAGTGGGCGTCTTATACTCTGGACCATCAGAGCAGCTTGCCAGAAGGGAAAGCTACTAGCCTGCTCTTTAAACTACTCCAGTGCCACCAGAAGGCTTCATGGGCTAAGGAGCCTTCCCGTGCTTTCACAACTTTCTTTGGAGCTGCTGCCTTTGACTTGGCCCTCAACCTAGTCTGCTTTTGGACTGGCCACCTCCAAGTTGGGCTTGGTTCATTTCATCTCTTAGTCAAAACAACAAGGGTAAATGTGTGTGGTATTTGGGATGAAGCAAAACAAGATGCAACAGGGATGGTGTAGCAGTGGCTTGAAATGCCATGCAGACAGGGCTTCTTATCTCTGTTTTGTTCTCCTACCACATACCTCATCTAAAGTATCTTCCTCTTTCTTTCTTTCTTTCTTTCTTTCTTTCTTTCTTTCTTTCTTTCTTTCT
>JAIXND010000754.1:73318638-73583565 GCA_023646645.1 Varanus salvator macromaculatus | reverse complement strand
CTATCCCCCGGTCTGTCAACACGGCACGGCAGCTTCCATGAGACTCTAGTCACTGCCATCCTTCCACTTGTATGCATGGCAAGTTGCCAAAACCATGGCAGCCTTTAAAAGAAAGTAAAGGGAAAAATACTTTTTTAGAGAGAGAGAGAGAGAGAGAGAGAGAGAGAGAGAGAGAGAGAGAATTCACATAGTTCACATGAGAGTTGTAATCTGGCATTTTGTGTTGCTCACCTATTTTTTCCAAGGAAGAAGCTCTAACATTAGGGTATAATGGGTTGACTTGAACAATTTTCTTTCCTTCATTTTGTTTCATTTCCTCTGACAGAGTTTTGGCATTCTGTGGTCTATGAGAAGGCTTTAGAGCTTATTTTGTCAGAAAGGGGAAGGGCAGACTTAATACATTTCTTTCTGTTTGCAATTTTGTCAAGGTTTGTTATGAAATCTGTCCATTGTTGTTTTCAGACCTGGTAACACCAGGTGGAGCTGTCAGGTGGCTTCTGAGGACTTCTGGTGGTAGTGGCAACTTTTCACAGCTGCCTCCCTCCTCCTCCTCTTACGGGTCACCTTTCTGCTTCCTCCTCTGGCCATCCTCTTCCTCTGGGCTTTTATTCTGAAGAGGTCCTGCTCTTTCATCTAAGCAGATCTTCTGGGCACAGGTGGTAGGAAAATAAGCTGACTGCTCCTCACAGGGAAGGACTGAGAACACACACTGATTGTGAAATGATTTTATTTGGACAGGTAATGGAGAGCCCATGAGAGGATTGGCTAGAGTGCTTGGTGATCCAGGTTCTAGTCCCCACTGGGTCAGGAAGCTCACTGTGTGACTTTCAGCATGAAGACAACGCGAAAATGCTTGCTTCAACAAGGCTGTGGTTCATTTGCAGCCTGCACTCAACCTGTATTTAGCAGCTGAGTGCGGGTTTCATGCTGTTTACATCCAATCACTGAATCTCAGCCTAATGTACTTTGTAGGGTGGTGTAAGATTAAAATCAAGAGAACCAAGATCATGCAGGGTTTCCTCGTGAGAAGAAAAAATAGGATATAAATATCTTGTACGTGCATGCATACCTACGGACACTCTTAGATTATGTATACTGTTGAATGAAAAATTAGTAAGCAAAGCTTTCAAAGATGATCGCATCGGAGAGCTATCAGAGAGAAGGTCTCTGAGGGGGTCATAAGATGTTGGGACTTCCAACACCAGCACCAACAAGAGATAGGCAACATAATGACCTTGGAGGGGGAAATCCGAGCAGGGATCACCCAGCACTGCCCCTTCCAGCTCCTCTTCTCTGAAATTTTGCTGCCTGTTCCTCAGGGAAGGAGGGAGGAAGATGAAGGGGGCATGCCAGTGGGTGGGGGAGGGTTCGGAAAAGAATAGCCATGGATCTGCCCCATCTCTCAGCCCCACCCACTGCTTTTGCCAAAGTAAGAAAGTTAGACAAACTGAGAAACTAGTCTGATGTTAAATGCAGCTTTTGAAGAAATGGAGTTGAAAAGGCCTTTGTTGTTCCTTCCTTCCATCCTGCCCAACTTTTGATGGCAGGGCAGAAGATGAACAGGGGGCTCCAAAATCAGCATGTTCCATCCAGCTGGCCTCAGTCTGAAGGATGGTACCCTGGTGACTGTGTTTTAGGTGGCTTCCTATGGTCAGCAGAGCACCACTCAGACTGGGCTAATGAGCTGAGGCTCAGTCCAGGCAAGGTAGAGGCACTTGATGCCCATCTGTCTGATCGAGTGACATTTGGCCCTTTCTGGGGGTGGTTGCAGGCCCTCTAATGGGGCAGTTGCATGGTTTGAGGGTGCGTTTAGCCTTGTCATCATCACCAGAGGCGCAGGCAGTCATGGTGCCTTCGTGTGACTTTGATCCGCTTAGGGCAGTGTGCTAATTGCAGCTTTCCCAAGAGAGAGATGGCCTAGAAATGGCTGTTCATGTTCTGGTAACCTCATGTTTGGGTTATTGCAACGTGGGACTGTCTTTGAAAATGGCCTGGAAACTTGAGTTACTCCAGAACAGGATGACTGCATGAAGACGTGGCGATGTAATCCTTTTAGGCCAGTATGTCTCCATCTGCATTGTTCTTATTATTACATTGATTTGTGTGCTAGTCTGTTTCAAAGGGCTGGTTTAATCTTTAAAACCCTCAGTAGCTTGGGGCCAACTTACCTGAAAGAACATTTCCTTCTGTATTTCCTTCTAAACATAATGATCAACATCTAAGGCTCTCCTGCTGGTTCTCCACCGAATGAGTCAAGGACAGAGGTTACAAAGCTGAGTCTATCACGCTTTGGGCGCATCATGAGAGGAGGTCAAACCCCCTGGAGAAGACAATCATGCTCGGGAAAGCCACAGGCAGAAGAAGAAAAGGAGGACCAAAGATGAGATGGATTGACTCCCTAAAGGAAGTCACAGCCTTGAATTTTCAAGAGCCGAGCAGGGCTGACATCAATAGGACCTTTTGGAAGGCTTCATTCACAGGGTCACCATGAATCAGAGATGACTTGATGGCACATAACAGCAGCAACAACAGTGATGAGAAATAAAGAAACAAAGCAAAACTGTTAATGTAAGATATAGCAGCTCTCTGGGTATATATCCTAAAAACAGTATAGTTATTTTTTGCTAAATATACACGAACATCAGAAGGAAGCATAACTGTCTTTTTACAAATATTCCAATAGCATAAAGGTAAAGGTAAAGGTTTCCCCTTGACGTGAAGTCCAGTCATGCCTGACTCTAGGGGGTGCTGCTCATCTCTGTTTCCTAGCCGAGGGAGCCAGCGTTTGTCTGCAGACAGTCTCCGTGGTCATGTGGCCAGCATGACTAAACACTGAAGTGCACGGAACGCTGTTACCTGCTCACCGAAGTGGTACCTGTTTATCTACTTGATTTGCATGCTTTCGAACTGCAAGGTTGGCAGGAGCTGGGACGGAGCAACGGGAACTCACCCCATTGTGCAGATTCGAACCGGCAACCTTTCGATCAACCAGTCCAGCAGCACAGTGGTTTAAACCACTGCGCCACCTGAGTCCCTTCCAATAGCATATTTCTATATAAAAGGTTAGGGTTGAGAATATAATATGTAAACTATATTGCATGGTTAATTTAATTTCCCCCTCAGCAAATATTTCAGTTCAAATATTTTATAGCCATTGGGAAAACTTTTGATGCATTTATGCTGCACATAAAATTGACATGGATTACATTTTTAGTTCTGCTTATTAAATGTGAGAGATTCTGTGCAGTTATTGAGGAAGAATGTTTGTTGGGGAATAAAAATGAGGCAAACAGACATACTAAATCAAATAACATTATTTAGAGCATTAGAAAATTTTCCAGAAAATTTTGCTGTTTATTTTTTCCTGTAAACCCACATCACTGCAGGACAGAAGACCTGGAAGGCAGTGGAACCTTGTCTGTGAAACACTCTCAACAGAGTGATTCTGGCCTTGTGCCTACATGAAGGTCACTTTTATGTCAAGTGAAGACCTTTTTCATTTTCCAGGCTTTTAAAGAACTGTTTCAGTGCCTTTATTCTGCTGCTGGTTTTAATTTGGTTTTATGATGCTGTGATTTATTATTTAATTTACATTCCAAATCTGCCCAATAACCAACATTCTCTGGCACATTACAGTCATGTTGTAATGGCTGGATTCTCTGCTGATTTTTACCATGGCTTTATACTGCTTTTAAAAATCTTGCTTTAATGTATGCACTTTGCATTTCTTGAATTGTTCTCCACGCAGAGGCTGTTGGTTATTGGTTGGCTTAAAAGCAGAGTAAACCGGTCTACAAACAAATGAAGACCGGCTGTCCTCTGGAAAAAGAGCCCAGTTGAACGGCCACTGACTTTTGACTTCTCTTTGTTCAAGTCAGTTCCTGGAGATATCATACCATGTAGAAGAGATCACTGTTTCCACATTGTCTGTCACATTACTGTTCAAATGAACTTGATGATCTCTTAAAGCTTGTTTCCATAATGCCCAGACACTGAAAGAAGCAAGCAAATACGCCAAGCAGGGTTTGGTTTAATGCTGCAGAAATGTCAAAGCCAAAGAGACAGAGGCTGGGAGAATTTCAAATACCCCCTTGCTAATCTCCTGTTGAAATTGGAAGGATGTTCTGGCTGTCATATAGTAGCCACTTCAACACATCTCGTTTCATGGGTTTGTGTTACAAGCTGGAAATATTTTAAGTCACAGAAATAAGTCTTCTGAGAGGCAGCCGGAAAGCTTGCTCGATATCCATTTCTAGGAGATCAGGACAGCTATTCTGTTCTGATGACCATTTGGAGGCTGGGAAGCTCCTCTTCCCCTTCCAATTGAACTGAGGCCTTATTAGGATTACTGCCTTGACTGCTTCTAGTGCATGGTGTACTACTTTGGTTTTAAATGTACTTCACTGATGGAATGTTTGATTGAAATGTCAGGTGTTGGTATAAATTGCAAGAATTTAAATAACAGACATGTATAGGAAGTCTTTACTATTTAAGATTCCATCCATGTTCACTGTGCATATTCATGTGTGTGTTAAAGCAGCTCACTGAATATTCAGATAGAATTTAGATGGTGCAATTTAGTTCAAATCCCTGTTCTGCCATCTGGGAGAACTTCACTTGGTTTAAGACGCTTCATTATGCCAGAGCATCTTGGCCCAGCTAGATCAGGTTGGCTCTGCTTTTATTATTACATTACATTTCTTTCCCACCATTTTTTCTCTCTTACAAGGAACCCAAGGCAGTGTACGTAGTCCCCTTCCTCTCCGTTTTATCCTCACAGCAACAGCTGTGAAGTTGGTTGGCCTGAGAATCCATGACTGACTCAAAGTCACCGGTGAGCTTAGTGGCTGAGCAGGGATTAGAACTCAGATCTCCCAAGTCCCCAGTCCAGCTCTCCCACCACCACACCATCTGGACCCTCTTTCATCTCAAGGTCCAAATTCAGTTTCAAAGCCATTCTTGGGGTCTGCCTACCACTTGTGGTAAGTGCTACGTCAAAGAGAAAAACACAGAGTGAGCTAACAACTTTATTTCAAAGCTTCCACAGCCAGCCCTGGTACAAGCGCTTTCACTGCTGGAGGCCGGAGAAAGCGCATGCAACAGCCTCACCTGTGCATCACCCACTTTCTGTGGCTGCAGAGACCCTCTCCCATTAGCCCCTGCTTCTGCCTGCCTGAGCTAAGGCGCTCCTGCGAGAGCTGACCCCGAACTCAAGGCAACTCTTGCGAGTCACCTGTGGCCACTCCTTTCAGCAATGCGGCTCCCCACATAATGAAGCAAGGAGGGCGAGAGGCTTGGCAAAGGGCCATCCATCTTATCCTGCACCATGGAGTCACCGCCTTATCAATGTTTCAGCAGGAATTTGTTACACCATCAACCCCGCTCCATCGATGTCCCTCGCTCATGTGAATTAGGCCAGATGGGAAGTGCGACGTGCGAAATGGAACTTTTGTGGGGAGCGGAAAATTTGGGTCAAGAATGACTTCTGCAAGACAGGAAAGAGCCAATGAATTGGAGCCTGTTTCTATGGGAGGGGCTTTGTGATACATTTGAATATATTTGTGCATCACGTTCTTGTAGCATTGCTCAAAAATATCCTGGGGATATTCTTTCCATGAATTCTATATGGAGTGGTTCTTCTGTCACAAGGGGAAAGAGGTCCACCATGTGCAGAGCAAATCCATATAACTAGTTCCAGGAGTGCATCATTGAGATAATGGCCTTCCCGTTGTTACGTGCCATCAAGTATCTCTGACTGATCATGACCCTACTCACGAAAACCTTTCAGAATGCCCTGTCCAAGACATCTCTGCTTAGCTGTTTGAAATTCAAGGCTGTGGCTTCCTTGATGGAGTCCGTCCATCCCTTATTTGGTCTCCCTTTTCTCTCTCTGCCTTTGACTTTCCCCAGCATGATTGTCTTCTCCAGGGAATCATCCCTTCACATGTTGTGCCTAAAGAATGACAGCCTAAGTTTTGGCTCCCAGGGAAAGCTCTGGCTTGATCTGTTCAACTTTCCGTCTGTCCAGGATATTTGCAATGAGTTTCTCTACATGAGGCTTTGAAGATGACATTTCACCAAGCCGTCTCCTTTCAATTTCTTCGTGGGATTAAGAGCAGATCCTTTATGCTTGTTTCACCTCCCACCCCAAGGGTTCTTCTTTCTCTGCCTGTCTGTATATTGCCTTACACAACCACAAGGTGGTATTGCTATGCAGTGGGATTGTGAAAATACACAGGCTTCTCATAACATCTTTTTACAAGGCTAGGAGAGAATACTTGCCTTTTCTCACCAAAACACGAGCCATGAACATGGCTGCCAAACCTGGGAGAGGCCTTGAAGAATGACAATGTTGTATAAACCTCCTGCAAACTGCCATGAGTGAGGCATCCCGAGTGCACAATACATGCGCATCATAGCTGCCATCTTGACCGGCTTCAGCAAGGCTTCAGTGGTATCGCACACACTTTTTGCTAACTTCTCTCACTGTAAGCTGTTTCTGACTGTCACTACACACGACTGCATCACTGCCTGTGTCAGTAACAACAACAACCACCACCAGCACCCCTCTTTTAGGAAGGAGTGGTCTATACTGATGTCTTTACCAGGGTCAGCTGTCCAACTGCACCCGCAGGCCTATGCCAAGGCAGCCCACTGAAGTTAATGTTCTCCTTGCAACCGTGTACAGAACTATTCCCTTGCATGGGTAGCTGGGGGGGGGGGGTCATCTCTGCACAGCAAAGGTGGGGGCAAAGTACACACACCAGCAAGGATCCTTGAGGCAACAGGCCCTAGGAAGGGGAATGTGGTTTCCCACATCCAGATGGTTTTCACTCAGGTTGATGTTTGCTCTCAAAACACACATTGTTCCTTTGGCTTGTAGAGAAAAAACAAGCACACATTCTGGAAATGGTGGGATTGAGGACACCCTCTGCCTCCCACCACAGACCCCTGGTGCAAGTGGAGGGGAAGGGATTTCACAGCCCTTCAGCCAATATTTGGCAGGGGTCTTTTTCTCACACCATGCAAATGAATGGAGAAATTGCGCTATTCAGCTGCATGAGGATGGAGGGAGAAGGAAGAAGAGAGAGAGAGAGATCTGTGGTGTGTGGAGAATCCAGAAAGATAGAAGGATGGAAGTCAGGAGCGAGAGAGTGAGGACAGAGAGAAGAGCCAAGAGAGAGGAGATGAGGCAGTGGTAGAGAAAAAGGAAGGAAGAGCAGCCAGAGAAGCAGAGGCTTTCCCAAATGAGGAGTGTATCCCACTGTTATCCTTTACTGCAACTCCTCCTGTTTTCTTTGCAGAAGGAAAAGTGCATCCTTTACATGGCTGCTCTCCTAGCGTTGCATTTCTCTGCATTCCTGCACATTCTTTTAATCAGCCACAAGGTGGCGCTGTGAGATAGTCACACTGTAGCAGAATTGCACTTTCTCACAAGGTTTTTGTTCTGGTTTGAAAATGAGTATCTCATTATCCGTGCACTTAAAAATGCAAACCAAAACAGGGAAATAGCTTGAGAGGTCCTGGAGGATGAGGATGTCATGGAAAGACCTGACAAACTTGCATGAGTAAAGGATGATAAGTGCAAAACAAATCTCTCCTATAAAGAAGCCCAGGATGAGGGAGGAAACAGGGAGTTAGAAAGCAGGAAAGTTAAAGGAGCCAGGATTAAAGGGGGAAACATGGTGGACAGTCAACAAACACAAATAAGGCGACACTGTTAATATTTTTGCAATTGGCTCCTCACCTCATGACCTTTTCTCCCCTTATTTCCCACCACCCCACACACACAAGGGAGGGGAAACGTGGGGCTGGAATCAGAGGGATGATTCTCTCCCCCCCCCCCACCCCACCCCCTGGTGTGCAGTGCTCCCAGTCTGAATCAGGGCCATGCAAATTTAGACCAGAGTAAATAAAGAACTGTTTTCCAGTCACACGCAGCACAATGGGCGTGCTGTGTAGTTTGGCTCTGAAAGCACTGGGAAAGGAACAGCAGTGCCAAGATGTCAGTTGCGGTGTTCTCAGTAGGCTGGATTTCTTTCCTTGCTTCAGAGCATGCGTAAAAAGACACCCTCCATTGCAAGGAACGTGTATTTTCCCTTCCAGTTTGAGCGATGTGTCACAGCATGTCCATTTCTCTTTGGTAAGGATCTTGTTCAGTTTACTCATTCTAAACTTTCATAGGCCACTGCTGTGTTGTGTGTTTAAAGGGTGCAACCTTGTGAGTTGGCTGTGGTTTGTGTTTGTGTTCTGGAAAAGTCAGAAATAAAACCTCAAGCTCCCAAAAAAAAAAAAAAAAAATGCAGCAGAGACCAAACAGGCCCCAGGAGATGGAAAGTTTTTTGTTTCACTGTTTTGTTGTTTTGAAGTTTGATTGTCACAATACACTGGAGGTTTTTCTATTATTTCATGGGCTTTCATGACTAACTTTCATCTAGTCATATTGTACCATGTGGTTTTCCACATGAGAGGAGTTTTTGCATTGGTAATTCAAAAGGTTTTATGTGGTCAGTTCTCATGAAATCATAGCTCATCAGTTCTCTCCGTTCTCAGAGTTGCTTTCAGAGGTCGAAGCAAAAAAAAAAAAAAGATCCCTTGCTTAATTGCACAGCCCTTGATATGCTGGAATTGCATCTTGCAATGTGTGATGTTGCAAATATGCTGCCCCCCCCCCCCCGCAAAAGAAAATGGTGCTGCATGCGGAAGGCTTGCGCACTGGCATGGAAGAACCACACCCTGTGACCCAGAGGGTGGGCGCAAATTTTCCATGAATGCTGTGTAAGCGACATAAGAATCGGTG
This sequence comes from Varanus salvator macromaculatus, assembly GCA_023646645.1. Lineage (NCBI taxonomy): Eukaryota > Metazoa > Chordata > Lepidosauria > Squamata > Varanidae > Varanus > Varanus salvator. The sequence goes on along the minus strand of JAIXND010000754.1, from coordinate 73,574,765 downwards.
CTCAGAAAATGCAGGACACCACTGATCGCATCCTTGGATGCATGTACCTGCTGCAGACCTTCTTAAGGGCTTGCTACACCTCCTCGTTCCACCAGCCTTCCTGAAAAATAAAACTGCCCCTTTGAGCAAAGGACTTGGGTGTCCCTTGATGGCCACATTTGTCTGCAATTGTAAATACAATTCCAACCTTCGCTGACATGCACCCACGCACACCATTAACAAAGCAAGCTTTTCTGAATAAAGAAAATCAGCAATGAATTTCTCCTCACTTTACCAGAGTGCTACAAGGTTGAAATTAAAAATAGCACCTTTTTGTTACTTGCCAGTTATGAGGAGCTTTCCTTGGGTGCAGCAGCAGCCGTTTCGGTGCCTGGAAATGTTGCCTGTGGATTCTCAACCAAGGCAAGCTCATTTGCACAACCAGCTTGCGCAAGGAGAAGAGGTGGGTGGGTTACCTGCAGGGAAAGGGCTAATGCCAGGGGGGGGGGGCATGCTTGGGCAGTTACTAAGGAGCCTCCCCCTCAGCAGGGGTACCTGGACAAGAGCCTGTTGGCCCTCCTCACCATTGCAGCCTATTCACTCACCTGCCTCTGGTTCAGGCCATGGTGGTGGTCAGAAGGAGAAGCAGGAGGTGCCAGGGCCTGCGTGCTCACGGGCTCCCTGCCCGCCAAACAAGCAGGTGGCATCAATGCTGAGAAGGGGGGTGAGGAGCAAGAGCAACTGGCCACAATGGTGGTGAGAAGGGTCGTTCCCCCCCGCCCCAGGACCATGGATCCATTGATGGTTCCTTGTTAGAGGAACCTGAGCAACCCAGGACTGGCACAGCCCAGTGAGTTATAGATAATTTAGAATACCCAGAGTCCTTCCAAGTCCAAATCTCATTCATTCTCAAAGCAACTCATTAACTAGATGGTATTTGTATTTGTGCCCATTTTACAGGGCACCAAAACAGAAAGGAATGAGGATCTGTAACAGATTTCCAAAGGCTTTGAAAAAAAGAACTTAAAAGCAGCCACTGGGAGAGCAGATTGTATTGGGCTGATGGAGCTGAGCAGCGGGTATTCGGAGTCTTTTCCACCCTTTCCTAAAGATGCCCTTCGCTTGGGTGGGAAGAGAGGCAGGGACCTGTTTTGTGTCGATCTTTTTCCCAGTGGGACTGGCAGCAGAAAGTGACAAGATCGAGCTGTCCTGCTCAGCCAAAGCAAAAGCACAGTGAGCATTTCCCATTAACTTTAACACCCACCTGAAGAAAGGCCGCCTTGGCAGAGATGCCTGGACCCGTTCCAGGACTGTGTGTCCAGGAGAGCAGTTCACTCCCAGCTGTCTTGCCAGTTGCTGTGGGAAAAGTCCTGTTCTCAGCCCCTCCCTGGTGCAATGCTGGAATCTCGTGTGAGAGCTAGACTGGAAGAGCTACCTAGGCGCACAGTCCAAGATACGGCTGTGTCCCACTCAGCAGATGTTCCCTTATTTGTTAGGGGTTTCTTATTCAAACAGGAGTGGTTGGGAAATGCTTAAAATAATACACACATGAGCCAAGTCTGCCAACTGCAAAATGCAGAGCAACTCCAAAACAGTGCAGGGAAAAGTCCCGAAAGGTGGCAGTTTGCAATTGCTGTTTTGCTTCTCTTTTGAGGCATATTGCAGAATCCTGTTTGCTCACTAAATGTGAACATTGAAGCCTGGAAGAGCCCTCAACCCCATCCTACCCCTTTCCATTTTACTACCACTCCCATACGGCAATTTTGGCAACGGTTGGTTGTTTTCATTCTCTCCTCTAGAAATTTCTAAGGGACAGTCTGATAGACATAACTTAGCCCAAGGGATAGACAAATCTCTCCCCTTTAGGCTTTTTTGGTTTTCAAATGTGTTGATCTTAAATTTTCCAAACTTAGGTCTGAGAACTTTTCCCAGCTTAAGCATTGCACCCTGAATTTGAACATTTGTATGAACACGTTTGCAAATTGTGTGCACATTTTTTCTTTTTACTCTACTGCCAACAGTATTTCACTTCACTGCATTTTTCCACACACACCAAAATGGAAATAATGCCTGCCATTTTCCTACCCCCTTAGCCTTAATTTTAACCCTGATTTTAATGTTCCAAGTGCTTCACACATAGAGCATTATAGTAATCCATGCAACTCATCTGTATGAGGAGTGCATTTTGCTGCCCCTGTATCGCAGATTGTGGAGATTGCTCCTGCTAACAGAGAGAGAGCAAGTCTTCCGTGACACTGTCCAGTCACTCCGTGGCTCCAGAACTATTCAAGCCAGGGAGTTCTGTTGGTCTCTCAGCTGCTCTCTGAGAACAGCACACCATGAGAGGAAACCGGTGCTGACTCCATCCTGGAAAACACAGCCTCCTCGTCTGCAGGCTGCAAAGTTGTGAGAGCATTTAGGTGATCTGAGGGTGTGCAAACACAAGTGACTTATCAGAGGCAATCTTGCACTCTCCACTCCAGGTAGATGCCATTTCTTTCAAAGTAGACCTGCTGCATTTCAGGACCTTCTCCTTCCTTTCTTTGCCTTGACAATGGTTGGTCAAAATTGGCTGGACCAACTCTAGAAAATTAAAGCTCTTTCCCCGTTATAGGAATCCGCACGGTCCACCCAGAATGGAGACAAATGGGAGCCCAGCTCTTGGGGACAAATTATCTGAAGAAGCATCTCCCATATGCCCCATACCTGGACCATAGGATCTGGGACCCCTTCCAGGTGCCTCCTGCTAAATAAGGCAAGGCCGACGGCATTCTAGAGAGGCGGGTGGGAAAGGGCCTTGCCAGAGGTGGGATCCTGTTTGTGGAACACCTCCTCCAGAAAAGCTCACTTGGAAGCTACATGATGCTGTTTGAGACCAGGTGAAAATCTTTTTCTATTTTCCCGGCATTTTAGGATCCTTGCGAAGGTCTTTTAGACCTTTACAACTGTTTCATGACTGGTTTTAGTAAATAACTTGGATTTTTAGAGCTAGTCAGGGAGGGAGGACTTATGCTACATTTCAGCAGTAATGAAAGTGGTTTAAACAATTTTAAATGCTTAACTAAGGGCAATGTTCAAAGTCCATTTTTGTTGTTATAGGGAAGAGGAAATGTTTGGTATAATTCAAGCATTTCATTCCCCATGATGGTTAATCTTCCTTCTCTTCAGAACATTCAATTTGGAAAAAAAATCTAAATAAATAAATAAATGCATATATACATCTCTTAAATAAATAAATAACTGTTCCATATTGTGACCTTAAACTGGATCGGACCCTCTTCCACCTTGAAAGGAAGGTCCCCACTGGTACCAGTAGGAAGAAACCCCCTTAAGCGTAGACGCTTGGCTGTTGAACAGGGTCCCCCTTTTTCTGGGGGCAACTCCTTTACAGCATCTGCTACCAATTTGCCTCCAGGCCAGATTTAAGCTTTAAGGTTTCGGCACTAATGTGCAAAGCCCTGAACATCTTGGGACAAGGATACCTGAAAGAACACCTCCTTCCTTACCAACCTGCCCAGTCACTAAGATCATTGGAGGACCTTCCCCTGGTGGTTCCACATGGATGCATGGACCAACTGGAGTCTATCAGAGAAGAGTCTTTGGTGAGGTGGCCCCATTAATGTGGAGCTGCCTGCCTTGGGTAAGCAGACAGGCACCAAGACTTGCTTTTGGCATCAGCTAAAGACAATCTTATTCTAGGAAGCCTTTTCTTGCCTGCCAAACACAATCTCAATGTTGTTTTGTTTTTAAGTTGTTGATGTATTGTTTTTATTCTCTTATTTGTTTTGATCTTTGTGTGTTCACTGCTCTGGAATCTGTTCATTTGTGGAGCAGTATCTACATCCCATAATTAAGAAATACATAAATGTGAGTTGGGGTGGGGGCCATGATCCAAACTGGCCTTCAGGAAGAAACATAGATCAGGAAGATATTCATGTTCATTTTTTCACACTGTTTCTATAGTGCCAAGTATTTATAGTATCAGGATGTTTACATGTTATTGACCAATCCATTTAATTGTTTTTTGATTATTTCTGAGCTGCCCCAAGAATTTGGAAAGGCAGCCTCGTCATGTTTTTAAGTTTATGCATTAAAAAAGAAGATGTACATTGGTTACTGTTTGTTTCACTTTTTAAAAAGCAATGAGATGAAGAAAGGAATGAGGCGAGGAGGAGATCGGTCTCTTTGAACACAGTTGACTGTTTTTAATTTCAGCTTGTAACAGGTGGCAATGCCCTGCTGAGGCCTTGTTGAAAGATGTAACTTTCAAGTGTATTGGCGGCTTGACAGCCAAAGACGGCGAGCTTTTGACAAGAACGGTCCTTTCGAAGGCAGGGTGCCGATGTCTGCTTCTAAAACTGTAGCATGTCCAGCTGATGAGAACCTGTCAAAGGTGGGAATCTCCCAGCAGGAATGATTACAGACTGCACTAAACACAACAAGAAAGCCTCAGGGGATGCCCAATGCTTCCAGCTTCGGCTTGAAAGGCCCAGGAATAACAGGAGGGCAGTTTGTAAAGTGCATGTCCTGACATAACCTAGTTCATTCCCATGGAGTTGCTTGGCAGTTTCGGAGGCAAACGCAGCAAGTAAGGTTAGGCACTGCGTGTCCGCATTCCTCATCAGTGCTGGGGCGTAGCAACTTCCAGCCAGAGTTCTAGTACCTTTGGTATAAATGAGGGCAGAAATACAAACATGTGTAGAGATTTGGATGCCTGACCAGGATCAAGGAGACCCAGGTCTGAATCCCCACTCAGAATGGGGCAAGATCAACATGGGCTGATGATTCTGGGGCCAGAGCAAGATCCATGGGCACTCGGTTGAGCTCTGTGGAGGAAAGGCGGGATAAGGATGGCTGTCCAAGCTGGTGAGCCGGTGTGGCATGTTGGTTGGCATCTTGGACCGGGGACCCAGGGGACAGGGGCTCATGGGGCGGCTGGGGCCACTCACACTCAGCCCAGCCTAGGGGGGTTTTTCTGAGGTTAAAGTGGATATAGGTGCCACCATCGTCCTTAGAAATGAAGCTGCTGTGTCGCCTACGGAAGGGTCTATCCAGGGTCTATGAGTGCTGAGGCAAGTGGGCTTCAAGTGTGAAGGTGCACTTGGTGAGCCCCCGCCCCACATCAATGCTCCCCCCTCTACCAGCCCCAGGCTGGTTTGATGGCAGCTGTGAGCTATTTTGAATTGCCTGCGCTGCCCCCAAAGCCTGGATCTGAGGGTTGTGGTCTCCTTATGCCCAGCAGGGTGAGCCTACAAGCAATGCCAACCCCAGGGGTCTCTTTGGGGTGTCCTGTGCTGGCACAGAGCATGTGCTGTGGTTTTTCCCAGGCCACCGGCCTGAAATCTTTCACTGGAGATACTGGGGTGGAAAGTGGGATCATACGGATGCACATGATGGATTCTTCCACGATGCTGTAATTCCTCCAAAGATCTTGGTTCTGAAGACCAAGGGGGCAAGTGGAGTCAGGTTTACAACCCTCCTATCAAAACAAAAACATGTATAAGTCATGGCCATAAAAGGCCACAGATGCGGGATCCTTGCAACATGCAAACCCTCCATCCAAGACATCAGTCACATTAGCAAGCACTTTGCTAGTGCATCAGTAAACTCATCTCATTAGAACTCATTAGGCCGTCCACTGTAAACAGCCACTACTCACAATGCTGTGTGCAGTCAGAATCTGTAGGCAGGTCTGGAATGAAATTCAGCCAAAGACATTCAGTATTTAAGCACTGGTGATTATTGAGCAGAGCTTGGAAGCAGATGCAAACCATGGATTTAGCATGCTGTTATTAAACCACCATAAACAGTGCTTCCAACTCAGTTTTGACTGTATTAAAGAGTAGAAGCCATCTCGCCACATCCAAATTAAGTGCATATTTTGCTCCCTGAACTGATAGACTATTCTGAACTGTGTGTACAACACATGTTGGTAATGATGGAATCGTTGAGCTGGGAAGCATTCAGTTCAAGTTTAATCATCCCTAGGGGTGAAGATGACAATGTTTTCAATTGCTCAAATGTAGAAAGGGAGGAAAACATGATAGCCAGTCAAACATGATAGCTGGTCAAAAAGCAGAAGGTCCACTTGCCAGAGACATCTGCAAAGGTACACCGTGCATCGGTGTTGCTATGCAAATGCTGGACATCTTTCAGCCAGAACAAGAGAGTTGGAGTGCCTGGTTTTAAAGGTGACCCGAAACTTATTGTACATTATGGAAACCCAGTAGAATGGAGAGAACCAGTGGGGTACGATTGTGTCTGGAGAGAACTCTGTATGAAGGACTGGGAGAGGTTTGAGGAGGCGTTGCTTTGGCTTTCTGTGTGCCTGTCCTCAAAAAGGGGTGCACTGAACCCCTCTCTTCCATTGCCTCCGGACTCACAAAACTGAGTCTATATGTGTAAATGTTTTCTTCTAGTTGCAGTGCTGAGATCAGCCAGACTGAAGGCTTTGCGGTCAGGGCAAGGACTGATACCTCCTTTCCATTCAGTCTGCCTTTAAATCACAGGAATGTCCAACATTTGAAGCACTCCTCCACAGAAGCACAGAGGGACTGTGGGTGAGAGTTAACCGGCTCCAAAACTAATTTAGTAGTAGGCGCTACGGTTTCAACAAACCTGTCGAACCCAGCTCTCTCTCTCTCCTGCTCACTGGACTGCTTTCTTGTGCTTGGCCCTGGCTTAGGAAGTGAGCTGCACCTAGATGGAGTCTGCACATACTCATGAACACAAGTGGGGTGTCTCTTGTACGACCCAGCAACTTTCCACTGCAGCACATGCAAAGCTTCCAAATCAGGTGTGCAAAGGAGGGATTCTGCCTGCTCGGCGTCTGTGTGGACTCAGTTCCTGGCGGATGCACCAGGTTGGACTTAAGCTCATGGTGGGTGAACAGTACTGAGAAGAGGAGCAGTGAAGGAATCCCAACCATTCCTCTTCTGCCCTTGGGCACTCCCCTCACTGAAGGATAGTCAGACTCCAACAGAAGACGTTGCACTGCTCATTTACCGTCTTTCTTTTCCTCCAAGGATTTCGGAGATAGTGAACGTTGGCTTCTACTCCCCTACCCCAGCCACTCATCATTGTGTGGTTCCCCAGCTTTCTGTCCCATGTTCCCCCATTCTAAAAGGTTGACTCGCTTCTCCTAAGGCTTAGCTACAGCAAGGAAAAGAATTAAGTGGGAATATGCCACGGTTTTGTGAGTTTGACTCTGCCACTTTTGCTGTTGGCCCCGACTCTCATTGGAATGTGGTCTCCAAGAGCTTCTCTGAATTCAGCCTTGGGGCTGAACACAGTTCTGCACCCTTGTCTTCAGCCAAGCAAATGCTCCAACCCAGGTCATCTGCCACCAGATAAAACATTCTGTCCGCTTCATTACACTGGCTTATAACAGAGCAAAGTACATGCCCGGGCAAAATGTCAGGCACACAAGCCGAAGTGTCAGAAGCCCTTCTGATCTGGGGGAAATGCTTTCCTGGTGCACCGTTTAGAGAAGGTAGACGATCATCACTCTTAAGGCTGGGCCCTGATTTCTCTCCTTTATTTGTGGTGAAGCCAAGGAGAGACAGGATGCTTCAGCTGTCATGTCATCGGCAGCATATTGTGACATTTTGTATCCCACTCAGTACAATAATGCCTAAATCCTTTTTGTAAATACTGTCTCTGAGTAACGCAACAGCTTCATTCACCTGCTGAGTAGTGATCTCACTGTGCTAAGCTGCTGGGATTCAGACAGTAAAACCCACTAATAGCGTGTATTAATCTATGCCCTTTTGTTGTTCTCGGCGGGTGCAGAATTCCCCACATTTTACAAAAGGTATACTATTACCCAACCCACCCCTTAAAGGTGGAAAATATTAAATTAAAATTGCTTAGCCGGTAAAATGGAAGCTCTACACTGAAGCTGAATATGGATATTCTTGGTGGTAGATCTGCAGCAGGAAAGGATGGGGTTTGGTGATGCTGGGAAATCTTTTTCTTTAAGCCCAATGGCATTCCACATTTCCAATTTGTTGAGCTGCACCATGTTTTTAGAGCTTATGAGCACTTTTCACATTTTTAAAATACTTGGTCTTGAAATTTGCCCAAATTGCATTTTTAAAAGGAGCTCTGCACTAGCAATTTGTGCCAGTTTGAGCCTGGACAGAGATTTCAGGTCATCTTTAAAATAAAAATAAAAATGTGGCAATTCACACCATTTTAAAAGATTTTATCTTGCAATTTGCACAAATTGGATTTGAAAACATTTCAGTCTTTCTCAAATGTGTACCTGCACACTTACAGGAGCTTGAAATGGAAAGACTTGTGAAACTCCCATTTCAAAATTGTATTTATGCAAATTTCCAGACCAAGGTTTTTAAAAATGCACAAATTGCCACCATTAAAAAGAAACTAGAAGGAAATGCTCTGGCTTGACTTGGTGATGCCAGCAGGGAAAAACAACCAAATTGGAAGGATTGCACTGGAAAAATAGAGTAGATATTCACACAACCCTAGTAAACCTCTGTGCCAATGTACACAGGAAGGGAACTCTGCTGCCTGGAAAGTCCTCATTTGAGTTGTATGGACTTCCAGTCCACCTCCAGTCTGAACTCTCTAAAGCACGGGGCTCTCCTCTCTAAAGTGGGACACCGGGACAGTGGCTGCACTACCTGGGGTCAAGCCTGATGGGTACATATTTTTATTTATTTATTAAATTTCTATAAAAGTCACCTGCTAACATAATGCTTTACAATAAAGCATAGCAAGATCACCAAACAAAGACTGTCATACTTTGGCCATGTCATGAGAGCTGACTCACTTGAAAAGTCAACCATACTGGGAATGATCAGTGGAAAAAGGAGAAGGGGCCACCCCAGCACCCACTGGCTGGACGCCATAAAGGAGGACAATGGAACGAACATGGCAGACTTGAAGGAGGCAGTGTGGGACACAGGGGCATGAAGAACAATGACCTATAGACATTGCTCTCTACAGGGGTTGGACAGAACTGAATGGCAGACATCAGCTATGGCTCAAGTCCATTCAGCATCCACCACAATGTACTAGCCTAGAAGGGAACTCCAAGAATCAACACTGCAGTCCTCTTAAATTTGCTTCCTTTCTTATGCTGTGCTCCATGACGTCCAGTCTCTCTTTCCCTCACTCACCTTCACCAGTGGTGTCTCTCTTGGAGAGATAATAGTGGCGCTCGCGAGCCACCCTCTGTCCTACAACAGTGTTCTTCCATGCCGCTCTTCATTCCAGATGTTCTGGTTGCCCTGGGTTACTTCACGTGTTTCCAGGGGTCGCAGATGGATACCTCGAGCAGATCCAGTACTGAGTAAAAGGAGGATTTATTTATGATTATATGGCTACATGGGTGCAGAAGCAAAAGAAATATTTTTAGCTGAACCAGTCGCTCCACTGGGTTTGCAGCAGTTCTTGACATTTAACGCCCAGGAAGATGACATTACTCCGAGAAACAAGATAGCAGAGGTGTGGGACTCGAGTACTCGAGGCGACCCTGGCTGTTAATAGCAGACTGTGCAGAACAAAGTGTTTCAGATAATTTGATTTCATAAAGAAGAGATCTGCATTCGTGTGCAGCCCCAGCAGATAATGGGATTGCTCTGCTTCATTTCATACAGGCCATGTTAGAAATATCTATATATGGCGTACAATAAGGTGATTATGGAAATGAACTCTAATATCTTCCAAGCTGGCGTGTCTTTCTGAGCACATAGGTAGCTAGCGCACTAGCATACAGGAGGTCTTGGCTTTTGCTATGCAGGAGCAGCTCTTTGGGCCCTGCGGGGTGGGCTTGTGTGCCCCTCACAAAAGAACCATTACTAGGAATGTGCCCAGCATTTTATGTTCGTGCCAGTGGTTTTAGTGATGGGTTGCTTTCTCCCTCTTGCACACCCTCCTGTTATGGCTGTACCCATGCACTGTAGCTTAGCTAGTCGGCCCAAAGTCAAGAGTGGGGAGGAGACCTCTATGGTTAATACTGGGAGGCATGGAAGCTCCACAGAATCCGTCCCTCTAGCATTCATGGACTTCCTCTGCGGCTTGTCCCTGGCTTGGAAAATGAGCAGAGCTGAGAGGAAGTCCACAAACATCACGTCCAGTAACACGGGTTTGTGAAGCATGTGGGGCTTGATTGCTGGCAAGTGCCGCATGAACGCTAGGCATGCTCACTAGGGACTTGGACTCATGGCCACATCAAAGTGGGCCAGAGTCTGGGGAGCTGAGCCTAGAGACTCTTACAGAGTCCTGACCCCCCAAATGGATTCCTCACGCATCCATAGCTTATACTGCTGAATTTCACCTGCTTCCGATTTTAAGGTTGTAGAATGGGGACGGAGAAGAGCTCGGTAGCAACTGCTAATCCCATTTGCCCCAACCTGGTGCCTCATTGGATTATAACTCCCATCTCTTCCAGCCAGCTATTGGCCATGGTGACTGGGAATGATAGAAATGGCAGTCCTGAATGGCACCAGGTTAGAGAAGGCTGTGTCAATCCAACAACCCCATGCTAAGCTCTGGTGAAGAGTGTCTGGAGGCAAAGAAGCAAATGACATCGTGAGCATCAGATTCTTTGGTCTGCTTCTCAGCATTAGGGTGCTCAGTAGTGGAAGTCCCTGTCTGCGGATGTTGGTTGGACAGATCCCAGCACAGATTAGGGATGCAGTCCTAAGCACGATCAGACAGAAAATTGGCTGCGATTCTCAGCATAGCCTAACCAGCAGATCCCAACCAGTAGTCCAATTTTCTGTCTAAACACAGCTCGCCTGTTTCAGCAGTCAGCCAGATGTCACCGAAAATAAAGCATTATGAAAGGGCAGATTGGCGCTTCATCATGCGCCGCCTTTTCTGCTTAATGTTCTTATTCCATTCTTGGACTGAGGAATTTATAGAAAGACATTTAAAATACACATATTAACCTTTGCATATAAGAATGTGGCCTTTGAGGAAAATGTGATAGGAAAAGTCTATTCAAAAGTATAATTACATATTTAAATGTGAATGTCTGTGCAGATTTTTTAAAAGAAGTAATAAATCAATGCAAAAATGAGATGGGAAGCACGTATCAGTGAACAGATGCAAAAGTGACATGGCCTGGAAACTGACTACACTGGCTATCCCTAGCTATTTCCTGTCCACTGAGTCTGAGACACTCTGATCTCTTCTACATGAGACTGTTCATTGGATGGTAATCTGGTTAACTTTCAGTTTCACTGCCAAATTGAAATCCAAGCTCTACACAAGTGTTTCCTTTCCTGCTTTTCCACAGTATAACCTCTAGGTGGCACTGTGGTATAACACAAATGCACAAAAGGAAATTGCACTTTCTTTCATTTTCATAATAAATACTTTATTTTCCCTGCTATAGGAAAAAAACTGGCCAAAAATGCTCATCAGATACAAAAGATACAAAAGCAAAAGTGGAGAGTTATGGTGTCATCTGAAGAACCTGTGAACAAGCATGGGCAGGGGATGATGTGTGCATAATACATGTCTCATGTCAGAAAGCCCTCAGAAAGCAGCAAGGTCTCTTCCTACCTCCAAAGCATCTAGTGTAGGACTTCTCACCAGACTAAGAATAGGGACCGCTCCTTATCGGCAAGTTGGAAATGCAGTTGTGAACCCACTGCAATAATCTGCTGATTTGTTAACAAATTCAGCATGAAATAATTGGTTAATATTTTCAGCTTTAATACATTTCTGAAGTTAATAAATGCAACAGTATAGTAAAGATGAGTGCAGGGGCAGAAAGGAGAAAAAATAGAAACCTGGACTCGCAGTAAGCCTAGAGTGACTATCACGCTCCAGATATTACCGTATTTTTCGCTCTATAAGACGCACCTGACCATAAGACGCACCTAGTTTTTAGAGGAGGAAAAGAAGAAAAAAAATATTCTGAATCAAATGGGCACATAATCACAGGCACATTCCCCATCACTTCCCCATGGGCTGCACATCTGACAGACTTACTGCACACACATATTTGCTCTATAAGACACACAGACATTTCCCCTTACTTTTGAGGGGGGAAAAGGTGAGTCTTATAGAGCAAAAAATACGGTACATCTGGGGCCATCTGTGAATACTCCTGTGCAAGATCTTTAATGGGTTATCAAGGCAATATTTGAGTCATAATTCATTTAAATACATGGTAAGAGGAAGCATTCCATGAGAATTGGACTATTAATGGTTCTATTTTAGGATGTCTGTAGGATAAGCAGAGATGATGACTCAAGCTTGGGAAAGTAACTGGGGTCTCACTAGCTCATATGTGTGTGCCCCAGGGTGATTAACAAGGGAACTGTAAACTAAAGGAAGCCTGAAATGGAATAATAGGTATCTCTGGTTGAACAGCTGGAGTTGCCATATACAAAGTCACGCCATGGGTCTGTCTAGCTGGGTGTGACCTGAGGATGGACAAATGCCACTCTCATCAGTTTAGCACTGGCTTGGCAGATACAAGCATAATAGGAAGTGCTTTTGGTTTCTGCTAGGCTCCCTACACTATTTTTATTAGCTTCTATTCTTTCAACTTGTTTTCATTTTTCAAACAATAGTACATGGGAGGCAGGTATGCTGTAAAGCAAAGCACTACCCACTTAATTCCATCTTGATTAGATTGAATATCTATCTATCTATCTATCTATCTATCTATCTATCTATCTATCAGAGTTTATATCCCACCTTTTTTCATTCGCAAGCTTTTCTGTAAGGTTTTTTTTTTTAAAGGAATGTTTAGTAACAATGAGATAATTAGGACTGTGAGTCCTAATGTGTGGGACGTCAAATAAATTTAGCTATGAGGTCATTGCTACACACACACACGTGTTTGCTGATTTTAGAATAAGGGAGCTTCTTCTTGGAAGCTCACCAAGTTGGTGTAGCAGCACCTGAAATTCAAAACTGAATGGGGACTTGGTACTTTGCATGAGATACCTCCTTTTAAGCTAGTAAGACTGGAAGTCTAAGGATGAGACCATTTGTGACGTTAGCCTGTTAAGTTTTAAAACTCTTTAGCAATGCTCTGTTCAACAGCAAAAAGTTATTTTATACCCCATATTTCTCCCATTGTGGAACTCAAGGTGGCTACATACAGTTCCCAGGTGGTCTCCCCTCCAAACTCAGGCCAGCTGCAGACTTGCTTAGCTTCAATATAGCAGACAGCTTATGTGCCATCAGACCATACTCTGGGCCATTTTATCTTATCCCAGTTGAATGTTGATGAGATATCAGATACGTATTTTTATGATAACAAAAAAATGTACCTAATTTTCCCCTTATTCTTACTAATACAAAATAAACATTGAATCTACCTAGAACAATTCTTGGGGCATACTTTTTAAAAAAAGTGCATTGATCAGCTATGGGTAGTTCACTGGCAGCCAAACTCTTGTAAATACTAAAATTATAGTACAAAAAGGCCAAATCCTTAAGCCCTTTCCTTTGGTTCTCCGCCATAAATGCAGTTCCATCTCTTCTCCTATGCTATTTTAGGTGGCCTGTTCTTGCATTCTAGACAGTTACTCTGTCTTAGTGACATTTTTTTTCTACTGGCATCCACAGTCTGGTCTCAGAATTTACATAAAAAGAATGAATAACTCATGTTAACATCAGAGGAAGTAGGAGGGAAAGAAGTGGACCTTCCTTGCTCATGCCTTCATCAAATTATAATTTTGTGTACATTTTGCAAAGTTTGCTTTTAAAAGACCCTGAGCCCTCTCACAGAACTGCAATTCCCAGAGTGCCATGAAGAAAAGGCCTTAGTAGCTCAACCTGGCATGCTTCCCTTTCATTAAAATGGGTATATGAACCCCTGAGAAATGCTGATGGATTTAGACTAATCAAATGTGTCATTCCAGTTAGCACACACATTTTAAAATATCTCAGTACCATTCACTGAGACAATAGGCAACAATTAGGTGGATCACAGCAGTGCTGCTGAGAACAATCAGCCTTCACATTCATTGACAGTGGGAGGAAAGTTCTCTTTGACACTGCCGGCAGGTTCACATGTCGCAGCAACCTGTTGCTCTGCTTTACCATGACAGGCTACCCTGAAGCTCCATGGTGAGCCTGGCAGATGTTGAGGCTCATCATGGTTACTCTCCTCCCTGCCCCTGCCCCCTCAGCCCTCCAGGTGGCGCCTCAGGAGACACTGGGGGAAGGAATGAGGCCCCCTTCTTTGAGCCAAATGGCTTGCCTTCTCTCTGTCATGAGCCAGTTATTTTATTTATTTTATTTATTAACACATTTGTATGCCGCCCCCTTGCAAACAAGCCTCGGGGAGGCTAACGACAAGGCAAAAACAATCTAAAAACAATACACAATATTAAAGTTACCATGATAGGCTACCCTGAAGCCCAGCAGACAGGACAGGGAAGCTGACCAGGCATCCCCACCTCCTGCTTCAGAGGAGACATCACCCAGAAGGGGGCTGCCTAATCCAGGGTGGGGGAATCAAGTGAATGGTGCTGCCAACATGAGTGGCTCCAATCAGCAGATTTCCTTGCTCCTACCTGAGAGATTATCTCTCGAGCAGGAGCAGGGGAGAACCTGAGCTAGGCCTAGAGTTACTGGCCCACGTCCATCCAAAGAGACCTCCTTAGCTAAGTTGCCCTTTGAATTCAAGTCCGCTTGGTCTGACTGCAACAAAACTGTCTCGGGTTCCTTGGAGGGAAAAAAGGCAGGATATACATGTGGCAAATAAATATATAGTTAAATAGGTACTCTGTCCCCATCAGCCCAGGCTGGCTGCTGAAGGTAAGCAGCTCTAACCACTCCCTCTCCTCTCCACGGGCTGAAAAGCAGCCAGGTTCTGCAAAGTAGCAATCGCTTTTCCATCCAGGCAGCTGGTTTTCATTTGGTTTCTATTTAGTTCCTTCTGTTTTATACACTCTGTGTGTGACTTCCAGTCCCATTATCATATTTTTATGGAGAGCGCTAAATATTTTAAACCTCTGAAGACCAGAGTGGGAAACAAGCTCTGGTAGGAATTTTTCTTCGTTTTCTTTAAATGGAGGCTACAATGGACCCATTTCCCAATCCTTCCTGGATTTGGCAGTCTGCCTATTCCAAGCGAGGCCAGGCGAGACAGATGAGTCACTGGTAAAGAAGAATTATTAACTGGTTATAAATATTACCAGTAACCTATCATTTTGCTCCACTGTTTGAAAACTTCCAAATTTATCCCTTAGCCAGAGTTGAATTCAACACACACCAAGGCCAAGCACTCCCTGTGGGAAAGAATGTGTTCAGGATTGACTCTCACACTAAAATCTTCCATGAACTTCTGGATTTGCTATTCTGCTTGTAGACAATTTTGCATGAGAAGCTATAGCTCAGCGGTAGAGCATATGCTTTGCAGGCCAAAGTTCCCCAGTTCAAGTTTGCTTTTCACCATTCGATGTCATCTGCCAATGTAGAGTAGGGGCCATCAAATGGAGAATGCTTCCCCAGCCTGATACCTTCTACATGCTTTGGACTACAACTCCCAGCATCCCTCACCATCTATGGGGCTTATGGGAGTTGTGGTCTCAGCAACTGGACAACACCAGGTTGGAGAAGGCTGGCTTAGAGGTACCGCCCATGAACAGCAGCCCTTAAATTCAGTCCATGGCTTCCCTATCCACAAAATTGATTAGTGAACTGGCTAATCAATTTGCCAGAGGGCAGAAGGAGGCACCAATGGGGATAATACCTGCACAGGCTACTTTATATGCATATATGCAAATTTTAAAATTAGCATTCTAATTTAAATAAAAATGCAATGCAAAGTGTAATGTGGAAAAATTTGAACAGGCTGCACATGCTTTGGATGGGCAGCTTCAAGGCTCAGCTCATCCTTCTGGCGATAACTTCTCTTTCTGTTAGTCCTTATAGTTCCTTGTTAGAACTACTATTCTTAAAGTCATTCACGTGTCACAGTTTCCCTTCCACTAATGCCCATGTACATGCACTCCCTGAAACACTGTTTTCATTCTCAGAGTGATATTTATATAGAGCACAAATTACCCCCAAATGGGGACATTTGTAGCCATGCCCAGGTTCCTCTTGTATTCCCTCTTACATTAACCAAATGTGATTCCTTTGGAATGTGATTCCATTCATCCTACATCACTCCAAGAGACCACAAACACCACATGTGAATGCGTTTTGACAGCAGGTCAGAGTGACGCATGAATAGTAAGCATTCATCTGTGAGGAGGAAATACAGAGGTCAGTTCTGGGGCCAAAGATGAAAGTACTTGTCATGGGAGCAACTTTCCATTGACCTGGAAAGGTCTGGTGAATGGGAGGAGTGTTTGCATTAGGATATGGAGTAGCTGGATCCATATTACATCATGAGAAGACAAGACTCCCTGGAGACCATCATATCAGGGAAAGTCAAAGGCAGAGGGAGAAAAGGAAGACCAAACAGGAGATGGGTTGGACTCCACAGCCTTGAATTTGCAAATGCTGAGTAGGGCTGTCATGAATGGGACATGTTGGAGGGCTCTCATTCATAGGGTTGCCATAAGTCGGAGATGACTTGGTGGCCCACAAGAACAACAACAGCAGAAGCTGCTCTGACTTGCAGTGGTTCTCCAAGATTTGAAGCAGAGGTAATTCTCAACACTGCTACTAAGATCCACTTGATAGGAGATACCCCAGACTAAATGCGTACAAGCAGAGCATGTCAAATCCATGTGTGCGAACGAAGTACTGCCATGGCCTGTGTGTGCAGGTGCTGGAACTCCAGGGAGTTCAGAACACAGCTTGGCTCTAGCCCTGTTTAGGCATTTGCTGAGAGCACATGGAGAGATACGCAGGACTACATGCACTAGCCTCCCCGCCAACATCCTCATCAGCCCACCCCAGCCACTGCATCACACCTTTACTCTTGAGAAGCCCTTCTGTGCACCACAGCGCTGCCCCTAACAGGAGTCCCGCTGGCCTGCCTTTTGGGACGGTAATGTTCTCAGGAGCTCAGAGCCAGGTTTCTCATCCTCATGAGGATGGGCTTGTGCCCAGACTCATCCAGGTCTCCTGACATAGACTGCTCTTCAGTGCTGTCCCTTTCCTCCTCTGAGGGCTGCTCCCCCAACTGAGGCATGATAGGCATCTTTGCATGCTCACCTGGACACACTGAGCAGCCTCCAAGCGGTCCAGAGCTCCAGCTGGGAAGGACAGCAACATTAGTGACAAGACAAACATGATGGATTGGGCCCTTCATGATTTCAGCTCAGGAATCAGTTAAAACCATTTCTCAAAAAACATTCCTCTAAAACATCAGTTTGGTATTTGATTGTAGGATGGTGATGTATAAACCACAAATACAAAAGGAAATGCATTACCAAGGGCAGGGCACTTGCATGGAATTCACATGTGCTACTTTCTTGGTATATATGGAAATTTAGAAATTATGCTTCTTACATTACATTTATTTTCATCCTTTTTTCTCTTGCAAGAATCCCAAGCAGGCGTCTGTAGTCCTTCATCTCATTTTATCCTTACAACAGCCCTGTGAGGTAGGCGGCTGAGGGGCTCAAGGCTACCCAGCTTGCTTCATGAGCAAATGAGAACTAGGACCTGTAACTCCCGGGCTCCTCATCCAACTCTCCAGCCATCGTGCCAAATGGCTCCATTGAAATCACTATTTTCTCAATAGAAACCCAGTGCCTCTCACAGTGTGAAAGTCTGACCAGAGGACTTTTGTGCGTTGCTCAATCTACTGTCCAGGTGCTGCTGCAGGGAAATTCAAGGGCAGTCCTTTCTTCCGTTTGTCCTTAAATTTTATGCTTGGAGGGGCAAACTTGCATTTCTTCTTCAACTTGGATTTTAATCCAAGTCTGAGATAAAATTGGAGAGTTGCAATGATTGTCTTTTCTTCTAAAGTGAGCTATACAAGTCCCTGAACATCATATCCAGATCTAGCCCTGCAAACCTCTCTGGCATCTCTGGTTAACAGTGATGCACTACAACTTCATTTTTGTCATAGCAACTGCTTTCTTGAAATGGAACAATGGCCTCTGTCACAGTGATCCTACCTATCAGTCGTTGAGATGAGGTTGCTGAATTGTCTAAATTATGTCTGAAAATGAATTAGGTAGCTTGTATCCCGAGTGAATACAACCTAGAGAAAGAAGATTTTGGCAGCCCATAATACCCAGGAAATAATGCACATTCATATGCAAAGCGAAATGAATGGAAATTATGAGCCAAATGCTGGGTTCGGGCAGCCTATCCTCATGGGGTTATATGAATATGGATTGAGTGTTGCTGAATCTTGAGTTGTTGCTGAAATATGAGCTATACTGTCTGAACCCAGCTGCATGAACAAGCCATTTATCTAGTATCTGTCTGTCTCACCTTTCCCCCATTGTGGAACTCAAGGTGGCTACATGTGGTTCCCAGGTGCATGCACGTCCAATTCAGGCCAGCTCCAGCACTGCTGAGCTTCAACATGGTGGATGCCTTGGGTGCCTTCAGATCAAACTCTAGGCCAAGCTATGACTTGTTAACCATTGGACAACCCATGGATTGAACCCATGGCTTGTTGTTGGGTTGTTCACCGCTGTGTTCGCTTCAGATTTCAACAACATCCATGATTCATTGACAATGCACAATCAACTCATACTCAGCCCTTGAGTATCAGCTATCATGCTGACCTGAGAAGGGACCCAAGATATAACATAGTGCAATTCCCTGATCTATGTAGGCTTTGTAATGCAGGGTGCATCTAGAATATCCCCAAGAAATGGCCACCCTTTCACTATGTAAATAGTCCCAGAAAAGGAGAACCATCTACCCCCTGAGCCAATCTGTTCCTCTATTGGATAGCTCTCACTGTCAGAAGTTGCTTCTAGTATTTAACTGAAACCTACTTCCCTGCAATTTCCACGTCCTTCTTATCCTGCCTTCTGAAGTAACACAGAACAAATCTGTTCCATCTTCTTCATGACAGACTTTCAGATGTTTGAAGAAGATTGTCATGCCCCCCTTGTTCAGCCTAAGCAGACTCAGTTCTTTCAAACATTATGCAAAGGACTAGGTTTTCTGACCCCTTTCCTATCTAAGGAAATGCTCTGATATTACCTTGTGTTTTGTTATAATGGTACAAAACACACCAATAGAACTTAAGCCTGAGTGGATCCAGGAAAAAGGAGCACTTTTTGAAAATAACCCAAGAGCACTTTCAAAACCATTATAAGTAACAGCTCTTCATCCATGTTATTATTAATTGTCATCTGGTATTCATCACATGGTGTGTGTTTTTTACCCTGTGAGATATACTGTTGAATTTTGCAGGGTGAAGTCGAGGATTTACAAGGTACTCTTGACTTTTACTGCAAGTGCATGGGATTACAACACAGAAGTGGTGGCTCAGAAGGAACCTAAAATGAATGGCCAGCTGAAGTGCAGTCGGGTTCCCATTTTGACCCTGGCTGTTTGATAAAATGTGAGCTCTTTTGAAGAGATGCAGCAGAGCTAAATTTAATATTCTGACAAAAGGAACTGTATCTTCCTCTGTTGTGTAATTAATCTTTTGATTGAAGATGCAGAGATGGTGGCATGATTTTGCAGTGTGTCAGGCTTTTCAGTAGGGCTGAAGTATTTTCTAGCCTGCGCAAACTTTTGCGGCAGTCATGCCACAGATAAAGGAACAAGGTCAGGAACAACTGTTGTCCACGGTGGTAGCTGAGGTCTTCCATTCCACACATCCTACCTATGAGATGGACTCATTCCCCTATTTGGATCTAATATCATCCTTGTATTGGTTGCTTCACTCTGGCACAACTTCTAAAATACCAATGTCTTGAAAACTGGATGATTCTGTACACACTAGTCAAATAGTTCAATCTATTTTCCAAGTAATACAGTTGATGTCTGGCCAAATAGACCAATGGTCTTTCTCAGCATAAAACAGTTTCTCTACTCCAGTACAGAGAGTCATCAGCCATTATTGAAAATAAACAGATCAGCTAATGATTCCAGCCAAAACAAGGAACAGGTTAGATCCAAATAGGGAAATGAGTCTATCTCATAGATAGGATGTGTGGAATGGAAGGTCTTACATAAAATGGTTACCACTGGAGATATTATTTGCACCACACAGAGGGCAGTTGCTCCAGACCTTGAGGTCCATCCATAGTTGTGCATCCCAGTAGCGTAAGACAGTAGGCAAGTCTTACCCTAGTCTCCTTTCTCTTCCTCGAGCTCCTCTGCCCTCACAGATTCACAGAACAGCCAGGTCAGATGGATCCAGGAAGGCCATCAAGTCCAGCCCCCTGCCGGGGCAGGACACCAGTTACACCACCCCATCAGATAACTGCCCAATTGCCTCTTGAATCCATATACTGGGGAACAGCAAACAACTTCTCTTGGCATGTGGTTCATACACCTTTCTCAGCCAGGAAATTCGTCCTTGAGTCTGACTGCACCTGATGTACT
Source organism: Varanus salvator macromaculatus (assembly GCA_023646645.1). Taxonomy (NCBI): domain Eukaryota; kingdom Metazoa; phylum Chordata; class Lepidosauria; order Squamata; family Varanidae; genus Varanus; species Varanus salvator. The sequence goes on along the minus strand of JAIXND010000754.1, from coordinate 73,554,353 downwards.
GTACTTTAAGCTCATTGTTCTGTGTCCTACAATCTGGGATGAATGACAGCAGGTCTTTTTCTTCTCGTTTGTGACAACCTTTGAGATATTTGTAGGGGACTATCATATTTGTAGGGGACTATCATGTCACCTCGTGGTCATCTTTTCTCAAGGCTGAACAGGCCCAGTTGTTTGAGGCTCTCATCATAAGATTTATTTTCCAGGCCCCGTGTCCTCTTTGTGGTCGTCTTCCGAACCCTCTCCAGAATATCAGCATCCTTTTCAAACCTGGATGCCCAAAACTGAATGCTGAATTCCAGGTGGGGTGTGCTAATCCTCACCCGTTCCAATGTTGCCCAGGGTTTGTTCCATGTAATGTCTGAAGTGATGGTGCGGCTGTGGAAATGCATGGCAGATATGCCTCAAGGAGTCTTAGCCAATTGCAGCTCCCCGTGAGCATCCGCCGCCCGTCTCTGAGCATTTGGAGAATAGCATCTCTCCTTCATCATTTATGTGTTTACTGAAGCCAACATTAGCGTATCCCTAGTGCTGCATTAAGTGTGAAGTGACTCATACTGAGAAAATAGAAAATGTACATTATTACAGAGATACTGTTAGGAGAGTTTGTCATTTCAAGTGACTCCTGAGGCCCCAAGCGGCACTGCATCGCTTTTCAATTTTGATGCTGCTGGGTTGGTTCATTAAATACTCATGTGTTGCTGTGGCAGAACTTCCTTTTGTGGGTGCCATGCTGTAAATTATTGAGTGGCTGCCTATGCAAGTTTCCCTTTCAGAAAGCTCTCTGTACCTGAGGCCTTCAAAGTAGTCACTTTAGGGCAACCCATACATCTCTTTGGGGCAGGGGAAATTCAAGAGATTAATCAACACAGTTCGACTTAAAATACTGCCTGCAGGGCATTGCTGTCTTGTAGGTAGTAGGCCACTCTTCCAGCCTTCCTGCACTGTTAGAAAAACCAGGTGGACCTGCCCAGCTGGAGCTGAAGCACTCTGGGTAGCAAGCAAAGATTTGCAAGATTCGATGCTCCCCCATGTTAAAACAAGCATGGTAGTGAGTTGCAGCTCGTGACGTCATCGTCTGGCGCCAGTACTCCTTTCCGAGCATGCGCATGGCCCCTATGTGTGCTGTTATCCGATGCTCTGCTGCTGGGGCAATGCTGGGGTGACTTGGCTTGCATGCCGAGAACGAGGGCTCTGTGTGCTGGCTGCGGCACGCGTGCCAGACGTTCACCATCACTGGCCTAACCCTGCCCTGGTGAACACCCCTAAATTGAATATATGGGTGAAATTCCATTGAAAATAAGACCATTTTGACAAAGCCTTCCTTTAGTAGCTTTTCCTGCACTGCTCAACATTTCTGCCCATTCTAAGCACATTCCAACCATCAAAATCATGCCAGGACACCTCGTTTTCCTAACCCTAACCCTACCCTGGTGCACCCACCCCCCCAACTCTAATATAGGGCAAAATTTCCATTGAAAAGAGGGCGATTTTGAAAAAGCCTTCCTTGAGTAGCTTTTTCTGCAATCCTCAACATTTCTGACCATTCTAAACATATTTGAACCATCCAAATTATGCCAGGACACCTTTTTTTCCTAACCCTAACCCTAACTTGGTGCACATCCCTAACCCTAATATAGGGGTGAAATACCATTGGAAAGGGTGATTTTGAAAATGCATTCCTTGAGTAGGTTTTTCCACACAGCTCATCATTTCTGACCACTATAAACACATTCCAAACATCAAAATCATGCCAGGACACCTCGTTTTTGCAACCCTAACCCTACCCTGGTGCACCCACCCCCCCAACTCTAATATAGGGCAAAATTTCCATTGAAAAGAGGGCGATTTTGAAAAAGCCTTCCTTGAGTAGCTTTTTCTGCACTGCTTGTCATTTATGCCCATTCTAAACACATTCCACCCATCAAAATCATGCCAGATCACCTGGTTTTTGCAACCCTAACTCTACCCTGGTGCACACCCCCAACCCTAATATAGGGTGAAAGTTCCATTGAAAAGAGGGTGATTTTAAAAAGCCCTCCTCGAGTAGGTTTTTTTGCACAGCTCATCATTTTTGTGCATTCTAAACACATTCCAACCATCAAAATCATGCCAGGACACCTCGTTTTTGTAACCCTAACTCAGTAATGGTGAACCTTATAGAGACCGAGTGCCCAACTGCAACCCAAAACCCACTTACCGTATTTTTTGCTCTATAAGACTCATTTTTTTCCCCCCTCAAAAGTAAGGGGAAATGTCTGTGCGTCTTATAGAGCGAATATGTGTGTGCAGTAAGTCTGTCAGATGTGCAGCCCATGGGGAAGTGATGGGGAATGTGCCTGTGATTATGTGCCCATTTGATTCAGAATATTTTTTTTCTTGTTTTCCTCCTCTAAAAACTAGGTGCGTCTTATGGTCAGGTGCGTCTTATAGAGCGAAAAATACGGTATTTATCATAAAGTTCCAACACTGCAATAAAACCTGAGGTTTTATTTTGGGAAAAACAACTCACAGCCAGTCCAAGCAAATATATATATCCTTGGCAGTGCACTGACCGGCCATGTGAAAGCTCAGACAAGTCGCGACTAATTAGTTGCTGCTTGTGATGTTATCACCTGGTGCCACTACTCATTTCTGAGCATGCACATGGCCCCTATGTGCGCTGTTATCCGATGCTCAGCTGCTGGGGCAATGCTCGGGCAGCTTGGCTCACGTGCCGACAGAGAGGGCCCTGTGTGCTCGCTGTGGCATGCCTGCGATAGGTTCGCCACCACTGGCCTAAACCGTACGTGGAACTCTTAGCAGGTCAGTCTAGCTGACTCTGTGACATTTATATTTTCATGTTTTCAGCTGGTCTTTTTATATTTCTATGACTACATTTGCATATATTACAGAAAGTTAAAAAATATATTGTGCATGGGCATGGAATCCTTGTGAATAAGGAAAAGCCAATTCTCTGCAAAATCCCCAGGCCAGATTCACAGAAATTCAAATGAATTTAAGTCCATTGCAGGGTCATCTAACCTCCCCAGCAGTGCACTCTGTTGTTTGTCAGACAAAAATAGGTATATTTACCAGTTTAATGTCATGCAGATGCGGAAATAGCGGCCTATACTTGAGGTTCCTACAGGCTGCAGTGGCTCCCATACAGGTTCCCTGGCCCACCACAGAAAATTGTTTTCCCACTGCCCATTTCTAGCTTCGTTTTCTTTCCTCAGCTGTCACAGCAACAGCTGTTCCAGCAGGTTGTACTGAGGGCGATAAGAGCAGGAAGCAAGAAATAGAACTTATAGCTATGTTTGGCTAGGCTGCTTGAAAAATGAACACATTTTTCTTCTAACCTCAGAAGAAGAAAATACAGTAATGAGCTCACAATTTGCCTTTGCATGTGGGTTTTCCTGATCTGAGTTGACTTATTTTTTTTTAAAGCAAGCCACAAAATCCAATGCAGCTACAAAGTTGCTGATTGCATGAAGAAATGGCCAGTTGTAGCCAAATCTTCTGAAAGAAAAGGGAAAATATCTGGGAAAAGAGATACCCTGGATTATAAAAAGAGATTCTGAAACTAATATACAGTTTGGAGAGGAAGAGAAAGTGAAGAAGGGGAAAAACAGTACTGAAATGTTTATTTTCTGTGCTGTTGACTGTTCCGGTATTGAAGCCGAAACAAAAAACAACTGTGCTACACCTAGATGATTTTAGATGCAGGGCTTAATGGTTTGACCCACACGTTCACTTTACGTGGCCTTGGATATTACAGCATATAAACACACAAATGAGCAGAGCTGGCTTGAGCCTGGGGTCAGACTAGATGGCCCGGGAGGCCCCTTGTGACTCACTCTGCTTCTATGTTTCTAAAATAATGCATGGTGAGGAGAAACATTTTTCTCCCTCTCCCATAAGACTGGAGCCTGGGGCCATCCCGTGAAGCTGGCTGGTGGGAGGTTTAGAACAGATAAAAGGAAGGTCTTCTTCACACAGTGTATACTTAAACTGTGGAATTTGCTGCCACGGGAAGTGGTGATGGCTGCCCATCTGGATGGCTTTAGAAAGGGACTGGATAGATGCATGAGGGAGGAGGCTAGCAGTGGCAGGCTGTGTACTGCCTTCTTTACCTGAGGAGCTTGGGCAGGAGGACGCCTTGCACCGATCCTGCTTGAAGGGTCCTGTGGCCAGGTGGTTTGCTGCCATGTGTATGGAGGAGATGGGCCCTTGTTCTGACCCAGCATGGCTTTTCTTGTGCTCTTGGGTTCTTATTCTCTGTTATGTTGCTATTGAAAACTTTCACCTCTTTCCTGGTGTTTGCTTCCCAGCCTCATGACTCTGTTGAATCTTCTCACACAGTTCAGTCTGCTCAGTCTGACAGCGTAACTATCAAGGTCCCCTCTTGCTGCTGAGTTTTCTGACATCACAGACACATCAAGACATTTTTTGTACACAAGTACTTCAAAGAAAATGCAAATAAGGGGGATCTATCGGCAAATGTGTTCAAAGTGTATAGAAAGGCAGTGGGGTGTTGAGCGAGGATATGGTCCCTGGTCTTGTATTGCACATGGGCATGGTGGGGACTGAGAGTCAGCTGGGGAGGCACTTAAGCATCACCTGCAAGAGAGTAATGCATTTCCCCCAAAAGCAGGCTGGAGGGGGACATGATTTGCATAAGATGTGCATATGTGCATTTAGACATGTAGCTACAAACATAGATAGAGCTACTATATATGCATGTATGGAAACTTTAAAAAATAGCTGCAGTGCATCTCGTACCATAGCGTGAAACACCAGGGGGCCCATGTTGCACACTTTTTATGCGATCCGAGTGCTGTTTCTGTTGCACTTCAAGGTCCAGCAATTGCCACCGAAGATTCTTTACTTTGAAACCCAACCTGGACCGGATATCCCTTCAAAAGAGAGGACTGTCCTCTGACAGCCCTTAAATAGAGGACTGCACTGTAAACACGGACACGTGGCCTCTCTAGCCTTGTGTACTTCCTGCTGCCAGTTCGCTTGACGAGACCTGGACGCACCACGGACTGAATGTTTCTGCCTGCAAGGTACACGTCCTCCCACTGAGGAGCAGGCGCCCCCCTCCGTCCCTGCTGACCCCAGCCGCTGAGCACCTCGCCCGCCCTTGTCTGCAGCGTGGAGCAAGGCTGAGAACAGGCCTAGCTAGAGAGACGTGGCTTGTGCGAAGGCTTGTCGGTTCTGCCCCCCCACACGCAAAGGTGCAGGCGTTCAGCCAAGCTCCACAAGTACATCTGAGTCCTTTTGCTCCACCAGCGCTTCTGCTCGGTCGGAGTGTGGGCAGCAATTCTTTTGCGCCCTGTGGTGTCCAGCGAGCAGCTGATCTTTGGAAAGGGCAGCCAATTAACCAGCCCCGCCACCCACCCATGTTGCGGACTAATTTGAGCTGAGGGAAGGCCAAAAGTAAGCAGCTTCGTTCCTCCAGCAAAGATGATTAACGAGCAAGAGGCCATGGCTGCAGCCGTCATGCTCTGCCTGCCACGCATCTCTCGGATATTTCCTCTTAAGTGGCTGTTGCCACAAAGAGCAAGGTCTCAGCAGCAGAGGGAGTCGCGGCAGCTCTGGGCACCAAGGGATTACGTTATGGTGCAGAAGGGTAGCTCTGAGTCAGTGTACAGACTGCATTTAAGCAAATCCTTTCTCGCAAGCTTTGCGTATGCCATATGTGCTCAAGCTCAGTCAGAGAATGGTCGTGGAGGACCAGGTGCTAAGTAAGTGTAGCACCTGCTGAGCCTGTTCACTGGGAGCCCTAAGGAAGTGCAAGCTATGAGAGAGAGAGAGAGAGAGAGAGAGAGAGAGAGAGAGAGAGAGAGAGTTGTGTGGACTGGCAATCCAGATCACATTCTTGCTGACTGTTCTGGGAGAGGTATGAAAAATCTAGACAGCATACTAAAAAGCAGAGACATCACCCTGCCGACAAAAGTTCAAATAGGCAAAGCTATGGTTTTCCCAGTTGCAATGTATGGCTGTGAAAGTTGGACCATAAGAAAGGCTGAGCACCAAAGAATCAAGGCCTTTGAATTGTGGTGCTGGAGGAGACTCCTGAGAGCCCTTTGGACTGCAAAGAAATCAAACCAGTCAATCTTAAAGGAAACCAACCCTGACTGCTCTTTAAAGGCCAGATGGTGAAGATGAAACTCAAAAACTGTGGCCATCTAATGAGAAGGAGCAACTCATTGGAGAAGACCCTAATTCTGGGAACGATTGACAGCAAAAGGAGAAGGGAACGACAGAAGATGAGGTGGCTAGATGGAGTCACTGGGGCAGTGGGTGTGAGCTTGGGTGGACTCTGAGGGATGGTGGAGGACAGGAGAGCCTGGAGGAATGTTGTTCATGGGGTCATGATGGGTCAGGCACGACTTTGCGACTAACAACCACAACATTGTGATCGTGTTTACTTATTGTAAACTGATACAGAGTGACTGCACCTTGCCACAAAGACCCCTAAGTGCATTGAGGAGTGCAATTAAGTTAGGAATGGAGCCTGGCATGTTGATCCTTTATCAGTTACGGTTGCTGAGTTAGGAAGCCAGCTGTCAGATCCAGGATGTAGGCAGGAGGTATCTATGGCTGGAGCATCAGGACCAGGGATGATAGAAGCAGATGGAGATCTTGACATCGATGCAGGAGGGCCAGAAGCAAAGGTGAAGTCAGGAACAAGCAAGGGTCGGATCCAGAGGAGTTGTCAAGAGCAAGACTCAGTGCTTGACCAAGGACACAATGCAGCCGTCACAAAGACCCATGGCCTGGTGGCAACACTAAGCAGCACAAGAAAGCCTTCTGGTGCTCCAAGCTGCTCCGCGTAATTGCACGGGCTCCAACCCTTGCAAATATCCACAGGCTGGGTCCTGGTCCTTCAGGCAGTTGCAGGGTAAATCATGCCGCTGTGCTCCATTATGACACCAGGGGGAGCTGTGTCAAGGCTTCAGATCCTGACACATGCCTACTGCTGGTACAATTTCAGCAATGCCTGATGCCTTGAAGTATATTGGGGTACTCAACACACAGCCTATAGGCCATGGTGGTCCCCAACAACCATTTTATTGGGCCCTTCCCCTGAAGGCTTTGTAAGCCATGTGGGGAGCATGCACTTCCTTTCTTTGTATTCTGCTTTGTTCTTTGCCACCACCACCACACAAGCAAATTTGGTGGGAATTTCAGCTGTATGGGCAATTTCTTTGAAGTGGAGTATGACCTCCAGGGGGTTCTGGGAAGGCAATGCAGCTCAGTGACCCCCAGAGGTCTCCTGCTGTTGTGGTAGATCAGTCACTGTGTCCTCCATTCATTAGAACTTCGTTAGCTTTTCCATAGTTAGCTTTTCACAGATGGATCTCTTTTCAAACATATGTAAAAACCTAGGTCTTTTTGAAGCTCCGTACGCTGAGAACTTCTTTTCACATTGCATTTACATGTCCTGCTTTTTCCTCTTGTGCAGAACCCACGGCAGCTTCCATTTTTCCCTCTCAAGAACAAACCTATGGGGCAAGTAGGACTGAGTGGGGACTGGCTCAAGTCACCCCCTGAGCTTCACGGCCAAGTGGGGGGTGAGAGCCCAAATCCTCTGGGTCCCCAGCCCAACACTAACCATCTCACCACACAGGCTGCCCATAGCCAGGTTTGGGGAAGAGCTGATGGCCCATTTTGTCCCCACCAAACTCATCCTAAATATGGAAGAAACGGAGGAGGAACTGATCTCAAGTGAAGGTGGGGTGAACCCCACCAAATGTCCATTTTGAAATCCTTTTCCCCAGTCCAGGAGAAATCCATCCATCATTCGGAATTCTGGTCTATGTGCCGGATCTATTTCTGAAACTGTCAGTGGCTCTCTTCAGTTATAACCTGTGAATAGTTTCACACATCAGTGTCCCACTAACAGTCGTCACAATTTCAGCAGCATCCTGTGCCTTCAGATCCATTGGGCTGCTCAACACACAGCCTTTTGGCCACAGGGCTATCTCTGTGGGGCCTTATCCCTGAAAGTTTTACGAGAGCCCCCCCACTTCCCCCGACAAAAGGCCCTTGCATTGTGTCATGGACTTGGTACTTTCATAGATGCAGAATCCACAATACGTGTAGTATTTATGCGAACTGTGTTTTCAACAGCAGGGTTTTGGTTCCAAAGAGGCTGAAACACACAGATTGCTTATTACCCTGGTGCCATAAACATTCAATCACTGTCTGCTTGAGCAGATCCTTGAAAACGTTGCCATGCATGGGATTTGGCAGAAACCCTTCCATAAATAACTTATTTATGTGTACATTTTCAGGCCTGCAGTTCTATCATTTCAGGGGGAAGAGGGGGAAAGTGTAAGTTCTATCACCATCTGCATCAGGATTTATAGAATCACTTTCTTTGTTTATAAGAACTAGAGGAAGTTCTTTTGACATATGCCCTGAACAATGGCCCAAGTTTTAACATGCCTCTGTTTTTTCTAATAGAAGCTCAGCCTAGGTACTATTTCAACATGTCTCACCACTAGTACTGCCAGCCAGGCATATTGTTCTACTTATATTGAGGGGGGAGGCTTCTGTCCCCCACCACACAATCATTCATACCTTAATAGCATCTAGACTGGATTACTGTTATGACCATGCTCCCGGGGGAGTTTGGATCAGTGTCTGGAAACTACAGTTGGTTAATTTTTCAGCAGCCACATTGTTAATTGCCATGCATTGTTTGGCACATGCAATTTCAATAGGTGTCAATCTTCACTCCTTGCCTCTTTGTTTGCAGGCTGGAGTCAAAGGGTCACCTTTAAAGCTCTCTACCCAAGGTGGGCAACAGGCAGGCCAGAGGAAGTCCCTACCTGGCTGTGTTTGCATTCCCAAATTTGCTGCCTCAGTGGCAACCAAACAGCATCTCTGTAAGAAGTTGCGTAACTCCAACCCTGGCCCCATCCAGCCTGTTATTACTGACGCTGATTGGCGGCTGTCGGAGCACATCCAGGGTTCTGCAGCAGCCCTGAAGAGGAGCACGTGGCCTGTGGCCAGCAGCCAAGGGAGTGAGTGGATGGGAGGAGAAGCAATGGAAGCATCCACAGTGACCTCATGAGAAGCGGGCTGGTGGTGGAAGACGGGCATCCTTCCCCATAGCGATGCTGTACATCAGTGTGGGGAGATACAGCCCTAATGAGACTACATTTTATTATTTTATGTAGGCCAGCTTGGGGAACTTTCTGGATCCAAAAGTCAGTCAGAAACCAAATCAAATTTTAAAAAAACCAGGTGTGCAAGTTCAGGACAAAAGACTTATCCTGGCTGCTGAAGATGTTGGAGAACTTCACTTTCTACTAATTCTCTATGAGTTTAAAACCTGCAATAAGTAAGTCCTTTTACAGCAGCCTTTACTCATAGCTATAGTTTGCATTCAGCAGCATTGAGATTTACAACCATATTTTCTTCCCTGCATATGGTCATGAAAAAGTCCCATACTCCTCCAAGCATCACAGCAACATTTCCCTAGATTAATCAATACATGGTGTTTAGATAAGAAATACTCTTGCTCTCCAGTGGTCTTCCAGCGCAAGGCATGCAAGAAGAGACAGATGGAGCTGGTAAATGCAGGCCGGCAGAGTTCAGATATCGTTGTACTTAGTCGAAGAAACAATTCCCCAGAGCCTTGTTGTTTGTCAGTAAGAGCAAAGAGACTGGCTTTAACACTGCACTCCATTCCTACCAGAGCCATCAGTCAGCAACCAGAATGGTTCCCAGTCTTCTAAAATAGCAGGGACTGGGATCCTGTATCCCTCCAGGTGTTGTTGGACTGCAGCTTTGATCACCCATCACCCTTTGTTCTAGCTAGAGCAGATGGAAGTGGTGCTCCACCAACATCTGGAGGACCACACTTTCCCCATCCGTGATTGGATAAGCCTGTGCTTCTCCAGCCAATCAGTGCACATCCATTGGACTGGCAGTTCAATGGGGAATTCCACTATCTAAATATTGCTTGGCCTCTATGTAAAATCCCCAGAGAGGCACATGGAGAACTTTTGCCATTCAGTTATTGGCCAGATCTGGAGGACTGAGTCTAGAATCCAATCTAGGCATCTAATCCAGAGGCTACTGAGTCAGGCAGAGCTATCCTGTGGCTGCCAGACAGCATCTGGAAGGTCTAGGATTCTTCTGGTTCCCAGAACCAAGGTCAGAAAGATGCTCTGACCTCAGAGCTGTGGATGCACACTGAGATTCTTGTCCACCCTTCTCAGCTGGCACAGAAAGAGCTACACTGGCTGTTTTTTCATGGGCATAGGATCCTCGAGGAGCAGTAACGAGGGAGTTTGGGGAGGGAGAAGAATGTGCAGTCACCAGACACTCCAGTCTCTTTTCCTTCCCATCTTCCTCCTCCTCTCGGTCTTATCCTTGCCACAACAACCCTGTGAGGTAGGTTGGGCTAAGAGTCTGTGACTGGCCCAAAGTCACCCATTGAGCTCCAACAGCTGAGTGAGGACTACAACCCAGATTTACATTTTTGCAAGTTGCTCTGAGCATCTCTTTTTGAGGAAGAAAGCAGGGATTTAAATAAAGGGAATGCCTTTTAAGTGTGGTCTGGCCTGTGTCCCGTTAAGTATCATGAAGGTGCGCAGCCTTCAGCAGTTGATGGAAAAGGTGCACCTGTAGAGATGTTGTCTTCCTCTGAGATCATGAGGTCAGGAGCCATGCCCTTTTTGGAATGCTAACCTCTCTACTGCGTGAAAAACATCTCATGTCAACCCACCAAGGATGTGTCGACTCCAGATCTTTGATCGATTGCTTTTTCACTTCGGTGGGACTAATCCAACAGCCTGTGATTTAACAGGGTTGTGAACTGGGCTGTGTGTGAGGATAAAAGATGTTTACTGTAGAAATGGGTATTTTATATACAGCAGATTTTTCGGATGCTAAGTGATAAACAGCCAGTAGGAAGGAACAGCTGCATGGATTATAAACATGTATAAACATATGCGGGGGGGCGGGGGAGGAAATTTAGGCAAAATGCACATCATCTTCTAGCGAAAATAGCAAAGAGCCTCGTAGCACCTAAAGACAAATACATTAGTTCTGGCTGAAAAGTTTATGCCAGAATAAATTTGTTCCTCTTTAAGGTGCCACAAGACACGTTGTTCTCTTTGTTGCAGTAGACTGACACGGCATTCCTCCAGAAATTATCATCTCTGGGACATTAAGAAGAGGTTTATATGGCATGTTTCTGTGTTCAAATGACTGCAGTCTAGAATTCCTCTCACTGCCTTTTACCACTTGGCTACTGTTGCTCCACATTTTTAAAAGAATGCTTTTCTGCCAGTCTTCCCAGTGTGTTGTAAAACAAATGTCACAATTCCCAGGCAGCACAGCTCACCTAGAGAGGAGTGCACTGGGGAAGGCTTTTTGTATATCATCACAAAAGTTGGACCTGAAGTTTTACAGATGAAGTGCACCATCCCATGCACGATTAGGCCAAAACATTCCCAGCATCCTCCAATCAGCCATGCGGGCTGCTTGGCTTTAGGAGTAAACCCAAACGTAAACATTTCTCCTAAGTCCCTCTCTCAGTGGATTTGCTTGTGGACTCATTAGGAAGACCCAGAATGAACATAAACATATTTTAGAGGTGGAAAAGTCACTTGATAGTCCCTTTTAGCCTGATATTCATCTTTTGCTTATAAACTGTCTTCAAAAATGGCTCCCACATAGGATGAATATAAGTAGCCACAACCCTCATCAATGCAAAGAAGAATCATGGCTCAATGTTTCTGTTGCTCATTACCTGGGTTCACACATCACAGACCACCTTACTCAGATGTTTACCATTCAGATGATTGTATGGTTCCCTGGGCAATGTGGTTTCTGCAATCTCCACTCCATCCTCCTGCTCTCGCCAAGCCACCCAGCATCTCCCGCAAGTGTGAAATCTCTTTCCTTTCTCTTTTGCTTCCTGTGGACCTCAGCAGCCTCACTCTCATTGGTCTGCTGAGAATTTGAGACAGGTTTTCCTTCTTCTCCCTCCTGAGTGTACCTGTATCTCTGCAACACTTTCTAGCCACTCCAGCACCCCACTCCAGTAAATCATAACAAACGCTTTTGCCATGATCCCCCGCAGTTCTCCCCCAGTGCATTTATCCACTTTCTCCCTGTTTCCAAAAGTGAACCAGGAGACAGACACATCACTTGGCCAATAGGAATAAAGAGTGAGGACATTCACGTGTCTTTGGAGCCAAGGGTAGTAGAGAACAGATGGGTGAGCAGCCTCTTCTGCAGCCACTCCTTCCATGCGACTCTGTGTTGTTTCCATGCCAGCAATGGTAGAATGGAGATTCTGGGTCATGATGACTGGAGAAGCTGCAGTGAAGCATGGAAACCTTAGAACAGAGCTCTGATTTTCTTTGTGGTTCCGGGAAACCAAAGGTACCATGCAGCAATGTCAGGAGTGGGTCCAGACAACACAACAAACCAACAAGGGTAGGAAATCACCATGCTTTCTCAGGACATGTGAACTTAGCCATTGAATTTGGTCTCAGATTAAAATAATGTCCGTGTTCCATCACTTTTAGGCAAAGGTGGACAACTTTGGAGGGCAGGGGGGCCACAGTGGCCACTGTGGAACCCTGTAGTGGCCATACCTAGCCTTGTCACCACTGGCAAAAGTGCCAGAAATATCCACACTGCCAGGGACCCAGAGATTCTGCTGGGAAAGAAGACTTGTGGGAATGTGTGTCTTGTTTCCCCACAGATCTGGGCCCCTACAGCCTGTCAAACAGGTTTTTCTCAGAGTATAGGGCACCTCATTCTGTGGAAAAACAGGGAACGCAATCTTGGTGCATTTTGTTTCTCAGCAGAATTGCTGGGATGCAGGGGTGGGGGGTGCTTGGCGGCAGCGATGAACTGTGGCAGCAGCAGGGTTTGGGTGGGGGTTGGAGAAACAGCCAAATTGTGTGGCCCTCAGGCCATGTGTTGCCCACCCCTGCTTAATGGCTTTACAGCAGTTTCAAGATGGAGGGATTGGTGGGTGGATGAATGAAATGATGGATGGTTGGATGGAAGAATGGATGCATCCATACAATATTGAGCAGAAGCATGGCTCTTCCCCTTCAAACATTAATTCTTCCAGGAAGCAACATATCCTACTCATATTTACGTAACTTCCATCCAACTTTCTAGGAGCCAAAGAAGGATTGTATGAGGAAATGACCCAACCTTGCAAGTGGAAGCAGCTGGTTTTCAGAATCTTTTTAGACATCTGCCCCATGCAGAGTGGGGGAGAGAGAGGAAGAGAGAAGTATATGTTGGGTGCCACATTTGGAGATCAAAGAAAGGAAACGTTATGAAATGAAAGCCGTAACAAAATCCTGAACCCTTGCTTACTTTTTGTTCCTCTCAAGCTTTCTCATTATCCTGGGTAAATGTAAATGTAAATGCAGATGAGAGACCACAGAATGTTTGGAGGTTTCCTGCAAATGAAATTCTAATGTTGAGAATGTTTACCTGAACTTGTGCAGATTTTCCGATAGTAAAGCAGATGTTCTTGTAGAATTTTAATAGCTCATCCTGCTGATAGATGGATAGTTTATATTGCAAGGAAAAACATCCTTATTAGAGTTTGTTGTGTCTGCTTTTGATTCTAGCCAAAAACAGAAACACTGTTGTTATGCTTCTTCGTTCTATACTTTTATTAATAATAATATTAACACATAATGCTGGGAACAATAGATGGCAAAAGAAAAAGGAGATGGCAGAGAATGAGGTGGCTGGATGGAGTCACTGAGGCAGTTGGTGTGAGCTTGAGTGGACTCCGGGGGACGGTGGAGGACAGGAAGGCCTGGAGGAATGTTGTCCATGGGGTCATGATGGGTCGGACACAACTTCATGACTAACAACAACAACAATTAACACATACCGAAATGAGTAACACTGTAGGTATATTTCACATAATTATATGAAACCACAAAATCTATTATTTATCATTTACTTACAAGGTAATTAAACACCTATACAGATTTGTTTGGATTTCAGTTTAGTCCTAAGAACAGGACCACTGAAATTAATGAGGCTTGAGTTAATCATGACTAATAGGTTTACTTAAAATTCGATTAAGCTCTGAATCCATCACATTAATTTCAGCTTCATACTTGAACTTCCACTAAACATCAAAATGACACCTCTCTGTAGGAACTTTCTGCTGAGTCCCATCCTTTTAGCCTACTGACTTACTGATGTTTAATAATTAACTGAGAGGCTTTATTTATTAGGGCTTGTAAATATCTTTGCATGTTTCCAGTTTATTTGCAGTTTTGCCTATGTTCATAAATTGAAGATCATTAGCCAATGTGATTTTAACAGACATGAATAGAAGAGTTTTGCCAATCTACATGTAGAATCAGCATGGTATAGTGGTTAGATTATTGAGGAAATACGCAAATTTCCGGCTGACCATGAAGTCCATTAAGTCTCCTCATGCTAGTCAATATTTCTCAGCTTACCTCACTGTACAAGAATATTGTGAAATTAAAAGTAGAGAGGAAAGACTATGTATACCACCCTGGCCGCCTTGGAAGAATGGTAAGATACAAATGCAATATATAAACAAGATGCATAGGTGCCCTTTGATTAAACACTGCAAAAAAAGTAACCTTGATGACGTGTTAATCTTGTATCAGGATTCATTTTGTGAGGTGTTTTACCAGCCTACTAGACCTCATGTCCCCATCAGTAAAACATCACAAAAAGACTCTCTGGAGAACCACCTGCATTTTTGCTGGATGAGAAAAAGGGATGTGAGCATATTGTTGTTGTTAGTCGCGAAGTCGTGTCCGACCCATCGCGACCCCATGGACAACATTCCTCCAGGCCCTCTTGTCCTCCATCCTCCCCTGGAGTCCACCTAAGCTCACACCAACCGCCTCTGTGACACCATCCAGCCACCTCATCCTCTGCCGTCCCCTCCTTCTTTTGCCATCTAAGGTTGCGTATTTGTTGTTGTGTTACATGTGAGCTCAAGTAAGGCATAAAGGGGAAATGCAAATAGACTGACGACATGGAAATTTGAAACAAACTACAGATGCTCTGGTTCTGGTATTAATTACAGGATTAATTAATTTGCCTGGTTTAAACAGAATTCAGAAAAAGTGAAGCACAGGACAAAGAAGGAACAAAATTAATTACATCTCTCTTCTGTTTAAAAACAAGATGCAGCCTGCCTCCAACCTGTTGCCTCCAGATGTTTTGAAGTACAATTCCCATCATCCCCACCAGCTCACTGGGGATGATGGTGGTTGCAGCAAAATATCTAGAAGGCACCAGGTTGGGGAAGACTGATCAAGAGCCTACAGTTCATGCAGGACAAGCAAAGAGACATTGAGAAGGAACAAGTTCTACCAATGGAATGTAGAACAAGATGCCTGCATTTTTAATTGAACTGTCTGAATGTGAAATGAGCCATAATTCAAGCAAGGGGGGCTGCAGGTCATTGTAGTGCCCCAAATTGCACTGCATATAGTTGCCTGGTCCAGCCCAGCCAAGGTACCTCACTTCAGATCCAAAAATATGTAGGAAGAAATGAAACCCCCTGTTTCAAAGATGATTTACCATTTCTCAAATGCGATGATGAAATATTAATGCAGCATATAAACAAGCAAAAGCAAGCTTACACCCCTTTCCTGGGCCATGTTGGTTCCCTTAATGGGGACATTCCATGTGCCTCTTAAATTGCCTGGGTGAGCAATGTATCTGTTCCTCTCCCCAACGCAAAAGACAGCACCTCTCGCCATGGATTTTATCAAGTTCTTCTCTTCCTGCTTCTTACCATCACTACACATAGGTGCTAACTGCCCACCAAACAAAGCTGCTTCAGTCAGACAAACAGTTGCATTTCCACAGCAAAAGCAGTTCTTATCTACAGAATGATTAGGGAGGGCAGGTCAACAAGAAATTCTTTCTGGAGCCCTTTCAAACAAGCTAAAGGCCATATACCTTGGCATGGCTTCAAGAAACTATACTGGCTTTGGAATACTGGGAAAGTATATACTGGCTGTTGAACCTTGATATTATTTTCATCCAACAGACACAGTGTGAAGCCAGGTAGCATTTAAAGTTGATTGGTAGGGACCTCCTATACTTTGAGCACCCAATGTGAAATCTTTCTTAATGGCCAGTGGGAGCCTCTAGGACTGGCTGCAAGGGATTGTAGTATACTAACAGAAACTACATCAATAGTTTCCTAATGTATGGGGTTGCTGTTGTAAATGTTCTTGGGCAATTTATATGAAATATGATTAAATATTCTACTACTGCCATGGGCAGAAGATAGACTGGCGTCTGTTTGAGTGATTTGCAATAGATTTCTGACTCCTGGAGAGGACCAGACTATACTTGGTTCTGGAGGAATCACTGTCGAACCCGCAGAGCCAGAAGCAGCAGATGTAGCGCAATCACCTCCATAGTGAGGCATCAAAAGTAGCATCCAACATTCTGACCCACAAGCCGCAGGAGCCACCCTGAAGGTGGAGATAACGCCATTTGGTTGGGAAGGGAAGAGATGGGTTAGGTCTGGAACCTACCCTGTGGCTTGAGTCATACTTTCCTAAAACTTGGTAGTCTAACTTTGCTGGTGTCTTTTGTTAATGATTTCGGCAAAATTTCTTCTGGCTAGCATTAAAACAAAAAGTAGGTAGAAGCCTCTTGTTCTGATGTGTTTGTAAGGAAGGGATGGGGCAGGGCAAGTCTGGCTTTCAACAGTAAGAATGAATGAAGATATAATGAAAGTGACAAGTGACAGAATGTTCAACCAATTTACCTTGCTTGGAATTACCTCCAAGATTTTGATTTGCATGTAGTTTTCCAAAACAAAATTGTTATAATCCAATAACTTCAGTGTAATGTTCCCAATTCTAGATACAGTTGTTTGCTTTTTGTTGTTATTTTGTAGAATCCAAATGTGACCTCTTAGATTTGCTTTTCAGAAATGTAGCTGCATTTTAAATTTTGTGAAAAACCTTCTTCAGTGCTTGAGTTGTGATCTGCAGCCCATGAGGACACCAGCAGACTTTGCAACATGCTGAACTTGAGCATAGAATCCACTTAAACCAATTTCTCATCAACCCAGTCTAGTTGTGTCCATTTCTTTGATTTGCCATAAGCATTTTTTTTTTTTTGCTAAAGGTGCTGGGTTTATAATGCATTCTATTCTACTATAGAGTCATCCAATAAAGAGCAGTCTATCCAAAGAAGATGCCCCAAGATTAATTTAAATCAAGTCAGCTATTATGCAACTAATTTCCCCTTAACTTGTTTGTGTTTGTTCCCATAGCTCTCGTTGTGCGTTTTCTGACCAAGCGGTTCATATGGGAGTATGACCCTACTCTTGGTAAGTTGTTCTTTTGCCTGTAAAGGTGGAATGCCACAGAGCACGACTGCCCAGTGCAGTGCTTGCGAGTGCCATATTGCCAGATGACACCTCCATTGGTGCTCAGCAAGGGGTCTCCAACATGGATCCCAAGGGCACTCAAAACAAATCTAGATTTTCCATTGATTTCTTGTACTATATGCCCATGGGTTTATATGAAATATGTGCGGCTTGCTGGCAATTAAAAATAGGCTTCAACAAAAGTAGTCCAACTATCCAAACAAGTATCTAGTTGAACTTCTTTCCTCGATGCCACCTGTTCATACATCAGAAGCATTGTAAGGTTCTCAATCCACTGCATTAGGGGAGGTGAGTTTTTTTCCTTTCCGTGTTGTCATATCACTCTTTTAGCTATCAAAAGGACGTGGAAAATACATTCCTCCTTCCACCTATTAATTTTCATGAAGTAGCTACATTTGAAAGAGCATGTGCATCAGCAAATATTAAAGACTGTTCCAGGACACTGTATATGTATATGGTAATCTCCTCCCCGAAGGAAGCAAGTAACACTGCCAAACAGCTGTTTAAAGGAAGCATTTTCTGCATTGCACCACCAGCAATTAGCTGAATTAGACAACCCCTATTAAAGAGACATACTTGTGGCCAATTGATAAAAAATAAACATTTTTGCTGAGTAAGATGTAGCCTAAAATCCTTAAATATGTCAGGTAGGCACCAAAGTGCTGGTATTCTATTATTATTTATTTCATTTGTAGTGGTGCTTTTAGCCATTCCTCAAATTCCCATTTGTGCCCATGAATCTGAAAAATAGGCGGACTCCTCCTGCAGAGCATGTTAGACAGGTAATTCAGGGCACAATGTTCAACCAGTGCATGTTGAACCAGAAAAAAGTCCTACAACGGCTGACATTCCCCAGCCAGGCATGGTGGAAGGTGTGGGAAGTTTTCTTCCTATCTCAGTATGCATAGCACTGCACTGTTAGTGCTTCAAAAGTAGGAACTGGCACTTGGCATTGGACATCATTTCTACATCATGGGTTTGTATTTTTAAATAAATAATAAGATTTTCTTGTGGGGAAAACAAAGGACACAACTCATTCTAAATCCGTTCCACAGTCAGGAGTAGTAGGCGTATTCATTGCTGGATGATGCAATGTTTGTTTCGCTTTGAACCATAAGGGAAGGATCCAGAAGAAATCGCTCTGTGGGGAGACAGACACGCAGATGGCGACTCCTCCAGCCAAAGTCGCTTTCCAAGGGAACTGCGCAGGAGCAACTGGGTGCTTGCACTGGGTCACCCAGCCAGCCTACCTGCAGGAACAATCTAGAAAGCCTGTCATAGTGAAGTCAAGGTTAGCTGGCAGGCCAACCTGAGGAAGACACATCTGGCAGAAGCCTGAGCAGCTGGGATGAGATGGGCAAGTGGCTAAGGCAACTGAAGCCCTAGGGAGGATGTGGGAAGGGCGAAGTCTGCAGGAAGGAGCAGGCATTAATCGTGGCAGGAGTGCTGATCTCCCTGAAGTGGCACAATGCCTTGTTCCAGCCATGCTCGTTCCTTCTTATGTGGCCAGACACAAAATAAACCAAACAAACTCATTTATGAAAATGGGTTTCATTTCCACGTCTAGGCAGCACAGCTTTTAAAACAGTTATAAAAAGTGTTGGAACGTTTCAGAAGTGTAAAATTAAAAAGGACCATTGCCATCATTATCCTTCACGAATCTTTCCAAAACTTTGCAATCAGCTGAAAAATTGTCTACATATGGCATGGTGGGCTGGAGTTGTTCAGCCCTGTGTGAGCATGTGTTTCTATGCATGAAATGTGCACATATTTAGATAATGGAATTGTTGAAGATTCAGTTCTTGTTGACACAGCATTCGAGCTGGTTTGGCACATGATTTTGCTTGTTTTTTGGTTTTTTATTTTGAGTAAAGCAGAATATTTCCCTGCAATGTCACCACTCTAGCAGTGCCTTAAGTTAGCTGTAATGAAAACCACCCTCAGGACAGTGAAGCCATGAAGTATTGAAGCAGTCTTCCGTGCCAAGACGCTGGACAATACTTTGATCTGATGCTGCTCCCAACAAGGCAATTATACTTGAATTTGGAGAATGATGCAAAATCCGTTCATGAAGCGTTCCCAGTGGAAGGGGAAACCTTGGCTTTGTGAAAACTCCCATCTTTTGTGATGATTCAGATTTTCCAAGCTGCTCTAAAACCCAAATGAACTGGCCCTCTGGCTGTGGCCTGCCTCAAAATGAATAGTGCTGCAGAACTTTGCAGTTAGAATTTATCTGATGCTTTTTCTGGCAGGTCCTTTTGACTTTTGCATATGGTGTTGAAGTCCCTGCTCTTTGGACCAACCATGATTTAACCCATCTATGGATGGCTGCCGAATTCCCTACAAATAAGCCCACATTAAAACCACTAAAAAGTATCTTACAAACAAAGCTATTCATTTTCAATGTATATTTAAAGTGCTCTCCTCCCTCCTTTCACTTTTTAAATTCTCCCCGGTGATATTTGGTTTGTTACAATGGCAGCAATAGCACGTTGTGGAAAGCAACGAGATGCACAGAACCAGCATGATTTGGGGTCTGTGAAAACTGTTTGGGCTCCAATCAACACAGTTGACTTTATATATTGTATGTCTTTTTAAACTCACTGGAGAGAATAGGTTGGATGACTTTTTAAAAGAAGGGGATAGATTTCTAAAGTTATTTACACTAACTATAAATAGTGTAGTTATTTACACTAGTGTGTAAATAGGGGGCAAATGTGGAGTTACTTACCAGTGATTGTTTGCTCAAGGAAATTTTGTGAGTATTTTGCAGAGCATAATCAGCCAAATCATTGTCATTTACACTACTGTGTAAATAAGGAGCAAATGTGGAGTTACTTACCAGTTATTGTGTGTGAAGGAAATTTTGTGAGTGTTTTGCAGTAACATAGGGAAGCTGCTTTATACTTAGTTAGATGATTGGTCTGCTTCAGTCTTGTCAGCACTGACCAGCACATGCTTCCCGGGGCTTCAGAGATGCCCTTCCCAGCCCTGCCTGGAGGTGTCACCACGGCCTGAATCTGGGACATCCCTGCATACAAGGCATGTTCTGCCTCACAGAGTTACAGCATCGACGAGTGAAATTATACTCCATAATGGTTGTGGAGGTTATCTGTGCCACTGTTGCAAGGTTCTGGGTCAGCTTTGTCGATAGACCAATCATTGGCCTAGTGAAGCTTTGAATTTTCAAGCGGGCATTTTTAAAAGGGACTTTGCATTGCTGGAGAAAAGGGCTGGAAAGTTCAGTCGATACAAAGGAGAAGCTACAACTCCAGGGGCCTTTTTAGTTTAGAAGTAGAGGGGATACAGTTGAAGTATCTGACACGCATAATGCAGAGGAGGAGGAGAGGTTTTTCATTCAGTGTAGCTGAGCAGTGGGCTTTTCAGAACAAGCAAAGTGCACGGTGCCAAACTGATGATCTTGTTGCAAAATTGCAGGAACCTGGATGGCTTTACAAAGGGTTTAGACAGATCAATGCAGGATAAGCCTCTCAACAGTTACTGCTCATGATGCCTGTATATGTCTGAGGGCCAGTGTGGTATTGTGGTTAAGATCACGGGACTGGGACTCAGTTGATTTGGGTTCTAATTCCCCCTCAGCCATAGAGCCAGCTGGGTGACTTTGGGCCAGTCATGGATTCTCAGTTCAACCTACCTCACAGGGTTGTTGTTGTGGGGATAAGATGAAGAGCAGATGGATGAGAACTATGTAAACTGCCCTGAATTCAGTGTAAGGAAAAAGCGGGATATAAATCTAACAAACAAAAAAATAACCTCTAGCTTCTGAGGAAGTAGCTGGGTTCATCAGCATGATAACCTACACTAAAACATTGTGTATGAGTTGTCAAGGAACAATGGGTTACTGTTGAAATGTGGATTACATGTTGTCTGGATGCAGCTGCACTAACAATCCATGGCTTGTCACTCACAAAGAGAACCCATGGTTTGGTGTGTACAATACCGTGGGTTGTACAGTATGGTTTATATCTTAGCTGAGTTCACATGACATGGTAGCCCATGGTTCAACCATGATCCACGGTTCATGTTGCCTGAACCCAGGATGTCACTCAGCACCAGCTGTTGAGACACACAAGAGGGAGAACATTATTGCACTAATGTCCCATTTATGGGCCTCCCAGAAGCCAGGATGAAAGTCGACCGTTGATCTTAGCCAGCAGGGTTCTCCTTATGTGCCTCTTCACTTAGGAGGAGCCGCAGTAACATATTACTTGAATAACAGCTGTGGAAAAGAGGTGTCTTCCTTCTTCTTTTTTGTCAATATGGTATGAACAGGGGCTGCAGCAAAGCTCCGTGGAACCTCTAGCCTTCGTGGACTTTTCCTCATGCTTGACCCTGTCCTTGATGTCAAGCTGAGCCAAGAAGTCTACAAATGGAACAAAGATGGTGCACCAGCACAAAGGTTGCTGTCTGAGACAAGGAAGAGCAGTGGTTGTGCAGGGCTCAATTCCTGGCAAGCAGCGCACAAACACTGGACACACTGGCCGGGAGCTCAGATTTGTGGCTGTGACAGAGCAGACCAGTGTCGAGGGAGCCGAGCTGAGCCCAGGGAATCCGACAGATTCCCACTATCAAATGGATTCTTCACACATCTCTAGTGTAGACCATCCATGACTATTTCAGAGGGTAGGGAATGACATCTTGGGTGAATTTAGGAATTGCCGGAAAACTGCAAATGCATCACCCCAACAGAGGGCAGCGATTTGCATAGCATTTATATGTGTTATTTTATATGTGTAAGTGTCAATTTGGAACTAATTGTTATAAATTAACTAGAAATACAGCATATATCACCATGGTGTAGAAAGCTGTATCCAGGTGACTGCTCTGCCTACCTGTTCAGTCTGCTGCTATATGTGGATAAGCAGTAGTTCTAAAGTTTTATGTCTGTTCAAACTGGAACACTACATGGCAGCCCTTTAAACAGAGGACTGTCCTCCCCAAAAGAGGACCCCAGTACCCATTCAGCCCTAAGAAAAAATTGTTGCTTTAGATAGTGGAGGAAGGTAGCATTGCTATCCTGCTAGGAGGAATTTGGTGCTGTGCCCTAGAATATAAAGCTCCAGCTTTTTTATAAAAGGGGTGCATTGATTTTGTGATATATTTTTTTTTACCCTGATTGTAAAACCTAAATACAACGATAGTGCCCATAATTCTCACTACTACTGCAATGGTACCCGACCTTCCTCTGGCTGAAAAAAATGCAACTGATTTTCAGATGCCTAGAGGGGAGAATATTCAAGTAACTTGACTTCATACAAGTTTAATAACCCTTCTGTTGCTTCCCCACCTGGAGCCATCTCTGCTTTGGCACAAAGAATAGGCACAGCACCCCACATCCTGAAAATTGGCTTTAAAACCATTCCTGTGGTTCATTTGGGTGTGTTTCCCCCTTGGGTATTGTCATGGAGGTTGTTGGGCAATGCCCTGAGCCCCTTAAATCCAAGTCTA
Source organism: Varanus salvator macromaculatus (assembly GCA_023646645.1). Taxonomy (NCBI): domain Eukaryota; kingdom Metazoa; phylum Chordata; class Lepidosauria; order Squamata; family Varanidae; genus Varanus; species Varanus salvator. The sequence continues at coordinate 73,531,471 of JAIXND010000754.1, read as the reverse complement.
GCATGCCAGGTGTGTCAGAGGGAGACTGCAGAACTAGCTGAAGAAGCTTGCAGCTTGAAAGTGAACTAGAGGTTCTTGAAAGTGAACTAGAGGTACATTTGGAAAAGCTATGCATGAAGAGCAGGGGTGAACTTTCTCTGCTTTCCCATCACCACCACTTCCAGCTCTTCTTCTGGTCTGGACTGTCCACAAGAAGGTCTCAAAATGTGTTCTCCATTCAGTGGTGCAGCTGCATATTTTTTTTATTCTGGGCAATGATATAACATTTAGGTGGCCACGTGTATTCAGGGCTACTGTCAAGGGTAGGCAGGATTGGACAACGGTGGAGAGCCGCACCCAGAGAGGCCCCCTGACAAGCCACCGTTGCAACCTGCTCGTTCGTCCAACTTTCACTCTGGCCCACATGTTGATGAGGGTGGAAAAGAGGAGCTGAGAAGCCACAGCCTCCTTGCTCACTGGCTCCTCGCCCGTTAAGCAAGCACACAGGAACAATAATGAGAAAGGCCATGAGGAGCAAGAGCTGCTGGTGACCATGTCCGCCAGATTCCCTACTTTTCGGCTTCTCGGACTCTCGCCTGCTTTGCAGTGGGCCGCAGTCGGAGCTCCTGGTGAGCACACACGAAGTTTGCCTGCCACTCACCAGGAATTATGCTGTAACCATGGCAGTGCCATGGCCGGCCACCAGGAAGGGCGGCTGGGGAAGGTCCCAGGTGCGCAACCAGGGGTCCACAAATGCTCAGCCTTCTTCCAGGCTTGGCTGTATTCCTAAGAAAAGGCAGGAGCGCTGGAAGAGGTCTGGCAGGCAGGCACAACCAAGTTCCAGGGAGGTCTGGCATATTCCTAATGAGGAGCTTGACTCATGGAAAGAGGGGCCTGCGGGGACTGTTTTGTCCAAGGGCCCTCCAAAATCTGGAGCCCGAACTGTGTGTGTTACTGCAGTAATGAGGCACCACACTATGTCTCTCTCTCATGCAGCCCAACAGGATTCCATGTTTGACAACTGCCTCTCTCTCTCCTGACCTGTTAGAACAAAATCAAAATAAAATGCATGCTAATCCTATTGTTTTTTAAAATGGGGATGGGGAGAGAAGAAACAGGTATTCTGAATGTGTTCTACTTCACATCTTAAACTTGCTTGATTCATAACACCTTAATGATTGCAGGAAATTTTAATTTTTAATAGAAACAAAGCACTTAAAACATACAGTTAAAATAATTCTTACAGTACAGTGCCCCCCCCCCCCACCAGGACTGATAATACATGTTACAATCAGGGGGGAATGAACCCTGATTCAAACATTTCAAGACTTTCCCCTCTTCCAAACCTGTAATGATTCCTACAAAGACTCCAATCTTTTTTCCTTTTAAAAAACTTAATAAATACACCCCAAATATCATTAAACTTATTTTTCTTCTTATGCCCTTTTCTCACTTTAATCTCACATCTTAAATTGTCATTAATAGCTATATTCCAAAATTCTCTATGCCAATCAGACCACCGGCAATCATATTTTACTTTTCAGTTCTAAGGTATTAATCTTGCTGCAAAGGAATAAAATGACATTTGCCACTGCTTCTCTGATACCTCCTTCATCACCAGACCCTCTCTGGGTGGTCATCTGTAGTGGGGGCTTGACTCCAGACCCTGGACTTTGTCCCAAAGGGTCAAGACTAACTGCTTCACGGCCATCTGTTAGGATATTCTCCCCCTTTCCCTAATGTTACTCTTCGAAGCATTATGATCACTGATGATGAAGTAGCAATATTTCCTGATTCCCCTCCATCTCTCTCCAGATGCATAGGGTGGACTTCGACAGGTGGGAGTGAAGGCAAGGGGTGTGACCGACAATGCAAAGTGATTCCAGCATATTTTAACATGAAGCTCTTCCTGCTGGTGTTGAAACCTTTGCAGGGGCATTTCACCCTTTTAGAATTCAGGGGACCGCAGAAAAGCTGGGAACCCACCAAACTATTATTTATTCTTTCTTCATTTCATTTCATTTCATTTCTATCCCACCTGTAGCTGAATGTAGTTGGGCTTCTATAGCTGGGCAATTTACAACAGATCATTATCATCATCATCATCAATCACTATTTGTGGAGGGAAGAACACATGGCTCACTGGAAGCCCCAGGAGCATGCTCCCAAGGGCCAGACTGCCACATCAGGTGCGCCGAATCTGACCTCAGAACCGAGGTTCTGCACCCCAGCTTCACGCCACCACCCATGCCATGCTCCCTCCTCTTCAGCGCATCCACTCTTGGATTCTATTGCCACGGCCTTTACTTATTGTTCACGTGAGCGGACGAGGTATCACTGGCTGGAATTCAGCCGTTGGCGGCCTATTCCTTGTTTGCAGCCGATTGAGGAGCCAGAGGAGGCCCAGCAATCCGTGGCAGGGCCTAGAGGCAAATCCCAACAGAGAGAATCCTGCTGCGGGCAAGGGGCCCTCACAGTCTCCACCTGGGCTTTTCCTTATGGATGTGGTGAACTCAGTGAGAGGGACTCAAGCTGTTTCTTCCACTGCAGGCTCATTATCTCTAAGGCACAAATCCACCCAGGGGAGTTCCTTCCCCTCCCTCGCCACTTCTTTCTCTAATCTTTTCCACTTGTTGCTTTTCTTTTATAAGAACTTCATGAATCTGGCAATTTGGACGTAAATTAATTTGGACTGGAGTGGGGATCGTGGGGAGAAAACGGCATGGCTCACACTCTCTAGCCTGCCCTTTCTATGTTTTGTTTTTAATGAAGACCAAACTAAGCTAACTAATATCGCAAGCACAGATCGAAATATTTTAAGTGTGAGTTTTACATATTTCAATCTGTTGGCTTCTGAGCCAGCTGGAAAATAGAACGTGACAGAAGAGACAGCCAAATACAAATCAGCCGTGAGGACAATGGGAAAACATCCAAAATTATGCCAGGGGGCTGTGAAATGTATTAAATTACATTTTTAAAAAATTTTGTACCTTATTATATTTCTGTCTTGCTCTTCTTCCAGGGAGTTCAAGGCAGTATACATCTATTTCTTCTTCCTTTTTATCCTCAAAACAACCCTATGAGGTCAATTAGGTTGGCAGAGGGTAACTGGTACAAGGTCACTGAGTGGAAATTATAGCAGTGGCAATATGATACAAAGTCTTCCCATTCCTCATCCAAAACATGTAGCCACTACACCACACTGTCCCTCTAGGGGTGTAATGTGGGAAAAGACAAAAGACAAGTGAAACACACTTTCTTGGCACTGGCAGGACCTCTGCAAAATCCACTGCTCTCCATTAGAAGGGAGGAATACTTGGTTATCTCCAAACACAAAGAGATCTTCGTTCACCTCTTACCAAAGCACCTGATGCTTCCAGGCCAGAGGGCAGAGCTTGGGGAGCTGAAGGGGAACGGGTGCTCCTGGAAGAACCCAAGTCTCCATGGACTGAAGGGGTGCCCTCCAAAGGCTGGATAATGCCCACAGTCCAGGTGTTGTCAAGCAACGTTGGAATATGATTCAAAGCAAAGCCAATCCATTTGGCTTTTGATTGAAAAGCTTACCAGAGTGATAATATTGTGGAAGTTTTTTGGCAAGCTGGATGTCAAATGCTATCAATCATTCTTAAGAGTGAGTGGCATGTTAAGATAAAATAGCTTAATTAGTCACCTATTACCTGATATGCATAAGCTCCTGTCACTCTCCTTATTTCAGGAAAATGGAGAGCACACTGCTACTCAAAGCATTTTCATGTGTAACTAGAACATACATAAGGAGTCTCCATTTTGAGATGGAAAGAGAGAAAGATGTGATTGTTTCTGAACTTTTTGAAAACAGGCCATCCTAAAATATCCATCTGTTCTGTTATTTGAATTCCAAACTCTGCTCAGTGGTTGGCTTGGATAAGTCCTAAATCCAATAGTTTTATTATGTTTAGCAGCAATTAAGTTCTGAATCCCAACATGGGCAGAAGGACAGATTGGTCAACTTCCAAGCAGTGCCTCAGTGTTTCAACAGACAGAGCTGTTCCTTCCTGCACAATACCAAGAGCACTGCTGCTGCAGAATGTTCAGAAACGCCAGAAGTATTTTAAAATAAACAATCCATTACAACATGACACAATATAACTTCAGAAGAAATCACAATTGTACTGAAAAAAACTACAGCTTACCTTCAAAGTGAAGCTCAGAGAACCAAGGTTCAGTTTAGATGCCAGGAAGTACTTCCTGACAGTTAGGACCCCGAGGGTGTGGAATGGGCTTCCACGGGAGGAGGTTGAGGCCCCATCAGTGAGGGTGTTCAAGGATAGGCTAGACATGCACATGGTGGGCATGTCATGAGTGGAGCCAGCTGGAGCCAGGGGTCAGACTACATGGCCCAGGAGACCCCTTCTGACTCACTCTGTTTCTTTGTTTTTATGTTTCTGTGTTTCAATTTGTAGAAGACATTTTTGGAAGGAAATTTTCAGCAGTTTGCAGAAACTATTTTCGTGGGTCTAAAAATGAAGAGCTGCATCTCTTGCACTCCTTTATGGGGTGGCCATGCCTACAGTACTGTTTGGTGAGCCAATCATAGGGAAAGATGAAGTTTTCTTTTTCAGACCCCAGCCATGCCAACAACAGGTGCATTTCAGCTGGAATTTGGACCTTTGATAAAGCACATGATCCGTAACTGTGAAACATCAGAGCCCAGATCCAAGTTCAGACTATCTGTGGTTTGCACTATGGGTTTGGTACAGCTGGTTCCTTCTCTGTATCCAGAATTCTCACTACAATTTAAGGTTGGGATCCTTAGATACACCTGCTGGGAAAGATGAAATGTGTCGTACCCTCTAATTATTTTGGTATTGGTCTTTTTTATTTTTCATTTCAATTTGGTTCTTCTCATTGTTCTGTTTAAGAGTCCACTTATCGTCACCAAGCTACTATTGATGACGAAGTTGTTTCCATGGAAATACTAGACACAGCGGGGCAGGTAAGAACGCTGCACATCCTCACCATGAAGTTCTGGCAATAAGGAAACTGCCATGATCGTCAGGAGAAATGTTTCTGGTATTTATGTGTGAAATACAAGGAGTGGATATAAGAGGCAAAAAGGGAAATGATCATAAGCCAAATGGGCGAAAATGGAAAGAAACCAACATTTTGTTGTCCTGATTTTGTTTCTTTGATTGCCTTTATCTCAGGAGCAGTAAGAGAAAAAAACACAAGTCCCTCCAGTCCAGGAAAAGTCACTGGGGAGAACAAGCATTCACAACTTCCTCCCAGGGCCAAGATGTATGGACTAGTTTTACTTTTACAGAAGTAGCCAATCAGGAGTGAGTTAGATGAGACGCTGGGTAAATTACGATCAGCTCTCCAAGTCCGAAGCCAGTATGGGCCTCCTCAGACTGGACTGTGGGGCTCCAGAAGCCGCTGTGAGTTCTTCAGGGAACGATGGACAAGAAGCCGGTTTTGATCCTCTTGGTACTCTGTCGCTGTTGTGGAGACTTCCTTTAAAAACAAAATGTGTTTTTACAATTTTGGGTGCTGTGAGAGGTCCAGCCCATAAGAAGAGATTGTCCAGGGAAGAAAATGGTCCCCAGACCCGTCAAAGTTGCACATTCCTGGCACAAACTCTTTTTGTGAATAGGAACTGTGTTAGGATTACAGACAGTCTCCTAATGCATACTTAGTGGGAGGGGAATGAAATCGGGGCACAGCCCTACTCTCTGTCTCCATATAGTTACGATAAAGTGGGGAATAATTCCTGAGAAAGTGTTTATTTTCTGACCATTTCACATCACAGAATCCCCATGAAATATATGGATATTCTTCAGACAGAAGACAATTTGGAGAGAGAGGCTTCAATCTAGAAAGGCCCTCATCTGCAGCAGTGGGACATAATCAACACAGAAAAGTGGCTTTCCTGGTCCTTATCACTGCAGAATGCACACACGAAATTTGCAATTTAATGATTGAAATGCGATTTTTATGTAAACATAATAATAAAAATATTAATCACTATTTAAGAATAAAAGATAGATGACATGCTTCTTCTCCTCAAATGCTAAAACTCCCCTTGGGCATGGAGTTCACCATGTCCTTGAATCCACCATGTCCTTGAATCTACCATGTTCTTGAATCATGCCAAGATTCAAACTGATGACATAATCTTCCATTTCTTTGGAACTGAAACATCTAAACTGCTATGGTGTCTTTTTCTTAAGTTGTTTATTTATCAGTCATTCTGAGAGGTAATGAACAGGGACAGAAGGGTTGGCTGTGGTCTGTGAGGGTTCCCCATGTGGTCTAGCAGTTTCTTCCCCAGACCCTGCTCCATCTCTCAGCACAGAGGAGAACTTATCTTGGAATGTCGGCTGATCAGAAGCAACAGCTTATCTCTGCAGGGGAGAGGACTCAGGGCATGGGGAACAAGCTTCCGGATGGGTCACCCCTGCTTCTTCCAAAGCTTTCTCTGCTTCTTTGCAGGGTGCTTCTTGTCCTACTTATGTTTACTTCTGAGGAGGCTTAACATGGGTAATAATCATATTTGGCCCTGCCTGCTCTGCATTTGTCCACACAAAGAGGTGGAATGTGGCCCTTAGACCCAGTGGGAATTCAGCCCGTAGGCTGAATTCAGCCCACACCCAGTATAGAAGGAAATGTCGAAGTAGGATGTGCTATTTCGGAAAGTAACTTGGGAATATCACTGTTCCCTACAAACTGCATCTGTTCTCATCATTCCTGGCATACCCGGCACATCAGAGGTTTATCAATAGGCCAGGTGAGCTTTATATTCTGGCTGCTTATCTGCATTGGTTGCTGTCCATGACCAAGCCATACCAAAGCTGAAAGGAAGGACCCATGGGGATGGATGAATTTGTCAGATTTAGTTTCTGCCATGTTTGAATGTTTTAAATCTCAAGTTCTTTCCAGACCATTTGTGAAGAAGCTTATGAATTTAAGCACAGTCTCATTAAAAATGGACCAAGTAAAATTCTCCCCATCTCGATGGATCCTCTATCTAATAGAATAGCATATTAGAGTGATATAAATAACCCAAAGATTAAAAAAGCCCCTGCAACAGCTTTTTATCTCTTTTTGCTTCACCTTGTTTTGTTCATTTGGAAGTAGCTTGCCACTGTTCACATTGGAAAGCTCAATAAAGATATGAAGTTTTTCTCATACAAGGATGCAAAATAATGTTGTTTTTCCTCTGTCATGTTATAGTTGGTATATTTTTTTTAGTGCCTGGCCCTGGATCACTTCCGAAAACCATAATATATTGTTACTAAATCAGAACATAAGGCTCTGTGGTCCAAAATACCAAATTCCTAACATCTGTGGGCAATATCCAGGCTTGGCAGTCTACCACTGAAAAATATGTTGCTCTCGTGGAGACAGGCACTGATACAACTGGGAGCTAGGGCTTGCTAGCAAAATTCCAGAAACTAGCCCAACTTAATATTGCTGGAATAAGACAAACCAGGGAATTCCCTTCTGGGACTGCCATTGGCTTGTCTCATTTCAGAAGTGCTCATCTGAGCTAGTTTCCAGTAGTGGCAGGAAGCATTGCCCTTGCATTAGCTCCTTCTAGCTCTGCCGCACTGTTGGATGCTGCCCATTATGTGTCTTTCCCCATCACAAACATTTTCCTACATTTCTTTTTTTAAAACAGGAAGACGTCATTCAGAAGGAAGGACATATACGATGGGGTGAGGGCTTCGTACTGGTCTACGACATCACTGACAGAGGGAGCTTTGAAGAGGTCCTTCCACTTAAGAACTTGCTGGATGAAGTCAAAAAACCCAAGAATGTGACTTTGATCCTAGTTGGCAACAAAGCGGACCTGGACCACTCCAGGCAGGTTAGCACGGAAGAAGGGGAAAAGCTGGCCACAGAACTAGCTTGCGCATTTTATGAGTGCTCAGCTTGCACTGGGGAAGGAAACATCATGGAGGCCTTTTATGAGCTGTGCCGGGAAGTGCGACGCCGGAAGATGGTCCAAGGAAAGACCCGGAGACGGAGCTCAACCACGCATGTCAAGCAAGCCATTAACAAGATGCTGACCAAAATTAGCAGCTAAATATATATTTTCAAAAGGTTAATGCAGAAGAGGTTATTCTGGGCTGTAGAGGGATCCCTGTAGAGGGTTCCATCACAGTTGCTCAACAAGGTGGTGAAAACTTTGCTGTTTTATTTTACTTTCTTTAAACCATCACATTCTTCTTCATGACTTTAAAAAAGCAGAACAAGTTTTTGGAATATTCCACTCCTGTTTAGTCCATTGCCAAATCATATTATTTTAAAAAATAATTCACAGAGTAGCTTAGAAAAGGGGGAACAGCTCCGAATGTGACCATAGGTTACTGCTTCAGCTGCAGCCTAGCATGTGTCTATGTTACTATTGTATGATGACCTATCACTGGCTAATAGGTGTATGTCCACTGTGGTTTTATCAGGAGAAATAAATGACCTCATAGGTGACTTACTACAATCTCCTCCAAAGGGTCACTTCACAAACCTTCAAAACTCTGTAATGTAATGAAAAATGAATGAGGAGAATTTTGCCACATGCCTGTTAGTGATCAGAAATCCAAGAAAGCAGAAGAGGTATTGACTTACAACCTCGACAACGTTGAGAAGGTGCTGCAAGAAGCCAGCTTAGCAAATGTTTGCATCAGGGTAGGCAACACATGGCCTGCCTGCAGTCCCTCTGCTGGAGACCCTGCTGCCCTTGAATTTAGGGGAAAAGACCCTATGGTACTGCATGTAGTGTTGCAGAACACCAAAGGTGCCAAACGTAGCTGGTGAGCAAGCTAATGTGACCCCTTTGGTGCTCCATAAAATTGCAGACACCACAAAAAAATGGCTTTGTATTTTGACACCCCAGGGTGGATGGCCCATGGAGGAGAGGGGTTCTCATGGACAAATATGGCCCTCCGACCTCTCATGGTTGCCCCCCCTCCCGGTCTTCATGCTCATTGTTGGTAAAGCGGCCATCTCTATTTACCTGTAGGCAGTGGGCAAGCTAGTAGAGTCTTTATGAACCTGGTGGTCAATTTTTTGGACTGCAAGGCCTTGGTTTCATCTGTTTCTCATCACTATATTAATGCATGGTTATTTTCAAAAACCAACAAACAGGTAATCACAACAATGTTGCTGCTTTTATTGTGTCACTTTCCCTGGACCGTTGAATGCCTACATTTTAGTGGGACATTTTTTAAAGCTTAGCTAGTGACAGTTCTTTGACAACTTTATAGCATCAACTGTATTTGTTATGTTCAAGTTTATTTCCGTGCTGCTTTTTGGACTCCAAAGTAGCCCATGAAAGTTAAAATACCAAATGAAACAATGACATATCGATTGCAAATAAATGGCATAAAAAGGCACTGTACTTGACTATTTCTCCATGTCTGTAAATGCTGCACAGTTGGGCAGGATATGTAATAATTTGTTTCTTTTGCAAATGATTATTTGTTTTCCTTTTTGTTTTGGTCACAACTGTTGCAGCTGCTTCTACTTGAAAAATGAATAGGAGCTCAAAACAACATTCGAGTTTGAAGGTGCAGCTGGTCCCGGCTTGATTGTTCTGGTGACTTAGGGTGCGCTATCGTTTGTGTTGATCAGAAGCTGTACTTGTCAGTGGTATGGGATGATTTTTAGAGATTATTTCTGTGTGGGTGGGCTTTATTTTAGGGTGAGAATATCAGAGGCTGCTTCTAGCCTCTGATTTCACTGATGGTTCTTTAAAAAGTCCTATCATTAAAATAATTCTGGACTGAGGATGGAGCAAAATTTGTTCTGTTCACGTTTTATTGCAATCCGATCTAATTTCACCCTTTTGAACTGATACATGAACTAAAATCCAGTTATCCTTTCAAATTCACACTTTTACAAATTTTGCACTAGAGTTTCCCCAAACAAAGAAGTATATATTCAGGGGAAGTAACATTAAAAATGCATTATATTTGGAAAAATATTTCAGAAAAATGCATACATTGGGGAAAATCACATGATAAAATGCAGGTCTTAGGAGAAATACACAAATATGCATTTAATGTTTCATGAAAACTTTTAAAAATGGTTTTAGACCATTCAGACCAAAGTAGAAATGGGATGAACAGAAGCTGAGAATAGAAACATGAGAAACTGATAGGAACCTACCTTGATAGTTCTGCTTATCCATCCTCTAGATTGGCTTTGGAGACACGAAAAATTGACAGCCATAAAACAAACCTTGTAATATCTTCAAACAAGTTTAGTAGCTAAAGTAGGCTTCCTCCTACTTGTTCAGTTTAGACAATTAACCTAGCTGAGTCATATGTTTTCCAAGGAGCTTGAAGGCTACTTCTGTCTTTTTCCTCCTACCCCATGTGCAAGGCGAGATCTTTTCTTTGTTCCTCCACATGTAGGCTAAGCAGGTGGGGGAGCAGCCCTGGGCCCAACCCTCCTCTCCACACATTGCCCAGGAGGTCTGGAATAGGGCCCTTCCTGCTCCCTACTGCACAGGCACCTTACACAACCCGAGACCTGACTCTGCAGGGCTCCCACTTGCATGGTGTGCCATTGTATCGCACACAGGCAAACCCAGTTTGGCACCATGGTTAAAGTGACAGAGTGGGGCTCAGGAGACCTGGGTTCTAGACCCACTCGACCATGTTACTCACGGGGCAACCCTTGCCAGGCACTGCCTCTCAGCCCAACCTCCTCCACAGGGTGGTGGTTGTGAGAATGAAAGGGAGAGGAGGAAAGCCTTAGAGGCCATCTTGGGTTCTTCACAAGAGGGGAAAACATGGGATATGCATGTAATGTACGAATAAGGTGCTCCTATTTCCAAGCCCTCCATTGAACCTGCAGCTCCTCCGTGGTGAGGCTGCTGCAGACGGTCCCACCCTGCCTTGGTTTGTCCACTATTTGCAGCTTCTGCACCCTTTCTGCTTTCACTTTCCTCAAGCCTTCCTTCGAACTCGTCCACTGGGCTAATTTATCACAGACCTTCAGTTCTCCAACAATGTCTAATGTTCCAATGAGCCAAACATTCTGGAAGTTCTTGCAGCTAAGTTACTAAAAATAGGCTAAAGAAATGACTTTGGTTGCATTTAACCCAGTGGGCCGGTTGTCCAAGTATTCTAACAGACCTCTTTATTGAAATGCAATCATGCTTAAAGCTTCCAAAAGGTGTTGAAGCATATTAAAACATCGCTCCCAGATGTCTTTGTTCCAGCAGTTGGCAGCTGTGTTGGAAGGAACCAGTGCAACATATCTCCATTTTGATTGAATTTCTAGCAATGGACAGTAACCAATTTGAAGTCAGTGACTTGGTGCAGGTTTATTTTAACTTCCATAAGGTAGCAACAATCATTTCTTTTTTCTCTTGATCTCGTTCTGCTGGCACCACTGCTTCAGTGACGCACCCTTAGTCTGTGAGCATTCTCTGCTGCATCCCTTTTTAAAGACCGTCCATCTTAGGCTCACCCTCCATTCTCAGCATCCCGGGTGTTTGCCAGGGCCCACCAAGGGTGATGTCTCACCTGGGCCACCCGGCTCAGCAGCAGGCACCATTTTGCTCACCCTTCCAGCAATGTATGTTTGCACCTGCCAACCACCTTTGTGTGCTCATATTTGCATGCAGGCTTACCTGGTGGCAGCAGCAGCAGCATGGAGCAGAAGCCAAGAATGCTCTGCTCCTGAGAGGGGCAGTGCAGCATCAGTCTGCTCTCGAGGGAGCAGCCAGCGATTGCTCCAAACCCTCACTCAGTTGTGGATGCACCTGACAGTTGTGGTTCTATTTCACATGCTTACGGGAAGCTACCAGAGAAGAACACTAGGGAGAGGAGGAGTCTGGTGGTTGTAGAACCACCACCGGCCTGAATAGTGGTGGTTCCTAGTGGTGGGGAGGACCAGTTTGTCCTGGGGAGCCCTCCCGTGGCATACAGTCCAGAGCACTCCCAGAACTGGAGCCCAGTATACCTGGAGGCTAGCCACATTGGCTGGAACATTTCTCAGTGTTCTGCTCCCATTGAGAGCATGAACAGAAGAGGTCCTCCAGTGGCAGAGTGAAATTGATGCAACGGTGGAGCAGGGAAAGCTCTCCCTCCCCCAGTGCTTTTCCCCTCCTTGGAGGGAGAGGATGTCTGATCGGGGCTTACTGTGCACCACTCACTGGAGGTGACGAGTGGAGGCTGACATTTTAAGGGTGGGTGCTGGCACCTTCAGCTTGTGTGCTGGCTTATGTGGCTACTGTACCTTGTGGACTGCAAGGGATATGGTTTGGCTTAAACTGGGGAAGGTCAGGACACTGCCCTTGCAGGTTTTATTTCTCCCAGAGCCACATATGTGCACCATGGCTCTATCTTCCAGCATGCAACGTTGCAGTGAAAAGCCGCTCTAGGCCAGCTAATGGAGGGGATGTGCAGTAGCCTGATCTTGTGCATGGTTTCTCAGATGTCAAGCCTGCCTATGGGTTGCCAACTCTTGAAGTAAAAACAAGGCCAGTACACAGACTGGAGTAAGTCAGGAAGTGACCAAAAAGCAGCTGACTCATCTGAAGCAGGTGGACAATTTGAGGTCCTCCCAGATGTTTTGGCCTACAGCTCCCATCATTCCTTACCAGTTGGCCGTGCTGGTGACAGCTGATGGGAGTGATCTCCAAAAAGATCTGGATGGCCACAGGTTGATCACCCCAATCAATAAAGAGAAATCAACAGACAGCAGCTGCAACACGTGAGAAGATCCATAACCTCTTTCTGTTTGGGCAACTGGCCAGAAGGAAGAAAAAGCTGAAGGAGAAAAATCAGTCCATGACTGCACCTACTTAGTTCAGTGGGGTAAATATGCATAGGGATATGCTTCCTAAGTGGCTTGTAGTCAAGGTGTAAGACTAGCCAGGTGGGCCTGCCACTGAATTTGAATAGTTCATAGAAGATCCGTATTCCAGCACTGAATGAGAAAACCCTCATGGGGCCGATTCCTCTCTCTGCTTCACAGGACTGCTCTGGGACTGCCTGACCTAATTTAGTATCAACATTTCAAGTCACTCAGAAGTATTATAGAGAAATTAAATTAAATGGCAGGTCATGTGAGAACTGATAGAGTGGGGCTCTCCCACCTCAGATTTTCATGTGTGGTGGGGAGTCCATGTTAGGATGCAATCGCATCCACTCTGTTTGCTTCATGGCAAGCCGGCACTTCTGGGGGAAGGTTTCCAAGGTGCAAGCCCATCAAATCTCGGCAGACATTTGGCTGGGGAATGCTGGGATTCCTAGGCCCTTTTCCCATCCAAACTTGCATACAATGATGAGCTTCCGTGTAGCCTGACGTGCCTGATCCTGACTAATCTTGGAAGCTAAGCAGGATCAGGCCTGGTTGAAATCTGGATGGGTGACTTAAAACGTTGTGAACCACCAAAAGAGTCTTGGCTACAGGAAGTATACAAATGTAATGTCATCATTGTCATCATCGTAATAGAACTGCACTCTCAGCCTGATTTCTTCCTTACATATTCACTGGTTTCACACAATACCATAAGCTGGGGTGGTTTGGCGTGTTGTCTGAACCCAGCCAGTCTGGTTAATGATACTGAACGATACAGATCCTCCTCCTGTGATATCTCTATGACTAACTTCATAAAAATGAAAGAAAAATAAATGGTGGTGAAATGGCTCTGGCAAGCGAGCAGACCTCAGGTGCAAATTTCCGGGAGGTGAGGCAGGTGCTACCAGGAGCCCAGCCCAGCATCAGAATCACTCCAAGTGAATACAATCAGTCATCTTTTCACTGATCTGGCATCCAACCAGTTGTGGGAAGGAGCCAGAAAGGAAATGACTTTAAGCCCCATGATCTATTGTTTGTTCTACCGATGGTTTTACTCAACTTTAATTTACTTTTATTGATTGATTTTCAGTTTTTGAAGGGAAGTGATGAGGGGATTGTTTTCAACATGCATTTGCTGCAATTATTTAGAACGGGTGGAGAAGGGATCCAAAAGGTTTGTGCTTGATGGAGGTAAAGATTTGCTGGTTTTGTTTTTAATTGCCTGAGATAGCTACAAACTGACTTTCAAAAAGCATTTGTATAATACAGGGGCTTTTACTGAATAATATTTCTCAGCAGTTTGGCATAGCTGACTTTATTTTCCTTGAAAACATTATAATAAAGGTGTCATTTTAAAAGCTCTGGACTCTTGGATGCTGTTTTAACCTCCTGTGCCAGAATTTAAATGCAATATCCCATTCACTTATTCTGTGACATAGAAGTCTGGGAAAAGTTCAGAGCACCAATCCAGCCATAGTTAATTGCAACTCTTTTCCAGAAATCAATAGAGCTGTCCATGAATAACTTAAACCTCATTGCTTTTAGTAGGAGCGACTGTGCACAGAATTGCAACTTTAGTTATGACTAACTTCCCCTGGGCATATTTTCCCCAGAAGTCTAGTCATGACAGACGGATATCGGTCCCTTCCTTCACATGCCAGGTAACTCTTTAAAAGGGGGCACTGTGATGGGTGATGCAGGATTAATGTTTCCTCAGAGAACCTGAGGTTGTTTCAGCAACATCGCTCCATAATTTATCCTCCTTCCAGCTTTTTTCCCCCTTTCCATTTTCTGGCTAATTTGCGTGAATCCATTAACAGAAAGTACTGTGGGTGCAGACAAAGGTAGAGTTTGCATAAGTCTACAGACAATTCTGCTCTTCCTGTTTTCCTATCCCAGTCACTCCTGCATTGCGCCCTTTGCAAGGTGCATTGCTGAATCACCGTTCCAAATAATTTTCACAGAAGTGCACATGCAGCAGGAAAGAAAACAAAAAGTCATTGTTGGCTGAGTTCTTGAGAGGATTTTCCACTTGAGCTCCAAAAAGTGACAAAGGACACAATCTACATTCAGGGACAGGGGAGAAGTTCCTTGGACTCACATTTGAATGCAAACTTTTTTTCCACATTTAAACCAATGTGTGAACAGAAATTCTGTTATCCTCAGTGCACGTGTCTGTATTTCAGTGGAGCTCCCCATTCTAAAACTGCATAATATCCATATCTTAATGGAAATAGCTTTCAAAAAAGACATTATATTAAGCAAATTGCTTGCAAGAATGTACGTATTCTCCAAAATGCATGTGTTTGGAGAAATGTGCAAAATGCATAAGTATTTAATATAAATTTTAAAAACAATTCTTGTAGGTCAGGATTAACTGAACTTTCTACTCAAAGTCTCTACGTCTGAGATGACCTGATTCAAGATAGAAAAATGAGAAACTGTGAGAAACTGAGATAGACAGATTTGTCCATCCTCAATGACATCCCACAGAAATTCATGCCCATACAGTTGCAGCAGAAGGTGATGGGATCCCATCGCAAGTTATTGTGGGTTGAATCCTCTAGTTCCTAACTCTGTAGCATAAGCAGCTGACCACACTGTAGTACAAGAGGGATTGGCTTCAGCCCACCACCCCACTTAGGTGGGGAAGACGACCAGGGCAATTACAAGGGACAGTCAGAAAGAGACTGGGGGAGAATGAATGGGGTGGCCAACAGCACCTAGTCTGGGCGAGACTGCCACCCACTTTTGGCTCAGGCCTCTCTGCAGCCACCAACAGGAAAAAAGAGCACTCCCACCTCTGTTTCCGAATGAGTTGGCAGTTACTTCCCAAACAGGAAGAAATGTTTGTGTTAGCATCCCGGAGTCTTCACTTTCAGAAGACCTTTTCTGCTTGGAAACATAATGAGAACTGGCAGCTTCGGCACAGTTATCCAGCCTGACTAATTCCTTAAAATTGTAGGGCAAGAGACATGCCATTCCGCTGTCGCAACCTCTCTTGCACGGATGTCACTAACGAAGCATGATGCTGCGTTAGGAGGGGCTTGTGGTCATTCACAGTGCAAACGGCCACTGAGGTGACAACCATTTCACGGTGTTCTGCAAAGTCATCCCCAGAGACCAAACAGCCAAGAATTGAATGCCCCGGTGCAATCTAAATTTGGACATCATAAACTGGGCATTGAATTACCAGCTCAACCCTGCATGACCAGCTGTAATAATAATATTTGTATTTCCTGCAGGCTAAATGGTCATGTGGTTTGTATTTCACTTAATAGACTTTCTGGGCAAATGACCAGCAAAAATGTAGCTATAACTAGGCACTGTTCGTAGCTGGTGATGTTCTTTTTTTGTACTGAATTATGTTGACTCTCAGTTCACACAATGGGCAAGATTATTCATGGAAGGAACCTTTGAATTTATTCTCAGGACCAGAACAGTGCCTGGCTCAGCCCAGCGTAGGGTGGCCATGTGGCCTCCTCTGCTGGGAATGGGCCTCTGTCCAAAGGGTTGCCAGAGGAGGGTCGTCTATTTGGAAGCGCGTTCCAGTCCAGGTCCAGTTTAAAGAAGCATTAGGGAAAAGGTGCGCCTTGACGTTACTCATCCATGCCATCCAGACAGCAGGCTGAGAAAAGCACACCTGGCACCTGGTCACAGTCCTCCATGCTTTTTCTCTCTTCCCCCTCCTCTTTCCCTCCCTCAGTCCCCCCCCCCCCCGCTTTGTTTTCTTCCTTGTAACACATGGCCCATTTACTGGTAGTCAGGGAATGGGTTGTTAGCCTTTACTAGTAGACAAGGTAGACTGGTTGTTAACCTTCAGGGAAGGCAGGAGAAAGCAGTGGTTGCCACAACAGGCCCAGCAAGCTAGAATCAAAAGGTAGCAGAAAGAATCGGCCGGGAAGACTCCCGGGGGTGGTGGCATGTAACATCCGTGCTATTTGTTTCCTTGCCTGAGGGCAACACAGCCTACACGTGCAACAAGCTAGCTAGTAGACCTGCTAGAAGAAAAGGTGAGAGTGCTAGAGCAATGAGCATCCACCCTCAAGGTAATAAAATAAGATGAAGAGTTTTAGACAGAGCGATGGAAGGCCAACAGCCAAGAGTAGCAAAGAAACTGGAAGTGCAGCAGCAAGCTGAGGCAGGAGAGGAGAATCCTGAGGGAAGAGAAAATGAGGAGGGAAGGGTGAGAGTTAGGTGGAGAAAAGCTAGCAGAACTAGAAGACCTTCTGCACCAGGGGAAGTGGTGGGACTCTCCAACTGCTTTCAGATATTTGGGGATGAGACTGGAGGGCAGCCTGCCATGGAAGAACTGCAAGAAATCTCGTGCAACATGGAACAAGAGGCTAAAGGTCAGCCAAGTAGTGGCATTGATACCAAGGCTTGCAAGAAGAAGAAGAGAAGGGTGCCAATTGTGGGAAATTCCCTATTATGTAGGGTGGAAACACATGTATGTGAGGAAGACCCATGGCCTTGTCAGGGATTCCGTCTCCCTAGAGGACAGATTAGTGATAGAACTAAGAGGCTCATAGTGCCCACGGATACACATCCCTTCTTATACACGTGGGAACAAATGACATTGCCAAGCAGGGCTCTGAAGAAATCAGCAGACTTTGAAGCTTTCGGGAGGAAAGTGAAAAACTTTGGGGCCCAAATAGTTTTCTCTTCGATTCTTCCATTTCTTGGAAGTGGAATAGACAGGGAAAGAAAAGTTCTCCAAGTGAATGCCTGGCTACAAAGATGATGCTGACATGAGAGATTTGGATTCTGGGACCACAGGCTACACTTCCTGGAAGATGGATTGCTGGCAAGGGTCACACCTTACAAGGACTGGAAAGAATGTATTTAGCCACGGAATGAAGACGTTTATCAGGAGGACTTTAAACTGGATCCTGCAGGGAAGGGAGAATACACCTGGGGGTTCCAACAGACAAAGGCTTATGCACCACAACAGAGAGCAGTTGTAACAATGCCCAATAATAGTCTTCCAAAAAATACGGGTAGAAAGAGTATAAAGCACGGGATCTTCAATGTCTATATGCTAATGCCTGGAGAATGGGAAACAAACAGCATGAACTGGAACTCTAAATACAGGAGGGTGAATATGACCTGCTAGGTGCAGCTGAATCAGCTGAAACTTGGCGGGATGCCTCCAATGACTGGATCCAACAATTGAAGGATGTAGCGTGTTCAAGAAGAACAGAAGGAACAGACAGGGAGGTGGAGTCACACTGTATGTTAAAAGTACGCAACTCTGCACAGGAATGTGGGAGAATGGCCCATTGAGCGCATCTGGGTGAAGATAAATGGAGAAAGGAATAAAAGATACACAGGGGTTGGAGGCTATTACTGCCCACCCAGTCAAGGAGACAATGAGAATTAAACTTTTGAAAAGTGACTGTGCTGTACTTGAATTCTTGATTCAAAAGGAAGCAAAAGCCAAATGTGGCCAAACATTTACCCTGGATTTTAGGAAAGCCAATTTTAATTGACTCAGAACAATGGTAAGTCAAATCCCATGACAGGTGATTCAAATGAGAAACAGAGTCCAACATGGATGGGAAGTTTTAAGAAAAGAAATTCTAAAGGCACAATTGCAAACAATTCCAACAAGGAGAAAGTATAGAAGGCAACAGAAGAGGCCCATGTGACTTCACAAAAACCTTAGAGATAATCTGAAAACAAAAAAGGACATGCATCGGAAGTGGAAAGAAGGCCAGATTACAAAGGAAGAATACAGGCAGGTAGCACAGAATTGCAGGGATGGCACCAGGAAGGCTGAAGTTAGGAATGAACTGAGGTTAGTGGGAGATGCTGAATGCAACCGAAACAAAAAACAAAAGACATTCAGATAAATCCAGAGTAAAATGCAGAGGAAAGAAATTGGTGGCCGGTTTGCAAGGGATGGGGTATGAGGTGAGCCTGAGGGAACTGGGTTCTTCAGCCTGGAGAAGAGGAAACTCAAGAGGGGATCTGTTGGCAACATACAGGTATGTGAGGGGATGTCACATGGAGGTGGGTAAAGACCTGTTCTCCCCTGCAGAGGAAGGCAGGACACGCTCCAACCAAGCAAAGCTCAGGGAACCCAGGTTTCATTTGGATGCCAGGAAGCACTTCCTGACAGTCAGGACCCCGAGGGTGTGCAATGGGCTTCCATGAGAGGTCATTGAGGCCCCATCGGTGAGGGTGTTCAAAGATAGGCTGGACGTGCACATGGTGGGCATGTCGTGAGCGGAGCCGGCTGGAGCTGGGGGTCAGACTAGATGGCCCAGGAGAGCCCTTCTGACTCGCTCTCTTTCTATGTTTCTATGAAATAGGGGTTCAGCTACTCAGTGTGGATGGAAAAATGATAACAGATGACCGGGGGGGCGGGGATCAGAAGTGCTCAATTCCTACTTTGGCTCAGTTTTCTCTCCAAAGAAAATGATGAAGGGGAAGTACAAGCAGAAGGGGCAGGATGGCAACTCAAGGTCGATAGTCAAATGGTGAAGGATCATCTATTTGGTCTGAATGAGTTCAAATCTCCAGGGCCTGACAAACTCTATCCTAGAGTCATGGAGGAGCTGGTGGACAACTCTCAGAATCACTGTCTATCATATTTGAGAAATCATGGAAGACAGGGGAAGTGCCAGATGACTGGAGAAGAGCTAATGTTGTTCCCATCTTCAAGAAAGCAAAAGAAGAACCTGGGAACTACAGACCAGTCAGTCAGACATCAATCCCAGGGAAAATTCTGGAGCAGCTTATAAACCAGTCAGTTTGTAAAGCCCTTGAAAGCAATGCAGTATTTTCTAGAAGCCAATATGGGTTTCTCAAGAACAAATCCTTCCAAACTAATCTGATTTCATGTTTTGACTGAGTCACCTCCCTGAGTTCAAGGCGACCTATTACTTCTGAGCACAACAAATAGATGCTCAAGTAACACACACACAGTCTGCCTCCCCCATTGCAGTGAAGTAAAGCTACCACAGGTAAAAGAATACCTCTTTGTACACAGAGGAGACCTCAGGCTTCTACAGAACAAAGAAAAGATCCTTGCAGATCATAAGATGGATAACTTCACACTAGGTCATAGAAGATCAGTATGTGTATTTCCTGGTATGGGATCTCTCCAGGGCAGCACTGCATGGCAAGTCAGAAGAAAACATGCTGTTTCTCCCCCTCCTCTAAATCAAAGGAGGTTCTCTTCAGCCATCTAGGCCACCCTGGCTCATGTTCCAGGTGTGTCCTGCAGTGCACACATGCAGCAGTCCTCTGAAGCCCAAATGCAAAAGCAGCAGTTGCTTTCATCAATATAAGATGGGCAGAGTTCAACTCCCCACCAATGTATTTTTTCCCTAGCATTAGACTAACACTGAAGTGAGAAGCCTGCAAGGAAGGTAAAAGAGCAAATTGGAAGATGCAGGGACTCTTTTAAAATTAACATATATATGAGATTCCTTAATGGTGAACCATTTGCCTTCCCCTCCTGTATAGTTGTTGCAACAGTTAACCTCATGTGATCCCCCACGCACTGCCAGTTAGACAACAATCAATCTCCTGCAGTTATCACAGAGTTGGACATTTTCTAAATGTAATGAGAAAAACGCTAACAAAATAATAATGATGATAAGAAATAGGGGATGAAGGGAAACAAAGCGAGAACAAGGTTTAATTCCACAGTGGCTTTAAAAATCACTGGCATGATCTCAGCAGTCAAGCTTAAAACTCCAACTGTTAGATTGGGGAGGGAGCGAAACAAGAGAATGAATTCCACTCATCCCAGGATGTCCTTGTTTGTGAAGGCTGAAGGGAGACACATGCTTAACCGCAGGCACAGTTTGCAACATGTCTTGCACATAAATATATGGGAGCTGAACCTTACCTTGTGGGACAATGTGATTCTGAGACAACACCAAGAGCTCCTTTGTTTTTCCCACCTCCCTACCCATCACCCTGATGAATGTAAAGAGGCTGCTGCAGCTTATTTCTCCACCAAATATAATCCACCTTTTTGTGTGGGAGTGTCACCATTTTCCCTACACAGTAGTCAGAACAGGGCTGGGTTTAGACACTGTGGAAAATGGGAAATGGTGGTCAGGCTGCTGCTGCTGCCTCCACTTTCAGTGGCAGCAAAACAAACCCAAACTGTTTAGAGAAGAACAAAAGTCACTGTGTTTCTGCCAAGTGTGAGCCCCATCACTGAACAATTGGTGGAGTTTCTTCTCTCCTTAAAGAAATTTGGTGGAACTCAGGTGCCCACACTCCTGCTGCCAAGATTTCTCTTCCCACATGAGGAGTGGGGATTTCAAGAAAATGTTTGTGCAACACTCAAATTAAATGCAAATGAGGGAGGGGAAGTAATTGGGTCCCAAGTGTCTTTCAAAAAGAGGTCTTTCTCAAGGTTCAGTTGAACAGCCAGTTCTAGTCTCTTCACACTTTTGCAGCACAATTATTCTGGAATTCTTTCTAACACCCTCGAGGAAGAACTGAAGTCTCTGGATAAATATTAAGCTTCATTCTTACTCCCAGCAGACTGGTGATGAAAAGGAAGAAGATGAAGCAACTGTTTGGCCCTTTGAAATTGGTACAGGAAGAATTAAAAGACGGGTAAATCTGTGGAACAGTTTTTGCTTCTATCATCAGCCTCCCTGTCTCCTTCGCTCTTGTCTTCTTGATATAAATCAAAAGATAGAAGGGCATTTAAACATGTAAAAACATTTCTGTTACGGTTAGCCATGTGGAAACTAGGAATTCTGCTCATTCATTTTGTTAGACAGAACTTTTCTGCATGAGGCTCTTAATGCACTGTATATATTTTCAGTTTCATTGCAGAATTAAAATCTGACACTCCATCAATGTTTCTTTTTCTGCTTTACTAATGTATAAATTCTAGGTGGCATTATGGTATAGTAGAATACACAAATGCATGAGTGGAAAAGGTGTTTTCTGTCACTTTTATGAATAATGCTACATTTCCCTACCCTTAAATGCTTCACTAAAACTCCTGCAACCCCCCCCCCACACACACACACACACAGCTAAAGCACAACTGAAACACCATGACAACATCTAAAGAACCTGCAAACAGGGACATCTGAGGAATCCATTGGACCCACTGGGCTTGGCTCCCTGGCTTTCAGCCCACTTTCTCGCAGTGGTGAGTTTGACTTTCTGGGATGCACACCAAGTGTTTGTGTGGATTCCTTTCAGGAATTGAGCCTGCACAGACATTATACAAGCGGTGTCCCTTTTCTGTGCACATGACTTGCAGCCTTTGTCTGTGCAAAAGATGCTGCAGAAGAAAGTTTCCTGTTGCACAGCCAGACGTTCATGAGTGTTCATGGACTTCATAGAAACATAGAAACAGAGCACGTCAGAAGGGGCCTCCCGGGCCATCTAGTCTGATGTCCGGCACCAGCCAGCTCCGCTCACGACATGCCCACCATGTGCATGTCCAGCCTATCCTTGAACACTCTCACTGATGGGCCTCAATGACCCCTCATGGAAGCCCATTCCACACCCTTGGGGTCCTAACTGTCAGGAAGTGCTTCCTGGCATCCAAATGGAACCTGGGTTCTCTGAGCTTGGCTCCTCCATTGCAGCGCATCCTGCCCTCCTCTGCAGGGGTTAGGGTTAGGGTTAGAGAACAGGCCTCTACTCACCTTCGTATGACACCCCCACACATACCTGTATGTAGCCAACAGATCCCCTCTGAGTCTCCTCTTCTCCAGGCTGAAGAGACCCAGTTCCCTCAGTCTCGCCTCATGCCCCATCCCCTGCAAACCAGCCACCAACCTTGTGGCCCTATGCTGCACAGACTCTAACCTGGCTATACCCTTTCTGTAATGAGGGGCCCAAAACTGAGCACAATACTCCAGTTGCGGGCACACCACAGTCATAGCTCAGCTTGCTTCCTAAGTGAGGGCTGACCACAAGAAGTCCAATGGGCAGAAAAGGGCTTTATTTCAGGAAGGGTTGTCATGACCCTCCAGTTACAACCTAGAGTAGGGAATGATATGCATGCAATACAGTTCCCACATCCTGCAGCACAATATAACCCTTACTGGATTGAAAAAATGTGCGAGAGATATTTTTCTCAATCAACCGTTACAGGAAGCAGCAGCAATTTAGAAGGTGCTCCCACTTTCATCCTTCCATGCTCAATGTTCATCCACAGCCACATTTCTCTCAGATTCAGCATGAAGATTAAATCTGCAATTTATTATAGAAGGAGCAGATTTGCATGAGGGTACTTAATATTTGCTTTATATTACTGGAATAACTGTTTGGAACACATGAGTTGCTTCTCTTGCAACTTCTCCAAATTTAATCCACCAGCATATTAATAAAGTTATCACAATATTTTTTTATCAATTGTTTTAGATAACATGGGCTATCTTTTGGAATCCTTACAGGGTAGACACGTCTAACTGCTGCATCGCAGGAGGGGAACTGAGGCTGAGACAGAGCACAGCTTGCTTAAGGCCTTATGGTGAATCCGTGGCCAAGAGCAGCTCCAAATCCAAGGATCTCCTTGTTCAAAGCTCAGTCCCTTCTAGTGCAAGCATTGCCTGGATTTCAGCATTTGCCCTTATTTACACTCATTTGTCTCCCTCTCTCTTGAGCTTCAGCATAATCTGAGCTGCTCACACTTCTCCGGCAAGTGGAGAAAGGGAGCAAGGAGTCCTCACCCCCCCCCCCACCCAACAAAAAGGTAGAACATGTTCTTCAGAAAAATGTCTCTTTGGGGGTGGGCTGGATGTAGATCTGGATCTACCGGTGGATTTGTGAATGACCTGAAGTAGATCAACAAGGAATCTTGGGTCTAGCTTCTCAACAAGAGTGTCAACAAAATGGATCCCACACCTGCCCTTTATTATGCAGATAAAATCTAGGAGTGGAGTTTAGTGGGAGGGCTGTCAACTCCATTCTCTTCTCATATTCTTGGGCATCTTGGGCTCCACATTCTTGGATTCTAAGCAGGTGTTTTGCACCAGAGGCCACTTGGTGGAACCAGAAGTTGTAGTTAAAAGCAGACAAACCAAGCTGAAGAAACAAGGTAGAATCCAGAAGCCTCAAGTCTGCCCATTTCTGATCTAAGGAATAAAGTTAGGGCTTCTTCCCCTTCAGCATAACATGGTGGAAAAATACATGTCTAAAGCAGGGTACATCCTTATGCACTGGCCAAAATGGGACTGGATCAGCAGTGCAGGGGCCAAAGAGGAAACAGATTTGAATAAAATGTGCATGTGCTGATTTCTATGTATTGATTCGAATTTGAAAATCCTTACTCCCCATAGTGGAGAGAGACTGAGAGTAGAGGTACAATATTGCATTCTTCTCCAACCTGGTGCTCTTCAGATGTTTTGGACTACAACTTCCAGCATTCCTGAATATTAGCCATCCTAGTTAAGGCTAATGGGACTTGAAGTTCAAAATATCTGGACTACATGAGGTTGGGAAGTGTCAAGGGATGATGCGAACCACCTTATCCAGTGTCAAGGGATGATGGGAGCCCTTATTCAACAACATCTGGAGGGCTGCATTTTTCACCAGTGTCCAAAACCCACTTCATAGCCTCTGTTACAACATGAATGACAACACAGATGATATAAAACTCATAAACCCAAACTGTGAAAGTGATTCGCTTATAAACAACAAGGAGTAAAAGCTTGGTTTATTCATGAATTTGGAATGAATACAGATGCTGAAAGACAGCAAGGAATCAAGCTTGCACTAACCATCAACTACAAACACAGCACAGCATAAAGCATAGAGGGAAGGTATGCAAAACTCATCACCATAGGAACCACTCTGCAAACATGTGTGGGTGACGGACAAAGCGATGATTGCAAGAGCTCCCATGGGCTGCAAATATCATCAGAATCCAAGGATGAAATGAGATCAACACGTGGTTTGTACTGAGATCAGAAATGCTCTGGAGAGCCACAAGAAACAAGGGGAGGACATAGTGTTCCATAACTGTTCAACTCCACAGACAAGGTCATTCTCAGCGCGGCAAAGCTTGAGCGTAAGATAGCAGGAAATGGGGCATTTGAGATGAATGCAAAAACTGAACATGCATGACAATTAACAGACTTCTGATGTTAATACTCTGCAACAAGAAGAGATGGAGATCAAGATGGAAACAAGCTCATCTCACACAAGACAAAGCTGTGGAGGCTGTTCCTTTGCCACATTTCTCTTCTGTTCCCCAACTGTGGTGGGGAAGTACTTGACCCAAACCCATCAGTTACAGAGGTCTACCCTAGCAAAGCCTTACAAATAAATCTGTGAAGGTTGTCCACCCATATGCTAGTAAAATTTCCATGCACAAGGTCTCTGTGCTCCTGATATTTCATGGAATCATAGAAGAGTAGAGTTGGAAGGGGCCATGAAAGCCATCGAGTTCAACCCCCTGCTGTTTCAGTCCAACCATGTTACATCATCCCACTCAGATGGCTGCCCAGTTTCTTTTGAATGTTTCTAGTGTGGGAGAGCCCACCACCTCTCCAGGCGGTTGGTCCCACTGACATATTTCTCTGACAGTGAGTAAGGAAGCTTTTTCTGATGTCCAGCTTGAATCTGGGTTATCACAACTTGAATTGATTGTTCCGTGTCCTACACTCTGGCATCAGCAAGAAGAGGTCTTGACCTTCCTCTTTGTGACAGCCTTTGAGGTACTTATATAGGGATCCCATGTTCCTCCTCAGTTTTCTCTTCTCAAGGCTGAGCATGCTCAGTTCTCTCCTCAGTCTCTCCTCATAGGGCAGGTTTTCCAAACCCTGGATCATTTCTGTTGCCCTCCTCTGGACCCTTTCTAATTTTCCTGCATCTTTCTTAAATCTCGATGCCCAGCACTAGACATAGTATTCTAGGTGAGGTCTGACTAGTGAGGAGTATAGAGGAACTACTACTTCCAGCTGAACAATTTCGGGTAGCAGGAACGTACCCCAGTGGAGATACAGGCAAGCTGTCATTTGGCAGAAAGGGAAAACAGAGCCACTAAGGAAAGTTTCTTTGCACAAGGCATTATTTGTGCAAACCCACAGTCGTTTGTGGGTGGCTCTACATGATGCCATCCTCCTCCAGGGACTCTCTGTGCTTTGCAACCATTTTCACAGCTTGCTTTTTAGATCAAGGAAAATGCACTATTATCTGGAAACACCCCCAAAAAAAGCATAAAGAAAAAGGTGGAGAAGCTGGGAAAGGTGGAGAGTGCTAGGGCTGTTTGTTTGCTTGTTTGATGTTTGCTTATCTAACTATGCCTAGTATTGCACCTTTAGCGAGCATAAGAAACTCCTTGTCTTCTCCCTTTTGTACATCTTTCTCTGCTCTTATTTCTAATATATCTCTTGCAGAAGATAAAGCAAAGACCTGCATCTCCTGGCAGCTTGTCACTTCCTGAATTTATGTGAATATTTCTCAAGGAAAGCGTGTCAGTGTGTCTAGGCCAAATTTCCGTACTGGTACATTCTGTCGCCTCATGGCAGAGTTCGAGTGTGTGTGTGTGTGTGCACGTATTTCCCATACACATGTAGTCTTTTTTGCACCAGCATATAAAGCAAGCAGGCTAAGACTTGGGAGTACTTGGAAGCTTATTGTTCCACTTCAACCCCAAAGTTTACTGGGAAGCTTGGCCATGCCTCAAGCAATTGTGTTCTGACTTTTGATGGATAAAAACAGGACGATGATTGTGACATGAACTTTGTGCTGAGTCCTCCTTCAGCATTGCCAGGGTGAGGAAACTGCAGCCTTCCAGCTGCAGCTGAACTACAACTCCCATCCTCCCTGACTATTCTCCAGGCTGGCTGGGGCTGCTGGGAGTTGGATTCCAACATCATCTGGGAGTCGCACATCATCAGAATATCCTCCGATCCTGCTCCATTGCATCAAATTTCTCTTTCACAGGTGGAAGTTTGGGCAGTTCGCAGCAATGTTGATTATTTGTAGCACAACAAACAAGTGGCAGCCACTGCAAAATGTTGCAGCGTTTCTGTTCAGGGATCCTGCCAGCCCGCCGGGCCAATTTTTTTGGAAATTTTCTCTCCCTCTTCACCCCGCATCCGAGTGTTTAGCTGATGTTGTGCAGCCCCTGCTTAATTTTTAATGGGTTGCATTTTCTGGTGGGAGGTCTGTGTGCCCATATAGGATTCTCCCCCTGTGTTCTTTTTTGTAGGAGACTATTTCTGCAAACCTCAGCTTCCTCCAAGCCTTCTGATACTTCTGTCCTATGCATGGAAGTTGCCGCTTTGGCTACTTGACAATGTCACTGCTTCCTTTCAACCCCACTTGCAAAACAATAGCCATCCACTCCTGGCCACAAATCAGATCACCCACCAGAGCTGATACTGAAAGCCCTAACGTGGTTTTGGTAAGACTAGGAGGCTGGAGAAGCCAGCACAGGTTAAGCCAAGGCATTTGGAGGTCCTCCTCTTGATTAGGAGCCCAGAAACCTGCTCAGAGGTTTGATCATCATGGCTTCCTGTCCATCGGTGGGACATACTGGACATCACAGAAAAGATGCCCAAATGTTATTGCCATATTTAGGGTTCCCAGGTTGAACCAGATAACACATAGTACGTGTCTCCTGAACAGTATTGACACAGTAGGAGTTTGTTCATATAGACACTTTTGGGGAGCCATCAAGGTGGCTAACAGCATCACACTCGTGCAAACACACACACCTACTACTCGCACAGCCCCCCAAAGCATCGCCGCCAGAAGGCCTTCTCGGTTGGGCCTATCACTCACACCTGTGATGGAGGTGAGCACAGAGCAGGGCTTCCTCTGAAGACTGAGATGTTAGAAGAGAAGCCCTGCTGGATCAGTCCAAAGCTGCCAACCAGATTCATCTGATCTCTTGAGCATCCTCCAACTCCTGTTCCCCAGCATCTGGTCTTTGAAGGCAAATGACAGAACATGTTCCAGCCCAAGAATCCCCTTGCCCTGTGAAACCCTCCCTTTAAAGGAGACTTAGGGTTATGACACCAGCTGCCTCAACTCCCCTCCTTCAAAAGTTGAGTGAGATACAGTTTTCACTTTCCTGACCAGACAAGGTCTCCGGGAAAAGTGAGAAATAGAGCAGACTTGGAAGGCAGTCTGGGCAAAAAGGAAACAGATTATGATCTCACGGGGAGTGGGTGTAAATCTCACCACCCACTTTTTCCAAACAAAAATCGCTCATGCATTTGCATTCCTTTGATAGCTCAGCCTTTGACAGCTGTCAAAGAAAGGAAAAGAAAGGAAAGGTTGGGGCCTCTTTAGGTCAATGTTCAAGGCTGGGACCTGCTGCACGTGGACTGCAGTAATTCCCCCAGGACATGGCTTAGTCATGGCTGCCCGTTTTTGCATTCCTGGAACTATGTGCCTCTACGGTTACACATGTGTGGCTAAATTGTTGTTTTTTTAAAAAAAGATTGCCAACCACTGACAGCTCCTCTTGGTTCTTTGAAGGGTTTTCACTGGCTGTCAAAATGGGAACTATGAAAACTGACTATCAGACTGGAGATTGTGGTGTCTAAAGCAGGGCGGGGAGCCTTGGCAAACCAAAAATGCTCACAATCATGGTGGAGACACCCAGCCAGTGCCCTTGGGGGGTGGCTGGCAGTGGCCAGGGAGAATTTGGCAAGAGCAACAAGGCGTTCTGCAACTCCTGCCAAATGGCTTGCCAGCTGCTTCCTGGCACCCACAATGGAGTCCTCACCTGGTTTGAAAGGACACAACCACCTCTTTGTTTTAATGTTTGATTTTTATCAGATGTGTATTTATGGTTCTCTGCACCCAACCATGGACAGGGTGCTTGTACTGATTGGCCAGGGCATGGATATAGCTTTATATGGAATGACAAGGCGTCTGGCAGTGTGGCTGGTACAGGAGCAGAACACCTGGGGAAGGACAAGAGCCCAGCCCCCTGTAACTTGAGCCTGTTATTCTGTTTCCTGCACTCTGGGATGAT
Source organism: Varanus salvator macromaculatus (assembly GCA_023646645.1). Classification (NCBI taxonomy): domain Eukaryota; kingdom Metazoa; phylum Chordata; class Lepidosauria; order Squamata; family Varanidae; genus Varanus; species Varanus salvator. Next base: position 73,502,754 of record JAIXND010000754.1, on the reverse strand, counting down.
GGAGAAGATATCCCGCCCTTCCTCTTTGTGACAGCCTTTCAAGGACTTGACAGAGTGCTTGCATATCTCCCCCAGTCTTCTCTTCTCAGTTCTCATCTCATAGGGCTTTGTTTCCAGTTCCCATATCATCCTTGTTTCCCTCCTCTGAGCCCTTTCCATTTTTGCCTGCATCTTTTAAAAACTTAAAATCACAGAGTCTGGAATAAGCCAAACTTTAGAAGGGAAAAATAATGAAAGCCAGGCAAGGCAAGGCAAGGCAAGGCAAGGCACATTCACCCATCCCTGATCTACCTAGCCATCACAGCTAGCAGCCATGGACAGCCTCATCCTCCATGAATGTGCCCAATTCCCTTTCAAAGCTGTCCAAGCTGGTGGGACTTGACAAGTGAAGAAGCGTTTCAGGCAGACGGGGCAGTCCTTCAGATGCCAGATTTCAAAACTTTTGAGCGCCACTAGGGTTCCTCCTCCTTGCCTTTCTGGATGCCAGCTACTCTTTTTCTTTTCCATTATTTTCCATGAAGTAGGTAGGACATTCATTCTACCCCACCAGAGACATAGAAGGAAGGTGCCTGTAGATCTCTGAAAAGTACAGGGCAGGAGGCGTCCTGTAAGCCGTCCTGAGACATTTTATCGCGAAGGGCAGGATAAAAATGTTTTATTATATATATATATAAAAATCCTGGCATCAATGGTACTCTTCAAGGACTCAGCATGCCCTCCAGGTAATGACCTGGTAACCTTAAAGGTGGCCTTTCTGAAAACAGCTGCGTCCCAGTTGGAAATCTGGCTGAACCGTTGCCAGGTTTTCAGCTCCATCCATTCCTTCTTGGATATTGATTTCCCTGAGAACTGCCAAAAGTTGTCTGATGTGTCTAAAACCCAAGAATTGGCTTGGGTGCAGCAAGAGCGGCAGCGAGAGCTCACTGTCTCTCCTTGGAGATGCTGTCTGGGGGCTGAGCCCACGCTTGGCTCCTCTGCTCTCGCCAAGTCCATTTGCTTTCCTCTGCCAAGGGTTGTCCGTCCTTGCAAAGATGCAGGATTTGTGAGATGGAGATGGGAGGACATAATACAGTGGACAGTTGATTGCATGTTGAGTTTGCTGTTTGTCTGGGAGATTATGAAAATGCCAGTCTCCCACACTTCGTTACATTGTGATCTCATTTGTCTGCATTGTATTCCACACTTGGCTACAAAGCATGGTGAATAAACTTACTGAAAAGACAACAACACGCATACACAGCCTGGAATTTGGGCCATTCAGCTGTATTCTAAGTGTGATTGAACGTGGCTAACCTTGGACATGATCCAGTCCTTTCCACATGCAGAGAACATATTGGCTTTCCCTCTTTCATTCTGGCTTTGCACAAGGCCAATACAAAGGCAGCTTAGACCATGTTAGCCAATGAAGAGGCCACAGGAAGGCTGAAGGATCAAAAAGAGGGAGGAGACTTTGAAGCTCCATCAACTTGCCTGCAGCTTCCCAGGCCTGATTTGGGCGAGAAGGGAAGGGCCATGGGGAGGAGGTGAACCATTGCCTTGTTCAGTCCCTGACCCCCATGTTGAGGTGTGGGGAGAGGTGAGCTGCCCAGTTAGGGGGCTTCTGCAGGTCTTGCCAGCTGGCTCCCCAACAGCAGGAGCCATCTGAGGATGGAGTTGCACCACGACTGAAGTGGAGGGACCAGGCAGATAGGCCAATTTGGGTTCAACTCTCTTCACGTGAGCAGAGGCTCATCATGCAGCTGATTAGAAAGTGATTTAGAGTAACTTACCTAAGGAAGGCTGAGCGCCGAAGGATTGAGGCCTTTAAATTGTGGTGCTGGAGGAGACTCCTGACACAAGGCAATCAAACCAGTCAGTCCTAGAGGAGATCAACCCTGACTGCTCTTTAGAAGGCCAGGTACTGAAGATGAAACTCAAATACTTTGGCCACCTAATGAGAAGGAAGGACTCCCTGGAGAAGAGCCTAATGCTGGGAACAATTAAAGGCAAAAGGAGAAGGGGACGGCAGAGGATGAGGTGGCTGGATGGAGTCACTGAAGCAGTTGGTGTGAGCTTAGGTAGACTCTGGGAGATGATGGAGGACAGGAGGGCTTGGAGGAATGTTGTCCACGGTGTCACAATGGATTGGACATGACTTTGCGACTAGCAACAACCACCACCACCACCACCACCTAAGAGCAAGGAGAGAAGGATCAGGCTCATGACAATTTCATGGCACAGAAACTTCTTCTCCATCAATTGCTACCTGGTGCTTTTAACCAGAGTACCCGGGATCAAGCCTTTGATCATCTGCATGCAAGGTGTGTGCTTAACCAGCTGAGCTCTGCTCCCTCCCCAGGTGTTCTGCTGCTGTACCTGCTACACTACTGCAAGCCCTGCCATTCCATACAAGGCAGTTGACCAATCAGACACAAGCGCCCTGACAATGGTTGGGTTTGGATAACATGATAGGCTGCACTCAAGGACTAAGCATGGGTTGAGTGTGGGTTGTTCTTGACCTGTGTGCTTTCAAGTTGTTTGAACCCATCTGTGCTCACAAACCATGGTTTGTTATCAAAAAACAACCCATGAAGAGAACCCATGGCTTGTTGTTGGGTTGTGAACTGTGGGTTGTGAACCCACCATGGTTTGTTAGACATGGTGGTAACCCACCTTGTAAGAACAACCCACACTCAGCCCATTCCCAGCACTCAAAGTATGTCTTATGCTGTCTTCTTAAACTAGCTATCATTTCAAACCAAGCTCAGGTCACCCAGCACAAATACAGTGACATTTGCGCTGCCGTGTGGCATGTGCTTCTTGTCTATTGTACCTCTCCCCTTGCCCACAGCAGTAGTTCATGACTTGCATGGGCACATTCCTATTGACAATGCTGCGGGTGGCGGGAAAATCCTCAAGGGGCAGACATATCCGGCCACTGAGGAAATTCGCAGACGACACTAAAACTGGGGCAGTGGCCACAACTGAGGAGCAGGTACTCCAGATCCAAAAGGATCTGGACGGACTATGGAAGTGGGCAGGAGACAGCAGGATGGTGTTCAATGTGGATAAGTGCAAGGTCTTGCACTTGGGGCATAGGAATAGCTGTCATAAGTACAGGTTAGGTGACAAGTGGCTGGAGAACAGCACTTGTGAAAGGGACCTTGGGGTACTGGTTGACTGCAGGCTAAACATGAGTCAGCAGTGTGATGTGGTAGTCAAGAGGGCGAACGCCACCCTTGGTTGCATAGCCAGAAGTGTGGCTTCAAGATCGAGAGAGGTATTACTACCACTCTACACGACTCTGGTGTGCCTGCAACTGGAGTACTGTGTTCAGTTTTGGGCCCCTCATTACAGAAAGGATATAGCCAGGTTGGAGTCAGTGCAGCGTAGGGCCACAAGGATGGTGGCTGGTTTGCAGGGGATGCCGTATGAGGCAAGACTGAGGGAACTGGGTCTCTTCAGCTTGGAGAAGAGGAGACTCAGAGGGGATATGTTGGCGACATACAGGTATGTGAGGGGGTGTCACATGGAGATGGGGAGAGGCCTGTTCTCCCCTGCAGAGGAAGGCAGGATGCGCTCCAATGGAGCAAAGCTCAGGGAGCCAAGGTTCAATTTGGATGCCAGGAAGCACTTCCTGACAGTCAGGACCCCGAGGGCGTGGAATGGGCTTCCACGGGAGGTCGTTGAGGCCCCATCGGTGAGGGTGTTCAAAGACAGGCTGGACATGCACATGGTGGGCACGTCGTGAGCAGAGCTGGCTGGTGCCGGAGGTCAGACTAGATGGCCCAGGAGACCCCCTTCTGACTCGCTCTGTTTCTATGTTTCTATGTTTCCATGAAATCAGACTGGAAAGAGAGGTGTGATATCATGAAGAAAGCTGCTGGTGCAGAGTGGACCTTTGCCTCGGAGCTATGCTGATATGTTAAGAACGGATTAACCTTTCACTGTTGCTGGAGGATTAGCAACAGCTGGCATGAGAGTCATGTCTGACTCCTCGTTTCTGCCTGCATGCGGTCATGTGGGCAGAGTGTGTGTCGGAAGAGAACCCGCCCGCATTCTCGATCTGGAAAGGGGTGTGGGGTTTTCACAGACTGCTTCTCCCTGACTTTTGAGCATACTGTTCTGCACCTATTCACGGCTGCTGCTTGGTGCCATGCAAAAGGGCAGGTAGCCACCCCGCAGTGCAACCCCAGACAGTCAGGGTGGAGAAAAACAATACAACTACCCCCTTTCACCCTGAGTCAACCAGATGTAGCTTTGTGATGATATCACAAATCGTAGGGAGGGCAGGAAATATTCCCAGCACCCTAACAAAGGCTTCTTCACAACATTGAACATTTGGCTACAGGATGATGGCATAAAGCCACATTAGAGTGAGGGCAATGCTTCACTGACCTCACTCTTTATGGGCAAACATGTCTAACTTGCTTTGCAAACCACAACAGCCCCCAATCCTCAAAAAGAAAAGAAATCATTGAACAGGGTTTGTGTAAAGGGCAACGTTTTTCACAAAGCAGAAGGTGTTGTTTGGCTTAGCCCCAGTTAGGTCTTCGTGGATAGTATTTTATGGAAGCCTTTGTGCTCCCAACTGGGCACTTCTAAGCATAAACTGAAGCCACTGGAAACAATCATTTCCAGAAGGAAGCAGGCCAGCAGTTCCAGGAAAGGAGCTCGGCTGACCCATTCTGAAATGGAAAGTGCTATTTCTGTGCATTTGTGGGGTTATTTTTAGATGCACAAAAGTCCCATTGTACTAGCAGTAGATCCCAAAAGAACATCAGGACCAGCTGAAGTGGAAGAACCTCCTAGGATGCGACCCCAAATCAGAATCACAGACACTCTCATGGGGACCGGAAGGACCCTGAATGCAGTTGTTCTGTGCATAAAAGCATTGTATGTCGTGCCCCAAAACTGCACGGATTCCTGCACCCATATGGCTACCTTCAGGAAGTCAGGGGGCTGGCAGCATGTGGGCCTCCAGATGTTGTCTACAACAATCCCTATCACCCCCACAAGCATGGCCAATAATCAGGGAAGATGGGAGTTGTAGTCCAACCTAATCCAAGGGTCAACGGCTGAGAAATACTGGGCTGAGATCAGTTAGAGTAGAATTGTCTGCCCCCAGAAGAGCCCTGGGACAGCTTTTGCTTAGCATCTATGCAGTGCATTTCACATGGTCAAAGCATCCACCTGCAATCCTTATGACGACCCAAAGAGATAAACCAGTGTTGCTGTTGCTATAAAATAGGTGGAAAGTTTCAGCCAGGGAACCTATGACTTAGGTTTGTGCAACACTGGAACAGGAGTCTTCACATGTGCCCAAACTCTTACTTAGGGTGCAAACCTGGGCAGGTTTAGGCTGAAAAAGTCCTGCAGCTCTCAGCTTTCTCCTGCCAGCATCACTAGATGGGCTTGGTGCATAGCCCACCCCCTTCACTACAGGGCCACGCGGCTCCCTCAACCAATTAATTCACTTCTGTGAGTTGGTTACCCAGCAAGTGACTGCTTGGAATGAATCCCCGAATTCAGTGAAAACGTACAATCAAGCACTCAACAGCTTATCTACAGCATCAGAAATAAATTACAACAGCGCTGAAGGGCAGCAGTTTAAGACATGGTTCCAGACCAGATCATGTGCAGAGTGTTTTATGGAGCTGCAGTCACGTACACATGAGAGGGAAGGGAATGAGACTTTTAATGGGCGATAATGTGAGAACAATGCAGAAGCACAGAAACATTGAGAAATCATAAGAGAAATATTGGGAAAACAACATGACACATCAAGATCTTGAGTGACAGGTAAGGAGATAAACAATCAGAAGTTAGAGAATCTAACAGGCTTCAGGGTTTGCTTTTTACAGTCAGAGGTAAGAATTTCCAGGAAGACGATGGGGGAGCTGGCAGAAGGAGGAATGGAAACTCCAGCAAGATTACATATGAAAATAGTATCTATCCACATGCCCTGGGGCTTGTCTCCTTTTCCCATAGCTGAATGGAAAAACCCGCAGACTGGGGAAGTGGGAGAGAGAGTGTAGGGATTCCCCCCCTATATTCTAAAGTACAAAACATATAACTTTTATTAGGGCAACTCCAACATTTTCACACAGCAATTTATTTATTTATTTGTCAATTTATATCCTGCCTTTTTCCTACAAAGGGCTCAAGGCAGTTTACATCTCCTCCTCCATCTTATCCTCACAACAACAACCCTGTGAGGTAGGTTGGGCTGAGAGTCTGTGAGTGGACCAAAGTCACCCGGTTGGCTCCATGGCTGAGCAGGGACTAGAACCCAGATCGTCTGAGTCCCAGTCCCATGCTCTTAACCACTGTACCACACTGGCTCTCACTATTGAGATAATAGTAAATGGGTAATTTACTATTTCCCATTTACCAAATGTAATTTCCCATTCTTAAAATATGTTGATTTTGAAACAGGCCAGCAGATACTCTTGCTTATAAATAAGACCCCATACAAAAAGGTCTTTTCACTGTATCAACATTCCCAAGGCACCTGCCCTGCTCTGTTCTCCATCATTTGCATTAGTCATGCGCCTGCTTAAAAGGGGACTCCCCCCCCCCCACTGATGCACTGTGATCCTTAACATCTCAGACTGTCACTTCCACCCAAGTATCAGCAAAATCCCATGTTGCAATTAAAGTTTTTAAAAGGCTCTTTAATTGCATTAAATGAACCCAAAATGCACACATTTCCTCTCCGCTATGGGATGAAGATCGAACTGATAGGTTTCAATATGCATACAGAGTAGGCCGGTACACTGCCTAAAAGTTGAAGGGCCAACAAAATAGGTGGGAGGCTTTTTAAGGCGTGCAGGGCTTTTAAAGGCAAATTGGTACACTTTAAAAATTATTTGTGGGTTTAAAAAAATGGAGGGAACAGAGAACACTTTGGGGGGGCAGCCCCCCCAGCTCCCTCCCCCCTCTCCGGCTACAGGTCCAGTAGTGAGGTTCAGACAGTAGATGGACTATTTGCAGTCCATGTCAGCTTCTCATGTGTCCATTCATAAATCCGTTCTGTTCATTAAAATGCTGCTTTGTGACCTGAGCACTCTCCTTTCCAAGCTGTTACAGGAGCGGACACTGCAGGGGGAAGTGTCTTTGTTTGTTTCCCTACTTTGTTTCCCTACTTTGTTCAGAGGGAAAGGGATAGAACTTTATAGCATCCAGGGAATTAGTGGGGCTAAAGTGTTGGATGGAGACTTGGGAAACACGGCTTGAAGTCCCCACTCAGTCATGAAGCTCACAGGGTGACTTTGGGCCAATTGCTGCCTCTCAGCCTAATCTACTTCCCAGGCTTGTGAGGATAAAACAAAGAGGAGGACCGTGTGATCCACCTTCATGTCCATGCAAAGCGGGATATAAATGAAATATATATTGATTGATTGATTACATTTATATCCCACCTTTTCTCCCAAGGAGGCACACATGACTGCCCTCTGTGTTGTATCCACACAAGATACAACAGCCCTGTGAGAAAGATTAGACTAAGAGTCAGTGACCAGCCCTGGCTCTCAATAAACAGAACCACTGCGATCGCTTAGCAGTGAACTGACTGGGGAAAGCTGGGAGCTGCAGGCCGTTTTTCTGCCTCAGCTTACAAGAGATGGCAGCCCAGTAGAACAAGAACTCTAAAAGATCCACGTTACTGGAAGAAAATTCTTTGAAAACCCTCCATGAGGTGATGAGAAATTCTACCCCTTTTCTTCTCCACCAGCAGAACACCAGAGGCAGATGAAGTAAAAAGGAGGCATCCTGAGAGTCACACCTTTAGAAAATGACAAAATTGGCAGAAAAGGATCAAATCAGAGAGAGAAAACACACACGTCTCCTCGGCATCAGCCTGCTGGCACTGGCTTGCAGGATCCGAAGAGAGTCACCTGCCACGGCTCCGCCACTCCTTGCCCCCAGTGAATTCCCTCTCCATTCCCATTCTTCAGGACTTGCCCTAAGGAAATTAAGGGTTGCTTCCTGTTCTCACTAATACTAAAAATAAAACTCCTGTGATTTCAGAGGAAGCTAGAGATCCCTCCAAGGGTTGCCTTAAAGAAATGGGTCTCTTTTCTATAACAAGGCCATGAATCTCCCATGCGGTCAACAAACGAAGGGACTCATCCAGCCACCATGAAGCACTTCGAAGTTCCCCTGATTTTGCCTAAAGCATGTGCTTAGTTTTTGCCAACTGAAATCAATGCTAATATATTTTATTATGTTTTTTTTCCAAGCTGTTGCTGATTTACAGCATGCAATACACCCAAAATTAAAGCTTGCTCACATAAAAAAAATAAAAATAAAGAGTCACAGAGGCAGATAAGTCATTCTTGGAGTTACCCACCCTCCCTCTGTCTGAAATTACTTGGATAATAATGTGCTTCATTTTGACTGGGTCAGGCCCAGAATTTCAAAAAGACAAACAAAATCTGGTAGGAGACGTGCACACAAACAATGTATCTTGGCCATTATATGAAAACTGATGCCAGTTCCTTTCAAACAAAAGTTCTTCGTGATTCAAAATACTTAAAAAAATCGTTCTGCCTTTTTTTTTTTTTTAGGCGTAACAACAACGACTAAACCCCCTAAGCATTCTGTGGTACCCAGCCTTGTTAAAATCAAGAGGACTTTCGCACTGACTCCATTGTCCTGACTTGAATTAATTTTGCATGCAATGTTTTGCTATTTATTATTCACAGAAATGAAACAAATCAACTGACATCCAGAATATTCCACCAAGAGCACTTTGTATTTATATTAAAGGAAATCTTTTCTTCTCTCCCTTTGCCTTGTCCTCCCAACCTCCTATCCTAGACTTTCCGCAATAAGAAGAAAATCTGGAAAGTATTTGGGATTTTCATGTGCCAAACATTTTCCCATCTCTGGCAAAGCTTTAATTCTTTGCCTTGGCAGGACAATTCTCCCCTTGAAGTCTATGTGTGTGGCATGGACCCAGGTTCTGCTCTTTCCCTCTTCCTGTCCTCCATGTTTATTCCTTCTCACATATTGATCTGATGATCAGTGGCTTCCTTTTAAAGCAGCTTATACGGCCATTCAGATTTTTATTTATTTATTTGTTTGTTTGTTTTTCAATTTATATCCTGCCTTTTTCCTACAAAGGGCTCAAGGCAGCTTACATCATTCTCCTCCTCCATCTTATCCCCACAACAACAACCCTGTGAGGTAGGTTGGGCTGAGAGTCTGTGAGTGGCCCAAAGTCATCCAGTTGGCTCCATGGCTGAGCGGGGACTAGAACCCAGATCGTCTTGAGTCCCAGTCCCACGCTTTTAACCACCACACCACACTGGCTCTCTTAGGCGGCATTTGAGAATCTACCTTCTAAAAAGGCTCTTCCAACTCCAGCAAAGTGACCCAGATTGGATGCTAGCAGGTGGGGATGCAGGGACCAGCCACAACAGCTTGAAAAATGTTTCTCTAGCAGGCCTCTTGAAGCACCAAAGCCAGCGTGTGCCCATACACATTTCCCCCGAAAGGGCCGAGACAAAGTACACCGCACTGCACTGTTTGACTTGGAGGTCTGGGTGTGTCTAGATCGGATGCCCATGCAGCTGTGACACGGGCGGGTGACCTGGCTGCAGACACTGGGACTATATGCACGTCGGGACAGCCCCCTGTGGCTCAATTGACTGTGAGTCTGAGTTCGCGGAGAATGCACCCAGCACCCAGCACCCAGCGGGAATGGTACCCTGCATGTCACACTGCTGCACCTGTCACAAAGGAAGGCTGCCCGTCACACCGCTTTCCTCCCAGGACCATTTGCAAGCTTCTCAGCTCGGCTTGCTCTCCAAGACAGGACCGGAGAGAAACAGAATGCTGGAGGGACAGATTCCATGGAGCTTCAGTACATCCCTATTTAACACACACTGAAGTATCCATTGTGTGGAAAACACAACATATGAGAAACCTGTGGTAGGACTCTCGTGGAAAAATGCAGCATAGAATGGAAGAAATATCACAGGAGACTATTTTGGGTGTCACGAGCCGTCTCCTCCCTCTTGCCCTCTTCTTTCAAACTCAGAACAAAGCCTTAGAATCCAGCAAAGAACCTTAGGTCTTTATTGAAGTCTTTATTGAAACTTGTCTGGTTACAAAACAGCATAAGGCAAAGAAGCCCCCTACCAGAATGGTGAGACTACCACCTGCCCTCGGAAAGAGATTAATCCAAACCGAAAACCGCCCCTCTGTCCCTCCCTTTTAGTAAAACCTCGACTCCATCCTCAGGGTGACTCTTATTGCCTGAGGACTGGACAACAGGAATGCCTGAGACTCAGGAATTGGGCAGCATGTGTCTCCCACCACTGGCTGACGGGGTCAAGGGCCGGGTCTTGTATCTGCTCCTCCTCCCACCCCGAAAACCCTTCCGCCCCTTCCAAAGCAGGCCCATTCTCAGGCTCAGCCTGATAAATTTCAGTGGATCACCTCGCATCAGGACAGAGTCTTTCACCATAGCTGAGGGCAGGAGGGGAAACATGCAGGTCTGACTCTGGCAACTGACTGCCACCCTCCCAAACTCTGCTGTTCAGGGCTGCTGACTCCCTCTGCCTCATGATAGGGCTGGCCCTGCCTGTGCTCATTTCAGCTTTGTGCACCTTGCACTCAATACGGACGGTGTTTTACCAACTCCCAAAAAATGACCCAGGAAACTACTGGCTCAGCTGGTGCGCATGCTCACTTACCACACTGTAGTTCCACATCCCTACATAAAATAATGCAATTGATTGAAATGCTTTTTTCCCCTTCCTATTTGGTGTTCTCACTCAATGAGCATTGGTGGCCAAGCAGAAATCATTTCCCCATTATGGAAATGCACGAGGTCGGGTTGACCGGCATTTATACCCTCCTGCTGCCTTTCCCTGTGGTGAATTGAGTGTGATTTCACAGCTGGCCCATCATCTGCGGCAAGAGGAATGATCAACCCCATTTCCGCACAAAGGAAATTCAGAGGCAAAGCTGTCTACAATGCAGGGGGTAAGACTGATGAAGCAAATGATCACTGATCTGTGCTGTTCTTGAATGGGAAAGGAAGAGCTGAGCTATGATCGGCTTTCATTGTTGCTGGGGTTGCTTTTTTTAGTAAGAGCTGCTGAAGGCCAGAAGGTTACTAAAGATCAAGGTTCTAGTCCTGTTTATAGTTGTGGCAGCTCTTGCAACTGCAGTTTTCACAGAAGCTGCTATTTTCTCCCCCCCCCTCCCCACCCTTCCACCCCTGCCCCTGCCTCTCATGTGACACTGGCTGGGTTCAGCTAACTAGTGATGAGTGTGAGTTGTTATTGAAATAGGAGCTAACATGTTGTCTTGAACCCAGTTGGGATAACAAACTATGGTGAACAATGTACAGTTCACACCAACAACAAACAAAACATGGGTTCTTTGCATGGGTTGTACATGGATACAGGCTTGTTAGCTCAGCTGGGTTCAGACAACCTGATAACCCATGATTCAACAGCAACTCACATTCAGCTCCTACTCAGCCTTTCAGTGTGGGTTATCAGCTTGTCTGAACCAACGCAGTATGTGATAACCAATACCAGCTCCAGGTTTGGCATGGGCTGGGCAAGTTGCTCTGAATGAGCTTTTCCCTGAGTGAATTAATTTCCCCTTCCATTCTTTTCTGCTGTGGAAGGACACATTCTGGGCCCAGTTGGTGGCACCCATGAAGAGGGTGAAGGAGAGTATAAGGGAAGGGAAGGGAAGGGAAGGGAAGGGAAGGGAAGGGAAGGGAAGGGAAGGGGGTGAACCTCACAATCTCTTCTTTCATGCCACTGCTTGCATGCTCAGAGAGGGCAAGTCAACAGGCCAAGACAGGAAGGAAGAAGGGCAGCTTGACCAAGAAGCTCCAGCCTTGGCCAGCAGGGCCCTTCTGGGAAATGGGCCTTGGTAGACACCCAAGAATGCCTTCCTCTGGCACCAGCCCTGGTCCTCACACCATGTGGGTGAAAACAGGCCTTTGGAGGCACGGAGAGTGTCCACTGCCATCATGCGTGTGCTTCCCAGGGCCTTCTGGGCAGGGGTTGAAAATGGCCTCCCCTGGGAGGATCCGCACAACTGCCAAAGAAAGGAGGGTGGCAAACGAAAACCAAAATAAAGCGTAAGGAAATGCAGCTCGTCCTGCAGAGCCCCCGATAAGCCCTTCCGAATGCTTCCACCCTCCCTCCCTGTGAAAATGGCCACCAACCGCTCAGCCTCCATTGCAAGAACTTTTGCTTCAAACATCCTGGTGAAGGCAGGAACTCCGCGTGCCGCATCTCAGCATAAGAGGAGGCCCAGGCCTGGGTTGTGGAGTCTCCGAACGGGCAATTTGGAGCAAGACTCCTTTGCCAGGGCGAGACGGCAACCCTCTGAGGAACTCTCGTCTCGAATGCCGAAAGCAGGTAATTCAGGCTTCCATGCTGCACCAAACTCCGTGGGACTTACCCTCCAGACAGACATATGTGGAGTTGCATTATCAGTGGACAGAAAGAACAAACATTCATGATCCCACGGTTCAAAAGGATTTTGTGACAGCAGGCCTACATATGGTAACAGTTTGCGGTTCTCCAAGGGGGCAGACACTTCGAGCGCAAAGCAGCTGATATTAACAGTTTGTTATTTCAGAAAGGTGCCAGCTCGACATTTTTGGCAGTCTAGAATACCAGCTTATCCTCTGTACGAATGACATAGTTAGATCCCCGGCTCGGCGGTGGGGTGTTTAATTTCGCCCTCCTTCCCTCAAAAAGGCAAGAACTTTTGCAGCTCCGCCAATATGTTTTATGAAATGTGCAGATGGTTTTTTAAAAAATCAACAGGGAATTGCTTTACCCGAGACATGTGATAACACACATGCACACAGAAAGCACGGGAGGGGGTGAAAACAGCAACTAACTATTTACAGAACTGTTACTATTGGAAGTGGCAGCTTGATTGCAAGATCTCATCCAACAGATCAGAATGGCTTAATCTGAAGACTCTGCAAAAGACAAGACACTAGAGATTACAGCCCACCTTGGCCAACTTGGTATCCTCTATATGTTTTGGACTCCAACTCCAAGCATCCTTGGCCATTGGCTGTATGGGCTGGGTCTGTTGAGGGCAGCGGTGTGGCTGCAGGCCAGTGCCTGGGGCGCTAAGCGCAGGGGCTTCTGAAATGACCCTTGAGGAAGTGGCAACACCAACGCCTGGACCAGGACGGGCATCCTGGTGCCTTCTGGGCCTGACACAGTGACATCCTTCCTTGTTGTTAAAGCAAGACTTTTGTCAAGCTTTATATCTTCATATCTTTTTGTCAAGCTTTGTAACAAACCAGGCCGGCCCTACCACTAGGCAAAGTGAGGCAAGTCCTGTGGGCAAATTATTTCGTATATCATGAGTGTATTTTGACTCCAAGGGAAAGGACTTCAAGATTTCCTTCCTTGAGCACCAAGATAACTTCAGGGCAATGCACTTTCTGGGGGAGGGGGATGCCATTTACAAAGCCTGTGGCAGCACTATTTCGTGGGCCCGTTCTGGCAACTCGGAAGCCTGTGACAAGAGCAAGAGGAGGCCATCATTCCATGAGACGGGTGTCGAAAAACACCTCAGTATTTCTCACAATTCTTTTGCGCCCTCCCATTATGGCTTGGCTTGCAGCTTGGGAAATCACTGATATACGTGCATTGAAAACATTTTTGATTTTTCAAAATGATTTTTTTCCTGGACATCAGCCTTAAAGAAGGGCTCTTTTGCCAAGAAAATGACATTTCCAATATCAAGATGTAGATATATTTCGAACTATTTTTGGGGAAATTTTCATTGGATAAGCAGCAGCAAGCTGGACTGGGTTACAGTCATCCAAATCAGTTGAGTTTGCATGCAGTCAGGAAAGGTTGTTCTAATTAAAGTTGTTCAGAACATCTAGACCTGTATTTTGAAACATACAAACTTCACAGGGAATTTTTAGGGCATTATGTAAGTGGTGGGGTGGCCTGGTGTGCAGCCTTGCAGCACAGTCCTCTCTTATGGAGATATGCCAATGGACAGTCCTCTATTTGAAGGCAGCCTTTATTGATGGACTGTTGTACCATCTAATTTGGAGTGCTAGCGTTTGCTTCCCTGCTATATAACCTCTAGGCAGAGCTGTGTTACAGCAAAGTAGCTCAAATCCAGAAGGTAAAACAGAACCAGTTTCCTGCTTCTAAAATAATACCCCATTTTTTCTCTTCTAAGATTTAAAAAGAGAAAAAAAAACCCTAGAAAATTGCTCTGAAAAAACAGAAGCAAGACCAGAAGAGTATTATATTATCTAAAGAGCCCATAAGTGATGACGAATAAGCAATGGTGAGCACATAATAAATACCTCAAGTAGAAAACACCTGGTCCAGTTAAAAGATAATGAAGTACAAGCATTTTTGTAGAAAAAATAAACACAAGCAAAGAAATAAAAATAAAATAAGCATAAACATAATAAACATGCAGCCATGAAGTTCCTAATCAATATTTATCTGCACAGCAGATACACCACTCACCTAAGCTCTCCTGCTTCTATCTAATAATAGCTATTACTTCTAAACCTTTTTATTTTTATTTTCCCTTTTAAGAACTGATGGTTTCAATTGGGGTTTTATTGTTGGTTGGAAATTTTATTAGGACGCTGTGTTTTATTTTATATTGTCTTATTGTTAAAGTGTCCCAAGACAAAGGTAAGGGATGGCCTAGTAAAGTTTTAAATAAATAAAAATAAAATAAATGTGGACCCATAAATATAAAAATACAATTGAAAAGTTATGCAAAATGATGTCCTTTATTGCCCTTGGTGGTGGTGGGGATACATTTCCTCTTTTTTGGAATAGTCACATGTAAGTGCATAATCCCCACTTTTCTCAAAGGGTTCCTACAGACAGAAGTTCTACTGGTGAAGCTTCACCTTTGCCAGTCACCTACAGAACTCCCGCCAGCTGTGAAAGGTACCAGAACCCCACCAGGCTGGGCAGCTCCCAGGGCGGCACCTTTCGAATCAGCCCACACCACATCTTCTGTGCGTGGGGCTTCTTTCCCATGCTTAGCCCTGGCCAGGAAGCAAGCCGAGCCAAGATCCAGCCTGTAAACAGGTGGGAACGATGGTGACCACTTTGTGCAAACTACACAATGCTTTGCACAAAGCATGCAAAGCTGGCAGTCAGGCATGCAGAAGCTTGGACTTGCTTCCCACTGGACGCCCACACAAACACTTGGTGAGAGCCATGCCAATGGCAGAGAAAAACTGGGCAACCGTCCGGGGAGCAGAGCTGAGGGAATCTGATGGATTCCTACCCCAGACTGGATTCCTCACACATCACTACTATAGAAATCAAGCCAGCCAAGGGACTGAGTCCCAAGAAAGGCAGCCTGGAGACCCAATCCATCTTCTCATTTCAAAGCCCTGATAAGCTTCTAAGGAACCGCTGCTTTCTCTGTAAACCTGCTAGTGCGGGAGACTGAGAACATGCTGTGGCATCATGTGAACGTGGTTCTCCAAAAGCAATCGTCATTCATCTGCCAACAAATCACCAGGTCACATTTTTTCCATGCCTCCTACCTACACTTTGTCTCATTGAGCAGCTGGTCGACAAGCCCAAACATCTTTTTGGCACATCATTCTCCATCTTCCACTCTGAGAGTCTCCACTTCCATCATCCATCCTCAAGAGATGATTCCGTGCACACTGGGGTCACAGATCTTCAGTCCTGGGGCTCCAGCCCAGTTCTGATAGGATCCCGCTCCTTCCACCAGCTTCCTGACCTTTGTACAGTTTTCTTCCAGCACCACCGCATCTTTGCAAAAGAAGAAGAGCTTCTGCTAAGCCTTAGTTGCTGGCAGTAAAAGCTGTAAGCTGCCATGTTGCCTTCAATTTGGCCAATTTTGCTTTCAGGCTCTCCGTGCCCTGGAATGCAGCCCCCAGAAATGGAAATGGAAATTTGGTGCTGAGGTTGAAGGAGCTTCAAACCGCTCTGCACTGCATGTGCATGTAAATGCACATGAGGAACCCTAAAACATGTGCTAATTTTTGACCACAGTATGTACTACCACCATTGTATAAACTGGAACTGGAGACTGGCTGCTCCCTGAGCAGGCCTGCCTTCTCCTAGCATACACTGGCAGCTCCAGTGGGTCTTTTCCAGAGAGGTCCAGTTTTCTCCCAGTGGCACGTGCCTCAGGTTAGATGCCATTCGATCTGCTTGTGGCACTAGCCCAGGCTAACCGCTGGGAACAGCATGACTGCAGTAGCCGTAGTTGCTTAATGCACACAGCCGAATAGGCTTACATTTGCACTTGGATCGGGGCCCTGTGTGGGGTCAAGAACAGTAGTGTGGCCCCCTCCTAGTGCGGGGATGAGCAATGCACAGGCCTTGGTCCACATGCAGCCATCCACAGAACCTGTGGCAGCTCCACCGCCTTCCAAAGCATGGATCCACCTGGAGCAACTCAATCAAGAGGCACCTGCATAATGAATGGATGGACGGTCTGGTGGCAAAGGAATGCCAGCGCACCTGTTTGGGGAGGTGGGCTCTTACCTGACACTGTCTAAGATACAGAGTCTCCTTCCATACATGTGTGGCTTTGCATGCGTTTTGGCCATTAAATTCCTCTTGAAACCATTTTCACTTGCAAAAGGCATGTACCTATCAAGCAGCAAAAATGTTTGCAGATCTACATGTCATCAATTGTGCATCAAATATTAACTAGCTTCACATCCATCCAAGCTTTATTGACTAACTAGCAAAAGGTTTTGGCTTACAACAACTTTATTTGACTGTGCCAACTGGGTTCATTTTTGGTCGCTCTTCTGAGCATACCTGCAATTAAGGTCTACCCGGTCCCATTCTCTTTTTAAAGAAGCTATGTCTCTTGGTTGAATATGTAACATTGTCCCCCTCTAGTGGTCATTTGATGGGCAGATTAATTTAATCCCAGGCGTTCTTACAGCTGAATTCCATAATCATGAAGTTCCTGGCCTCCACCAGGACAGGCCATGGCTGGGGAAATTGGTACTATTCGTACTGGAAGAGGATTAAGTTTAGAACAAGGGTGAACTTTTGTGAATCACCAAAAGAAGAGGAGATGAATTACCCTACTCCCCAAAAAAAGACAATAAAGGGGAATGGAACTTTACAAGTGCCCCCATATACATATAGATGCACATTTAGACATGAGTACCCTAATTTAAAAGTAGTAAATCTCACCAGTGTGGAAGAATTACCAAGTGTGTGCCTACCTGTTCAGTCTATAGTCCAGGTGCTAATTGTTCTGCTGAAGAGTTCTTCATCTTTTAACCAGAATGGGACAGGCAGACCTTTAAATATGTGTAGAGGACAGTCCCCTGGCAGCCCTTCAAAAGGAGGACTGTGCTCTGCAAAGGAGGGTACACAAGTACCCCAGGTCAAGGACAAAAGGGACAGGGAGAAAAGGCCTGCGTGAAATAGAGAGGAAGGGGATTCGGTTGGCCACCTTGGGTTCCTTGCAAGAGAAAAAAGACAAGCTATATTGTATCTTAAAACTCTCATTACCAGTAACTTAAGCCTTAGAAGGGATACTTCCATCTTTTTAGAATGGGATAAAATTGTGCAAACCACAAGAAGTGACCAAAAACCTAGTGACCAGGGAAAGGGGAGGGGACCCCCTTCGGAAGAGCCCTAAGATGGTACCGTGGAGGCCTTGAAGATGTTCATAAACATGGAGCACTTAAGTGGCAAACAACATGCCATGGTCTCCACCACCAGAGCAAGGCAGATGTGCTATATTTCTATTCAACTTAGAGGCATATATGCAAATGTTGACATAATTCCTAAATTAATGTGCCCAATCGTAATCCTAATGAAGATATTTCTGTGTGACCCAGGGCAGGAGGGCAAACTACTCAGTCAGCCCTGCCAGGAACCAGGAAGTCTCCACAGAAGGGAGAAGGCCTTGTGCTCTGGGATGGATGGACTGAGATTGTACCCAGTTGTATGGGCTACACCACAACTGCAGTACGAGGATCCCTCTTAGCATCGGTGTGCGGAAGAAACAGCCCTGTTGTTGCGCCCTGCTGAGCAAAAGACTCTGAAAGCACCTCGTGGGTGTTCTGAATTCATTTCTCTTACAGTAACTCAGTGCAACTTTTCTGTTTGCATGTGGCACTCCATCTAATGCAACTGGAATATTGGTAAGTACAGTGGTACCTCGGCTCACGAACGCCTCAGTTCACGATCAAATCGCATTGTGAACAGAAATTTCATAAAAATTTTGCCACAGGTCGCGAACTCTGCATTGGGTGATGATTGCGAGCGCACCTGCACGGGCGCGATCGCAATCGTACTGGTGGGAGGGGAATGGCTGTGTTTGTGCTGGGGGGAGATGGCCGTGATTGTGCCCATGTTCCCTGCCCAAGCCGCCCACGCCAGCCTTGATCTTTGTTGTTCTTTGTCATTTTTGTGAGTAAAAAAAATAGTTGCAGAACGGATTAACCTCATTTACATTGACCCTTATGGGGAAATTTAACTTGGCTCATGACCAATTTGGGTCACGACCAGAGTGCTGGAACAGATTAAGTTCGTGAGCCAAGGTTCCACTGTTCATGCCAGAAATTAGTTTATGTTTCTAATAAAATACATATAATTGAACATTGGATTCATCTGAATTTCTCTTGAAGAAGCCATTTTTCACGTTTTCAGAGCCATGCATGATTAGCCTGTTGGCAGTGTTGCACAATGGTTCAAGAAACATTGCTAACTTTTGCCATGGCGTGCAAGAAACCTGCATAATCTTAATCTTCCATTCAGGAAGTTCCTGGGTCTACGCTGCAGTAAGTCCATGCATTGTTTCATAGCAGACTTTGCCACCTGCTTTGTGGTCTAGGCAACCTTTCACACATTATCCAGGCTCTGTTCTGGGAGCGTTCTGTCACATCAATTGAGACAACATGCTCAGCTAGAGCTGCTACTGTTGGGTGGGGGTTCATTCTTCTAAATACAACAACATTTTATTCAAAATCATAGTCAACAAGGACAGGTAACAGCTACTGTGTTCAAGTCTGCTCTATAACAGATATATAATTTTAGTAAAAGAACCGAGCTATTGTACAAGATGACTTGGCTGTTTTTCTTGTCAAGTCTAAAGCTTCTAGGGAGAGAAGCATGCTTGTGTTCTATCATGATCTGAGCTTTTCACCCCTCTGAGACTTATTCCAGTAAACAAGAATGTTCAGGTTCATAGCTCAGACCTGTTAGCTTTCATTCTTTTTATGAACGTGCAGGCAGCTTCAGATGCCCTTTCAGAACTTCCACCACCACCACCAAGAGACAGTTTTTCATCCTCAGGAACTTATTCCAGTTCACAAATTCTCCTTTGACCCAGTTACTTTCCCTTCATCATGTTTTGTGGGCTCCATAACTTCAGATTATTCCTTCAGTGCAGAAGCAAATGGTCCTACAAGCCAGGACAATGGAGCATCATGCTTCACATATTCCAAGATGTCATCGACACACTTCTGGGCCTTGATGGACTTCACTTTGCTTTGGCATAGAGTGCTGTAGGAGAGATCTTTGAAAGACTGCACATTGATAAAATAGGAATGAAGCTCCTCCATGTTCTGACATGCCAGCTTAAGAGTCTGAAGGAAGTTAGCAGGCAGGCCTTGGATGCTGGCAATCATGCCCTTGAGGGCCATTAGGAGATTTTGGGTGATGTGGTAGGACACAGCCAAGATGTGAGATTCTACCTAAAAAAACAAAGATCGAATCAGTATCATTCATGGTCTCCGTTAGCACATCAAGCACCTCTCCCTTCATACCTGGTGGAACTTCTCTTTTTCTCCATGATGTTTCTGGTAAACACCTTGCTTTGTTTGTTCCACCTATAAGCAAGAGTGTTTTAGAGAAATTTAGTACATAGTCAAGGTCAAGATAAACCTTCAGGATTGTTAATTTCCATATTTGTGAGATAGGTACCAACCAGACATAAACCATGGTTTAATTCCATCCACCTCAGTGTATTGGGATGATATTTACCTGATAAATATATTTCCTTTTTTTTAGATGTCATCTTTCTAATCAACCCCACGCAGTCTCTTGTGCAATCCAATAAATGTCCTGAATCACATGTTGATATTAATATTTAAAAAGCCAGATAGCACGACTGATTCCTCCCACAGAATGTGAGAATAATACAGTCGTGTTGATGTAAGAGTCATTTTAAAGAACTCTGTGGTTGTTAAACAGTTTGTATTGCTCTGGTTTTCTCCTGCCTTGCTATAGCTTTTCTCTAGCATTCTTATGAATCCCATGAGTGATTCATAACATTAAGTACTGTTTGCTTTGCCTGTTTAAAATATGATATTTTTATAATGCTTGTGAAGTCTTCCAGGACTACCCTGAATCTTCATTTGGCTCTTTTAAAGAGAGGTCCCTCACTGTACTGAAGCTTCGGAAAGACCCTGCCAGTTTGCAGCTGTGTTAGACTTTATGATTCTAAAAATTTTAGAACACTGGAGCTGTTCCTAAAGTCACAGGATCTTGCCAGCCACTGCTATATATGGTGAAAAAAGTCGGCTCACTCATTTTCCATGTTTTACCATTATGGCAACCTCTTTTGGCTCGTCTGCCCGGGAACCCTTAAACATTTGCAAACATGTCTGGGATATGCACTAGCGCTCATAAGCATCTGCAGAGTGTTGGCCAAGAGCCTTTGCAGTTTTTGTATTAAGAAGGTAAGTGCTCCAGAAGGCTCTGTTGTCAGCCATGTCCACAGAGAGGGATGTTGCTGAAGGCCTCACTCCCCAGCCTCACCCTTCCTAAGCTCACCTCCCCAGATGCTTTGCACGAGGCTAATCTTACAGCACAATTTTTTCTGCTACCTGAACACATGCTCTGCTTTTTCTGCAGTTACCACACATGTGCACAGTCAGCATGAGACCACACTTGGAACCCACTGCCCAGAAATGCATGCTGGCATCTCCAGCATTTGGAAATAAAAGCTGTCTTCAGACTGATCAAAGAATAGGCCGCATACAGAGATGCGTATGTGCTACCTCCCCCCAGTGGAGGTACCCATTCTTACTGTGCTGGAGTGGACAATGGGAGCCAACTTTCACTTGTGCTTAAGACAGCCTCTCCATCTTCTGAACATGCCTGTGAGCATCCAGAGGCGTATTTCCAAGAAAGCATAGCAGATGTTCCACTAAAGTATGCGGCATTTTTCTGCACTGCTGCACATAACCACAGCATGCATGTGCAAACAGATGCGTGCAAGGTCCTGGCTAAGGCACAGTAAAGGGTCTGCTAAAGCCTTTGAGCCAGGGGTCCTTCATGACCTGGACTGAGCCCTGGAGGTGGTAGACCACCTTCAAGCAGCCGTGCTGAGAAACCAGCTCTCATCCATTTCAAGGATTCTCCGGGATGCTACCTTTATGCAGCCCACATACAGAGAATGAATATTTCATTTGAGACTTGAGATGAATGGGGAATTCAGATGAACAGGATTTTCTGACAGGTCAGACTAGTGAGCAACCTAGTAGAACAGCTGCTACTTCTGTTGCTTTGCTACAGGACCTTGTCGGTTTGCAGGGAAGGTCGCTTTCTGAAGCAAGATTTAAGTGGACAATCCAAGAAGCAGCCAAGAATACATTGGAGAAACACCTACCTTTCTAAGGACTTGATACAGCTGTCTGAAAGCTTCGTGGATGTTTTTTCTAGCAGCTTCCATCTTAGCTACAGCATTCTGGTAGGCACAAGGCCGGAGTTTAGCTGACAGCGAGCCGAGGCGCACAAAATAGCCCTCTGCCCCAAATACTGTGACTGCCCCTTCTGGTGTTGCTTCTGCAATTTTAGCTATCAAGCACAGTGAAAATATTGTTACTTGCTTTAATCGAGGTATAATCTTAACATTGGGTGAAGAGAGTTCATCATATGCTGCTTCGACAACTCAGAGTCAGGAAAAATAGACCTGAGGATGAAGTAGCTTGCCAAATGCCTGAAGGATGCAGTCATATTATGCATCCATCAGAGAAAGGCATGCTAAGGAGGATCCTCCAAGACCGAGCCTTGAAAATAGCCCAAGGAAGTGGATAAGGCCAGACTGAAAACCAAGATCTTAGCATGATCACCCCACGCTCCATATTCAGATGCAAGCTATGCTCGTTTCAGTGGGCTCCTAAGTGCAAGGCAGAACAAAGCAGAAACCCAGGAGGTGCACGGGTTGCAAGAATACCCTGGACCCCAGCAGAGTAGGACTGCCCAACCCTTCTTAGCTCCAGGACTGAATCCCTTTCCAGTTAAACTCACAGGGCCCACACCCCAATGGCAGCCAGAACCAAGGGCAAAAGGGACAGAAACAGAATACCAGAAATATCAGCATGCTGTACTTAAGGGTCTTACTGATGGAAACAGATTTTGATCTTTTGGCTTTAAGGAGCATGTGGTCCTTTAGAATGATGAAACTCTGCACAGAAGCTGAAAAGCCACCAGGTATCGGTGGTTGGAGGAAAGCTGGCAGGGCCTTCCTAGTGCTTCCGCAGGTCCCAACATTCTGCACCCCATAGTAGAGCAGAGCTTTACTTACCTAGTTCTTCATCTGTCATTGGAAGATGGTGATCCAATTGGTCTGCATCTCCTTCCAGCACCACTTCTGCTCCACTCAAGGTCATCTTCCCCATTCTCATTTCTACTAGAGTAACATTGCCATGATGTACAGCTTTGGTCCCGGCTTCTTTTGCACCTGCTACTTTGGACAACACCGCTTCTGGTGCCTCAGAAATAACCTAAAAAGATACAGCTGTTCAGGCTGAAGTACAAATCACCTAGCCGGTTGTGTATCTTGCGGCCATGAGCCCTCTCCACCCATCACAGACAAAATGGTTCTGGTTTAGTAGAAGACTCATGAGTCGTACGGGTGCATTACTTCATGTATGACCAGCAAATCTATCCTGTATGTTTTGGCTGAGATAAAAAGCTGGCTTGTCCTCCGGCGTTCACTCTTTTGCAAACCACAAGGCCAAATAAAGCACTCAAGTTTGTGGATTTGGCATTCAGCCAGTGCAGTTCTTACACAGTAGGATTCCAAGGAATCCCAAGATTTTTAGAGGCAATTATAAGCATTTCTACCTAGCTTTTGAGCTGCATGGCTCCCAACACGTTATACAAGTTCCAGACAAACAGTATCACTGCTTGCAGCAAGTATCTAAAAGACATGAAGCAAAAGGAAAGCGGGATGGGGTAGTGGAAAAAAAGCAAACCCAGGCACCCATTTTTAGGGTGCATAGTAGGCTATGATTGGCTAGAATGGAAACCATTCAGAGAAAAGGCACCATTCAGAGCTGATGGGCAGGGCCTGCTTTCCGTCTCCTCTCCCTCTGCTGCAGGCTGAGGGAACCCTGAGCTCGGTCAGGCTTACAGTCGTCCTGTTTCCAAGCAGGACAGAGGATCAGGCTGGTTGCAATGCTAGATTTGGGCACAGGCATCTGGCTAGCAGAGCACAGTGCATAGGAACATGGTACCCTGACCATAAGTATCCACGAGCATGAGCAAAGAAACTCCTAGCAGAAGTTAATCTCTTTTGTATATACATACTGCCTAGGGAATCCATTTGGGTTAATGGGCAACAGAAAAATTAAAAATACATACCTACATACCCACCCCACATACACCCCACCACAACCTCTCAGAAGTGCAGCTAGAAACTGAAACTGGTGCTTGGAGCAGGCAGAAGCATGCTGGCTGCAGACTTGGGCAGGCTGGGTGGGGAGCGGGATCTGGCAAAGTTTTTCTGTCTGGCAAATCCTTTGGTTGGATTTGCCAGGATTGGTTGATCCTCTGTTGCTAGAAACATCCCAGTTTGCCTGTTGCATGGGCGTTTCTAGCAACAGAGGAGAATTGCGCCTCCAGTGCTAAAAGCAAAGGCAAACGGGAGGAATCAGAATGCGATGCAGGCAGTACAGAAAGGAAGCAGAAACTCGGGGACCCATCCTTCCATTCCTCTGCAAAGAATCCCCCAAACTCTCATACCACTGCTGATCAGGCCATGTTTCGGAGGGAGAAACCTACCAGCTGTAACGTGTCTCTCCCGTTGTGGCCAGGGATGCTTTCTTCTTGGCTTTGAGAAGTCATGGTGCAGCCTGTCCTGAAAGAGCAGAAAGACGTATACCTCTGTGCAAGCCAATGCCACATCAAGAGGACCGCAATTCCAACCAGGAGTTTGCTGTCTGGCATGGATATGGGTAATTTGGAAACCCCACTTGTCCAACTTTTCAGGAGGCGGCGGTGCACTCCCTTTGTGCCAACTCCCCAAGGCAGATTTGGTGCCAACACATGGGAGCACGACGAAAGCCTCAGCATCTGACTGAGATCGAACGAAGCATCATCCAATCAGAATGAATTATTACACTGTTTTTATTTATTTATTTATTTTTATTTATTTTATTTATTTTTCGATTTATAGCCTGCCTTTTTCCTACAAAGGGCTCAAGGCAGTTTACAGCATTCTCCTCCTCCATCTTATCCCCACAACAACAGCCCTGCATTGATTTCCCACTTTACTGCATGGAGCCACCAAGATGATGTACATGATCCACAACCTATGGGTGGTAGATTCACCTGGCAGCCCATTACTGGCCTAGCGAGCTTCCAGGCAGAGTGGGGATTAGAATCCAGGCCTTCCTAGTCAGACCTAAGCATTATGCCAAACTGGTTCTCCAGTAGGAGAAGCACTGTTGATTATGCACACCTTTTCGGCCTCATCCTGTCCCCCAGCTACTGTGCCTACTTTCTTCTCTGTGGCAGGCCTGCCTTTTGAACAGCAGCCCAACTTTTGCAGTTTTCCCCAAAAATGGAAATGCAGAAGGCGGGAGAGGCAAACCCAGCCAGTGGAGCCAACATCCAGCTGTTCGAAAGGTCGCAGGGATCCTGCCAACAAAGAAAACATGGCAGATTTACAGATAGCTGTGCTTGCTTACTCTTACACTTTCTGGGGAGTGAATGGCATGCTCTTTCTAAAATGGAAGCCAACATTTGAGGAATAAATAGATACAACATGGATGTTGGATCACTGCTGCAAAACCTATGCACTGGTCTGGCTTCAAGTTTAAGTCTATTCCAGAAATCCTAAGCTGGGCCTTTAGTATACATAAGCTGATGTACAAGTTCTTTACACCCTAAAATCCAAACCACATGACAAGAAATTAATGAGGTGTTTGGAAGTGGCATCTTATAGCCTCAAAAGAGCATTCCAATTCTATGGATTTAGCTATTCCCTGCATACAACCATGTTTAGAGCACACAGGGATACATTGCTTTGTATTCCCCTCCAAATCTAAATAGTTAGCAGGATATTCCTAATCCTGCTAGCATTACAAATTGCTATGGCCAACAGGAGGCTTCCCATGTTTCCAGTTATCTAACCAATGAGTCTTTAGTGATGCACAGTATCTCTTTTCCAAGAAGAAACATAGAAAAAAAACAAGTCAGAAGGGTCCTCCTGAGCCATCTAGTCTGACCCCTGACTCCAGCCGGCTCCATTCATGACATGCCTACCATGTGCATGTCCAGCCTATCCTTGAACAGCCTCACTAATGGGCTTCAAGCACATCCCATGAAAGCCCATTCCATACCCTAGGGGTCCTAACACCAGTAAGTACTTCCTGGCATCCAGCTTGAATCTTGGTGGATTCACCCTGAAAGCTCTTCCCCATCTGACCTTCACAGCAAGGGTAAGAGATGAGCAGGGAGATGGGGGATTTATTCCAAACATGCTCAGAGGCACTATTTCCATCACACACCACTATAGTCCCCAAAGCTTCCAGAGGTCAGCCTTCAGTTTCTAAGTCTGCTTTCAGGGCTGCTACTCTGAACCTTGGGTTCCTTGACAGGCCATAGATAATGAGCAGATATAGTACAACAGCATTCAGGGACCCAAGATTGGGAAAGGCCATGTTGGCCTAAAGCTATAAACAAAGAAAATGATGTAGAAACATTAGCTGTCTTACAATGAATAGAAAACTAAATTGGAATGATCATGGAGACTTATCCTAGGACAAGGTTGCACAACCTAGGACTGGGGGCCAACCACGGGTCCCAATCCAGTTTTCTAGAGCTTCCCAGAATACTACATACCTTTCTCCCCAGCTTCCTCTCATCCCATTCTAGGAGGGTGAAATGCCTCTAAGGTTTAAATAAAATACACTGGTATTTCAGCATTCCCCCTCTGCCTTTGGCCCAACTCACTGCTGGAACACAATTCTGCAAAAGCTTAAAAGACATGGGATACAGCCCTCAGACTCAAATACGTTCTGTCCCTCTGTCCCAGGAGAAGTTAGAGCAGGGTGCTGACTTGCCCACAGATGTCTTGGCCTGAAGTTCCCATCAGCTTTCACCACTGGCTAGGGCTGGTAAGAGTTGTAAGCAAAAATGTATGGGGAGCTATGAATTGCATACCCTTGAGTTAGACAAATGAGCCTCAGGTCACACACTGGAATCCTGGAGAAGGCAGAGTGCAAAGGAGAAGCAACCTGCTCGGGTTTAAAGTTACAGGGGTGGGGGGTGGGGAGAGAGAAAGAGTTAAAGAGGTGGACAAGGTAGGGCTGCTTTTAACTTCTAACAGCTCCCAAACTTATCCCAGTTTCACAAGAGTCAGCCTAATCATTAGTAATATACATGCCTACATCCCTTTTAAAACAAGCAAAAGCAGTACTTGAGCTTGCAAAATACTTGCAGTTAACCACAGGCAAAGTTATGAACTTCCCAGGTGGGTTCTCACACCTTGTCAGAACAGCCAAACACTGCAGTACCGTCCCCACCTCTGCATTCAAATTTATACACCAGGTGGGGTTCCGAAGGCTTCACACCGACAGCACAGAGAGCCAAAGAGAACCTTGCATATTCTTTCCTAACAAATCAAAGCGCGCAAGTGAGTATACAAAGAGGTCCCTTGTAGGGACTTGGATCTGTGTGGGTGATGAAATGCACTGTTGAAGCCTTGGACTGTGAGCAACCTGGAATATGTTTCTCTTCCCTCCGCAGTGCAGCTAATTTATTAATTGGTTCATTGATGCAAAGGAAACTTGAGAGCAAGTGCAATAGTTTCTCCATAGATTCATGGATGATTAAGCTTATGTCAGGGTTTGATCCTGCAAACACTGTTATAAACACCTACAGAACTTTCTGCATTAGATAGATGGTGATGATTATTCTTGGCAGGTCTGAAGCTGTAAGTGACAAAAGAAATGATTGTCTTGTGGCTTTCAGTGGCCTTTGTATTTGCTGGAATTAGTTGGGAGCATTCCTTGTAAGGAGAAAACCTTGATTATCTCATGATGTCGGGCTTAGTTTATTTGCCTTGCCAAGGAAAATTCCACTCGAGATGTGAGAAATGGCAATATCTATAAACTGGTAGCACAATGTTTCACCTACTCAGGACACTTCATAGCTGTTCTTAAAGTGGCCATTCAAGTTTTTTGAACAGAAAAACTTGAAAGGGAAACTCCAGCTTGGAACAAATTACCACATCCGCACTTGTCACTATCAACAAGCTGCAGCAGAAGAAAAGGCGCTGGAAACAGAGCTATTCCACCAGCCCTGCTGAAAGAGCATTTGCTGCATTCCTCCTCCCTCCCCTTCCTTTTTTCCTTCAGTGCTGTGTATTTTTAAAGCACAACTCTGTATGTAAGCTGTTCTGGAGTATTACTGGTTGAGGAGTAAGGGGAATGTTTTAAATTATTGATGTGACATGACCATCACCAGAGGAGGAGGTAGAATATAAATGCAATGTAATAATTCTGTGAAGTGTTGGGATGCTGTTAAAGCAGGGGTGTCTGGAATCTTTCAGCCTAGTACCAAATGTAATTTTGGTAAAGCTCGTTGGGTCCAGGCCAGGGGGCCTCAAATTTTTTCAATGGGACCAGTTGAAAGGCGGTGGCGGGCAGGGGCCAGCAAGGCAGGGGTGCCCATGGGCGCAGGCCAGCAAGGCAGCTGCAGCAAGGCAGCAGCTCGCTCACTCAGAGATCTCCGAGTGAGTCCAAAACGATCTCCGAGCGAGCAAGCGGCCGTCTCGCCATGTGCAGTGAGGCAGGTGGCGGCAGGCACTGGGAGTCCAACACCTCTGAGGCAGGCCAGATGAATGGGCACGGCAGGCCAGATCTGGCCCGCGGGCCATAGTTTGAGGAGCCATGGTCTAGGCATTCCAGTGGTGGCCAGGGCTGAAGGTCAGGATCAAAATGCTGGCATATTGGAGCTTACTGCATTTTCTTCCAGTAACTAAGTGTTAGGTGGGAGAGCTGCTTCAACCATTTCAAACAGGAAAAACAATGGACAGGCTGGGAAGCCAGCAATACGATCAGTGGTCACCAGCAGGTGAGTTGGACAAGGAATGTGGATCCTAGAGGGGTAGATTTAGCCCCCAGCTTGTCCTGGGGTGTCACCTGTCAGGCTCAGGACAAGGGAAAGCACAGAAATTGGTGAGCCTGGATTTCAAGAGCTTCCCAAACAAGCTAAAGCTACCAAACCTCCCGCAGGATTATCCAAATAGGGGTTTTACATTTTCTATTGGTGCATGTTGCCATTTTTTCAGAGTCTGATAATCCAGAGAAAATAAGCTCAAATTGTTCCTCTGCCTATTGGAGGCACCCTGCTCTGTTGCTAAAATGGAGACCATTTATAGATCTGCTTTCAAAGAAAATGGAGTTCGAGAATCGTCCTAAGCTGCTTTCGGCAAATGTCAATGTCATTAGCAGCTTAACAAAGGGAAATGATTTCTCTTGGCTTTGATTTGGTTAAGCAGAAACTGAAAAGCTTTGGAAGTAAATGCTACAACCTCCTCTGAAGTCTGGTCTGAGCAATTCTAAAGTTTATAGGAAATGAAGATGAGAGAAATAGAGGCGTTGAAAAAGGTTTAGTGCACATCCAATGTGTGTTTCGACAGGAAAATAGTCTTGCAACTCACAGCATGCTCAGAGCAAGTTCCCCTCCCACCAGATGTTTGGGACTTCAGCTCTGGTCAGGCAAGGCTCTTGTGCACATCAGTGAAAGAAAGAGTTGGCTGCCTGTTTGTTCCTTCATCACAGTCATTCCCACTAATTTGGGTCTATTTGCAAGAGCCTGACACCTAGGGCCATCCTCTGTGGTGCTTTCCAAGCAAGTGTTACCATGGAGATACAATAAGAAGGGGGAGAAAACATTCACACCAGGCCTTCCCTACAAACCGAGATTGGTTTTATAACATGGCTTGTCGTGGCTTCCCCCAAAGAACCCTGGGAAGTGAGGTTGTGAGTCGTAGCAATTCTGGCAGGTAGTAAATGAGATCGCCCAAACCTCTGGCAGCAGGCACATTTTTCTTGGAATGATTTATGTATTTAAACGTCTGTGTCTCCTTTTCAGGGCAAAGCCACCCCAAGGCAACTTACATGATAGAATTAGCCTCATATCTCTACAAAGAACAGTTTGCATCTGTGGGTTTTACAGCCCTGACCTCCTCCAGATGTGTAGGACTACGGCACCCATGATCCCCTGGCCAGATCAAAGTAGACCAACCTATCTGGAGGGTGGCAAATGGTGGTTTGCTTGCAACACTTTCAGTGGACCGTCACCCTTAGGCTGAAAGAGGAGCTGCACCATGTTTGGGCTTTCTGTCCTCCATGCGCTTCATGTCCAAGTGGCAGGCACCATGCAGCCAGCAGGATCTTCTTACTCCACTGGTGGCCTGGGCAGGGACAGCGGGTGGCTGAGGGGGGGGGGGGCAGAGTCAGCTGCATCTGGCTATGATGAAGGACTGATGGGCCGTCCCCTGCAAAACATCTGCAGATCACTGGGCTGCCTCTTCTGCTATTTGCTTTTTGTTTCTGCTTTGTGTTGATTCTTGAGTTTGGGGTTTGGGGAGGGGGATGTAGTGCATTGTTTGCTTTTGATCGTCAGAGGCTGCCTGAATGAACAAAGAAGCAACACAAACGCTCGTGAGCCACTGCTGGAAGTGGCCTTGGGCACCCTGGGATGGGGCAGGGCTGGGAGCAGCACAATATGCCTCTCTTGAAGTTGGGTGACCTCAGGAGGACACCGCACCCTGCTTCATGGGTGCGCCAGCCCTGGTGTGTCTTTTGTGGGGAGAAGTGAAGAGACAGACTTGGAGCAGTTGCTCCTGACTTCTCCAAACTGGATCAGAAATCAGCAGAAGGAGGTAAGCAGCCATCCACCAGCCACCAACACCCTTGTATGGTCCTCTCATGAGGATGGCAGGATCCTCCAACTGCAGGAACATACCTTGAATTTGGGTGTTGTATCTCTCTTAGCTTTAGATATTCTGATACACAACCGTCACCCATCGATTCTGTTGCAAGGCTGCCTTTATCAGCCCCGTGGCCCTCAGATGCAGTGGACTAAAACTCCCAGCATCCTGGAATTGTAGTCCAGTGCTGGGTATTGTCGTTCAAGATAGCAGGAGAGCACCAGGTTGGGAAAGGGATCTGTAGCTCATTAAAGTCCCACACTACAGATTTACAGTGAACAAAACCATGCCTTAAGAAAGCATTCCACTTAAGAAAAAAATGTTTCATGGGAGATTTTTAAAAAAAATCTCATGAGAGGGTTCCCCTCACCAGTTCCTCCAAATTGCCAAATGTTCTATTTTTTCTGGAAAACATCCAGGATGGGGGCAGGAATGCATGAAGAAAACAAGAGGGGTTTTTTCTGACTTTTCCTTACCCCCACAAGCC
The DNA here is from genome assembly GCA_023646645.1 of Varanus salvator macromaculatus. Lineage (NCBI taxonomy): Eukaryota > Metazoa > Chordata > Lepidosauria > Squamata > Varanidae > Varanus > Varanus salvator. The sequence goes on along the minus strand of JAIXND010000754.1, from coordinate 73,472,087 downwards.
TTCACAATAACCTTTGCCAAAATAAATACTGCACCATTAATGCTATCACCACTTATTTTTTAAATGCTCTTTTAACCACCTGTTTAGTCAGAAAGATTCCCCAAATGGCTTACAACTACCTGTAATAAGACAGTCCCTCACCATTTGGTTGTGTAAATAGCTTTTGAGAAGTAAATAGCATATGGCAGTGTCCGGATCAGAACTGAGGACTGGGGGGCATTAGCCTCCCCATCTGGAACAGAGCCCCGGTGAGGTGCCATTTGCATCACCATAAATGCTTCAGCTTTTCTTCCCATGCAAGTAACAGGCGTGGGGAGGCTGATCTGGATCAGGTCATAGAGTTGGATGGGGTCAAGAAGGCCATCAGGTCCAACAGCTGTTGCAGGACACCATGTTCCGCCCTCCCACTCAGATGGCTGCCCAGTTTCTTTTCGGATGTCTCTAGTGTGGGAGAGCCCTCCACCTCTCCAGGCAGCTGGTTCCAGTGTCGTATTGCTCTGACAGTGAGGAAGCTTTCCCTGCCGTCCACCTGAATCTGGGTTGTTGCAACTTGAATTGATTATTCTGTGTCCTACACTCTGGCATCAGCAAGAAGAGGTCTTGACCTTCCTCTTTGAGACAGCCTTTGAGGTACTTATAGCAGGATCCCATGTCCCCCCTCAGTCTTCTCTTCTCAAGGTCATGGGTTCCACTATTGTGCTGCTCTGACAGTGAGGAAATTTTTTCTGATGTCTAGCCAGGATCTGGTCTCCTGTAACTGAACTCTGTTTGTTGTTCTGTGTCCTGCACTCCAGGATGATCAAGAAGAGATTTTGTCCTTCCTCAAAGTGCTTGCAGGTCCACAGTGGAAAGAAACGCCTGGACCCCCACTCTGCTCTTGCACTTTGCTTTTTAAAAAGCATTTCATGTGCTTTTTAACTGCACAAGCAACAACCTGTCTAGTTTGGCTATTAGAGTCTTTTGTTTCCTTTCTGTTCCTTTTTCACAGTTGAAGAGATGTGATTTTTTAAAACATACAGCTCAGAAAGAAAACATAACTTGCAAAAGTAACCAGTCTTTCCAAAACTTGTATCACAGAGGTCACACAGACTGGTAAACTCCTGTCTCCAACACCATCCATGCAAACTGTCCCCAACTTTATATTCCTTTCGGTGCCAGTTGAAAACCTTTTTATTTGCCCATCATTTTAAATGTTAGGAATTTTAATCAGGTTTTAACTTCACAGTCCCTTTTTGGTTTTTGACTTTGTTTTTAGTCTTGATTTTTTTATTTTTCCCCTTTATTTGCAAAATGTTATTGATTTTATGTGTATATTTAACAATTTATTTAATTATTGTTAATTTGTTGGATTGTTGCTTTGATTTTTGTAAGCTGCCCTGAGACGCTTTTGTGTATAGGGCAGGGTATAAATATTTTAAATAAATAAATAAATCTGCATTGTGGCCCAGGGCAATGCTGCAGAATTCATGCTTTTGTAACTAAGTTTTTCCAAACGTCACCCAAACCAACAAGCAGCATTCATTGGCTCTGAGCCTCTCATAGTATAAGCCAGCCGTGAGCAGCCTGTCTGAGCCATGTGGAAGGGGAGTAGATAATTCCCTCAATAAATAAATAAACCCTCACATCTGTGAAAAAAAATGAATAAAAGACCAGAAGCAGAGGCAGGAAGGATGGCTGGGAACCATTTCAAACTCTACCCCAAAATTATACCATTGTAATCCTGAAGGAAAACTGAATACTACCAGTCTATTTAGAAGAATTGCTTGTAATTTGATGCTCTTCTGCAGCACACAATTGCATGACCGTTTCAAGTAAAAGGGAAATATTTTCTGTTTGCCATGTGCAATTATACCTGATTGCTTTTATTATTTTTGCTCCCCTAGAGAGCTAGATTCAGCGCACTTCCATCTTGATGCTGCTACAAGGTTATTTTTCTCCTTTTTCATCCCCCTCAGAAATGTAAGTGGATGACTCAGAGTTCAATGTGGGCTGCAGAAGAAGCTGTGAAGCACAAGAACACCATAAATCATTCTGATATGGACACCTATGTAGTACTTCCAGAGCTACAGACTGTAGGTTTACTGGAGGAACTTGGGAGAAGCTACACCTGCTTTCTGGGGATTGGTTGCTCTTTAATATCTACACGAAACCGCTGGGGGAGGTCATCAGGAGGTGTGGGCTGCGGAATCATCAGTACGCGGATGATACCCAGCTCTACCTCTCGTTTTCCACCGATCCAGGTGAGGTGGTGGCTGTGCTGAACCGGTGCCTGGCCAAGGTAATGGGCTGGATGAGGGCCAATAAACTGAGGCTCAATCCTGACAAGACGGAGGTCCTGCTGGTGGGTGGGTCGGGCTACAGAGTGGGGGACCTGACCCTAGTCTTAAATGGGGTTGCACTCCCTCTGAAAGACAGGGTCCACAGCCTGGGAGTGCTCCTCGACCCGGAGCTGACCTTGGTAGCCCAAGTGTCAGCAGTGACGAGGAACGCTTTCCATCAGCTTCAGCTGATCCATCAGCTGCGTCCCTTCCTGGAGTTCAACTGCCTGACGACAGTGACACATGTGTTGGTGACTTCCCAGTTAGATTTCTGCAACCCGCTCTACGTGGGGCTACCCTTGAATTGGGCCCGGACTTCAATGGGAAGCCAGTGTAGCTGACGGAGAACTGGGGTGATATGAGAACCATGCCCAGTCCCTGTCAGCACCCTGGCTTCCCATTGAAGTCCGGGCCCAATTCAAGGTGTTGGTTCTTACCTATAAAGCCCTTAACGTCTTGGGTCCTGGCTACCTAAAGAAGCACCTGCGACCATATATGCCCTCCCGCCCCCTACAATCAGCAGCTGATGCCCTCCTCCGGGAACCCTCTGTGAGAGAAATAAGGAGGGTGAATACCCGGAGGAGGGCCTTCTCTGCAGTGGCGCCCCACCTATGGAATGTGCTCCCCAGAGAGGCTCGCCTGGTGCCGTCATTATTTGCTTTTTTGCGCCAGGCAAAGACCTTTTTATTTAAGAAATATTTTAACTGCTAATGTATTAATTCTTATTGTAAATTTTAAATTGCTATGTATATTGTTTATTGTTTATAACTTTGTGACTACGAGATGGGCCAGTTTTAGTTTTAGATTGTGTATTGTTTTATATTGTTTCTCTCTATGTTGTTAGCTGCCCCGAGGCTAGTTTGCAAGGAGGCGGCATAAAAATCTGTAAAATAAATAAATAAATTGTGCCTGTGCTTCACCAGGGCAGGGGAAGTTCCCCAGGCCCAGATTTCTACGCGTCAGAGCTGTGTTTTGGCATGTACAGGCGGAGTCTCAAGAAGCAACCACAGAACATTCCCTCCCTGGTGTGAGTCTCAACTGCAGCAAGTGACCGTAGGAACAAAAGTGCTGAGAAGTGGCTGAATAGGGGGAAGGAGTTGTGGGGGGCACCAAAGCTCTATGCAGAAGACTCATGCTCTGTGGAAATTTGATGTGGTGGAAGTGGGATAGGGAAGGGAGCAGGATCACACCTGGTGGCTCTGTTCCCAACCGCCACATGGTGATCAGGTCTGCTATCAACATGTGGAATGGGAAAGTTGACCAAGCTCAAGGACCCAAGGTTCAATTTGGAGGCCAGGAAGTACTTCCTGACAGTTAGGACCCCAGGGGTATGGAATGGGCTTCCATGGGAGGTGGTTGAAGCCCCCATCAGCGAGGGTGTTCAAAGATAGCCTGGACATGCACATGGTGGGCATGTCATGAGTGGAGCTGGCTGGAGCCAGGGGCCAGACTAGATGCTCCAGGAGACCCCTTCTGACTTACTCTGTTTCTATTTCTCTATGTTTCTGTAATGGGCAGGGAAGCTGGATCATGCCTGCTGGCCATGTTCCCAGCCCCGACATGTCAGCCTGTCCTCCTGCCATCAACATGTGGAGAAGCAAGCAGAATTGAGCCTCCTAGCCCTGTTCCTGCCCTCCCCGTGGTGCTCAGGTCTTCTGCTGTCCACTCATGGAGTAGGAGTGCCCTGCTAGATCTTCTCCCAGCCTTCATGTCTGAATCACTATCTCCTTTTTGTGACCAGCTCCTCATCCTTCAGCACTGCAGGGCAGGCCCTTCTCTGTGCAGGGAATTTGCTGGTTGAGCAGCTGAATAAGAATGTTGTTCCATTCAGTTTTTGGTAAGCACTGAGCAGCATTCCACATATTTCCTCATAATTGGGGAAGAAAGAACATGAGACTCTAAGAATGAATTAAGGCAAAAAGCAAAACTGGCAGTTTCATCCATTCCTGTCCACATGTTGATAATTCCTCATTTTCAAATGATGTGAGCAAAGTTTATGGAAGGAGGAACAGCAGCCATTTGAAGAGATTTGTGTATTTTCCACCGTCTATGCTTGCTCATAATCTGCACCTTTCATGCACAGTGTTCCCAAGATGGTTTAATATTTTTAAAAGATGACATTTATAATAAAAATATGAAACATTCAAAAAAGCAGTAACAGTTACACAAGAAATCCAAACCACAGGAAGATTAAGCACAAAGCCAATCTGCTTTAAAAGCTAAAAAGGTTGAGACCAGGGCTGCTATCAAGGGGAGGCATGATGGGGCATGCGTCGAGCGCCCACACCCCAACAGAGGCATGCTGGAATGGCTTCTCTTTTCCTCACTGAAGCCTGTTTGCTCAATGCCCTGGTGCAGAGAAGAAGACTCACTGGCTGGGTTCACAGGTTTCCATGGTCTTCTGCTTTTTTGCCTGGATGTGCCTGGCAGATGATCAGACGGTTTCCACAGTAGCATGGTTTCCATTCTCCTTGTTCAGTCCTTCCACTGTTCACATGCATCCCATCCGTCACCATGCCTGAAATCCAGTCCCATGCCGGGTGGCTGGTGCAGCTCCTGCAACTGAATTCCTTTCAGTGAATTCTTTGGCAGCTGCCCCTGGAAACCACAGTGCTGGGTTTTGATGATCAGAGAAACTGATGATGAAGAGTAGATATCATAGAATAGACCACTGTTTTTTATTGTGGTTGCTGAAAAAGCAAATGTATCATGGTGAAATACCAGGATAGGGTTCAGACAACATGATAGACAATCCTGCATAAGAAACCATCATGGCTTGTCCTTGTTGTGTGAACCCACCCACTGAGAGAAGAGGCCTATTGAGGGTGCCTTGCCCAAGAGTCCTCAAAATGCTGGAGTCAAAACCTGTAAAATAAAACTTCAGCAATGTGTCAAAATATAAAGGGCTTTGCTCCATGTCACAATGGGAAGTGCATTTAAAGATAGGGAATTACTAAAGAAAACATCTCCACCTCACCTAAAGGCATCAGCAGCTAGAGGATCTCAGAGGATGACCTCAGTCAATGGGCAGACTGGTAGAGGAGACAATGGTTGGTCACTTAATGAGTTCTAAGCCATGTAGAATTGTCTGGGTCCATGCCACCTCCTAGAGCTGAGCTCAGAAAGAGAATTAGAGTCCGTGAAGTTGTTGCAACACAGGCGTGCTATGTTCCTGCTACTCAAACACAGTTAATGGCCTGGTGCAGTTCAAAACCTGCATTAACTGCAGATTCTGGAAGGTCCCACCTGCAACATATCAGAGCAACCCAGCCTTGATGTCAAGAGAACCTGGGTAACTGTGACCAAACTCGTGCTCTCTAGGAAAGGCTGTAGTTGGCTCACCCATCTCAAATAGAATATGATGCACTTGGAATATTATGGACTTCCAAGGCTTCATGGAAGCCCTGTTTGGGAACACTCACAAACTGCAGGAATGCATCCACATCTAGGACTGCAAGAACTCCACCTCCTTAACCTGGCAGTGCCTCATAGTCCGTACCTTCCTGCCTGCAAGGCACTGTTTTCAAATAGATTTATATGAAATAATACCAAAGGTCATAAGAACAACAATACAACTGTGGCAAGGTAAATACTATCTTAATCCCTTAAATCTTACCCATTCAGGGCTGACAATTCTGGTGTATGAAGGCAGGGACTGTGAAGACGCATGTGAGTGCAAGCTCAAGCAGTCATATTGTAATTGTTTCAGGTTTTTTAGCACTTTTCATTCAGGGCAACAAGTCTTCATCTTATTTTATTTATAAAAAAATGAAACCATCCAATATGTATTACTGAACGCCACCCTGTGGCTGCAAGAATATATCGTATCCTGAAAAATAATTTTATGAACCCAGAAGCTGCACTTTCCAGTGCTTTTCTGCAGCAGTTGTGTTGTTTCCTTAATAAAAAATAAGTGACCATCATATTGTGTGTGTTGCTGGCTTCCTGTAACCTGAGCCTGTTATTCTGTTTCCTGCACTCTGGGATGATTGAGAAGATATCCTGTCCTTCCTCTTTGTGACAGCCTTTCAAGTACTTTTGGGTACTATCATATCTCCCCTCAGTCTTCTCTTCTTGAGGCTGAACGTGCCCAATTATCTCCCCTCCTAGGATTTTGTTTTCAGTCCCTGGAGCATCTTTGTTTTAAATACCTAAAGGAGCGCTTACGTCCATACGTGCCCTCCCGCCCCTTGAGATCAGTGGGTGAGGCCCTCTTCTGGGAACCCTCCGTGAAGGACGTTAGGAGGGTGAGCACCCGGAGGAGGGCTTTCTCTGCGGTGGCACCCCATCTATGGCATGCGCTCCCCAGAGAGGTCCACCTGGTGCCGTCATTATTTGCCTTTCCGCGCCAGGCCAAGACCTTTTTATTTAAACGTCATTTTAATTGTTAACATTATTTATTGATTTTATATCTTTGGCCAGGATGTCTCCAATTATATTATTATATTGTTTTTATATGGTTGATAGGTATTTATTTATTGTTGTGAGCCACCCCGAGGCTTCGGCGAATGGGGCGGCATAGAAGCTCACTAAATGAATGAATGAATGAATGAATACAGAGAATCATTTTAATCACAATCTTGTCAATTGCCCTGGAGGGAGGGTAATGACCAGGTAATTTTACTTCCCTGGGATTATTTGGGGTGAGCATCATGTGACGTGCCTGAGTCCAGCATGTAAAAATGCCTCATGTCAGTCTCCCCACTTGCTAACCATTTCCTGGCAAATTTCTTGCGCCTTTCATTTTTGCATTTTGTGCAGAAATTAAAAAGGAACTATTACTCTGCAAAATGCTGGGAAGGTGAATAGCTAGTTCTGCTGTCAAAACTACCGGAGAAACAAAAAGCGCCAAAGTGATCCAGCGCTCGGCAAGTACATGGAACATTTGCAGAACTGAATTCCAGCCAGTCGCATTGCCACAAGAAGCAATGCCTGTTTCATCGGATCATGTCACTCTTTGTAGTCACTGAAAGCCCCTCTTGCATTTAGAGTTGTGTGAAGAGGAGAGCTGCACACACCAGCACCTCGCCAGCATCTTCCTGTCACCTGGTTCCACTACCGGGGGACAGGCACTTACAAAGAAGAGGACTAACAACAGCAGTACAGGGATCTTAGCACTGCAGAGAAGACTGACCAGGGCTGGGGTGGGCAGAAACTAGATCTCCGGATGCTTTTAATGTCAACTCACCACTATCCTCACTATTGGCCATTTCTTTATTTAAATCCTGCCTTTCTGCACAAGCCTGTGAAGTGGGTTCAGCTGAAAGTCGGTGTCTGGCCCAAAGTCACCCAGTGGGCTCCATGGCAGAGTGGGGATTCGAACCCAGACTGCCCAAGTCCCAGATCTGCACTCTTAGCCACTGCACCACACTGACATGGGCTTCCAGGCGAGGTTCAAAACATCAGTGCTGCCTTCAGCCCACCCCTGCCTCTCAGTCTGTGGACAGGCAGTTATCCACTCTCATCTTAAACTTCTTAGACCTTAAGCAAAGAGAAGCATTGTTAACTAGAGACTGTGCTCTTCCAGCTTTCCAAAAGGAAGGACCATCCTCTGTAAAGTCCACATGTTTGTGCAGAAGATCTAACTGGGAAGCCTGCTGTGGAGTGAGAGGCCTTCTGCATGGCTTGGGGTGCTACATGGGTTGTGTTCCAAATCATACAGGGGAGCCAAGAGCCAGCACGGCAGAGTGTTGAGCCGGCACCTGGGAAATCTGGGTTCTAGTCCTCACTTGGCCATGAGGTTCACTGCGTGCCTTTGGGCGAGTCACTGACTCTCAGCCTCACCTACCTCGCAGGGTTGTTGTGAGGATAGAACAGATAGGAGGGTTACGCAAGCCACCTTGGATTCCTCACAAGAAAAAAGGTGGGATGTAACTAGAATGAATAGTGTAGTTCAGTGCATACTAAGCAGGAAGGGCAGGCTCTCGCCTTCACATCTTCTCTGCACATGTGTGGGGGACAGAGCTGCAACAGAGGGGCCGAGCAGCACTCCTGGCCACACTGGTTCCCTCCCGCAAGCGCACTGTGTGAGGCATGGGCAGCACTTACAGTAGGCATAGCTGGCTTTGCTCCCCTTTTCACCATCGCCTCCCTGATCTGCTCATTCATCTCGCCTGCTCTGGCCTATAGAATGCACACCACTGCCTGCCTTCTTCTAGCTCTCTGTCCAGCAAGCAAGCGCTCAATGAGAGGGTGTGGGAAGGAAGAGCAGCTGGCGCCAATGCTGTGAGAAGGTAGACTCAGAGGGAGGAAGCCCCTGGAGGGTGTCTTGCTCAGAGGTGCTCCAGAACCGAGCGCGCATGGTCTGGATGGGGCTTGTGTGGTAAAAACCCCCCAAACCAAACCAAGAAGAATTCTAGCTGTGCTCCAAAGCGGATGAGAAAAAGCTGCCTATAAAGAAACAACCCTTCTCTTAAGTTTAATTGTCCCCATGAGGGATGATGTTGTTCCGAGCCACAGTTAAATTCTGCTATGAGAACTGGACCACCAACTTGGCAGACAAAATGGCTTATATTCAGACCCACACGTTTGAGGACAGTGCCTAAGCTCATCCTTGATTTGTTTATATCTGTTCCATCTGTCATACATTCACTGAAAGTGCTCAGTGAGGAGCAACTTATAGATTTGGAGTAGTGGGTGCTTCTGAGTATACATTCTTCCCAGTGAATTGGTGCAGCTATCCCTCAAGCATTGGAAGCCAAGGAGAATTCTTCTTAAAACTGACATATGGCAGGCAGAAGGAACCGTTTGAGAATATCTGAAGCATGCTATTTTTCTAAATCACTGCAAGGCTTTGCTGCTGTACAAGTGCGAAGAATCAAACGCAACCCACAGATCACAACTATTTATGACAACAGAGCCTTTCAGTCAGGGTGGCCATGATGGAGAAGTGGACAGCCGTCACAGGTTGCATGGTCTGCTAAGCCAGAGGTCCAGAGAGGGTCTCACACCAGGTTCGAGCCTTCCGTGACACAGCTGTCATGAACTCATTCGGTCATCTGTGGAAATTTAATTGCTCCAAAGCTTTTCAGGCGGTACTGAACCTGCCATTCCATGGCCAAGCAATGAAACGAAGGAGGAGAAAGCTCTCAGAGGGGAGTGTTGAATGCCGTGGATGGCATAGCATCTCTCTCGGGTCCCTGTATTCTGAGGCAGCAATCCATGGGGATTGTTGATGCGTTCATCCGTGGGGGTGGGAGAGAAGAGAGAGCTTTCAAGGTTCCATGACTGACAGCACTTTCCCCTACCTATGCTGGGAAATGTCACTTCCAGGGACGGAAAAAGAGAAAGACGTCTCTCAGAAGCTACAGAAGTTCTGGAAAAAAAGTGAGACAGAATTTATATTTCTGTTTCTGCATACCCATCCTGTGTACCTTGTAAGCCTTCTTATTCTTGCCATGTCCATCCATTCTTCCAGAGAACATACATTAAGATAACAATTCATTTTTTATTCTGGATTCATTGCTATGGAATAGACACCTGGGGTTGCCAACTGAGGTCACCTTTTCACAGATCTGACAAGGAAAAGCATGTTCTGTCTGGTCATTTCTACTGTGCTCTGAAAAGCTGGTAAACAAGCAGACATTTTTGAAACCAGACATTGGGAGTCTTAAATTTTCTTCTTTTGTCATAAGAAAAGTAAGGTTTTTTGGCCTTTCCCAGGGCTGGAGGTGAGAAGGATGTTGATCGTATGGGGTGAGGGCACCATCTGATGCATGTTTAGACAGAAAAATGGCATTTGGTTCCCAAATGCCTCAGGCAGCTATACATCCATAATAAGAAATTATGATAACAGATGCCTGATGTCCGCAAACGGATCTATGTTGCCATGCTGTCATTCAGCAGCACCAGTCCCTGGTCTCTTTGGGCCTGGTACTCCCATGCACATTTTTGTCCTGAATAAAAGTACTCCTGTTTTCTTTTTCTGCTCTCCTTGTCCTAAATTATTTTCTGTAGGGCCCAAGCCCTAGAGGATGAATTTCTTTGCAAAGGATTATCCCTTGAATCTTGTTTGGGAGGTCTGTGGATGTGAGCAAATATATTTCAAAGTTCTTAACTCCAACTTCTCAGCAGATCCATAACCGGTTTGCAAACTTTAAATCTAGAACTGAAGCTGCGTAAACTACGTCGTGCTATTGCAACCATGATGTCCCCTGAAAACTTCTCACAGTCCAGTAGCAATCCTTCAGGTAGGTTAATATAATAGCATTCATATTAGTAAGAACCTTCTCCCAGCTGCATACCATGTCACATATTAGGTAGCTGTGACTGGGAAAAGAATATTTCTGGTTGTGGTACCCCAAAATGCTTTTCTGGCTCCAACATAGTGACCTCCAGCCCCCAGGTGAAAATCTTTATTTACCCACCCTTTGAAAATGTCAAAATTCTGGTGAAACCATGCACTAATTCTATTATTTTAATTATTTAATTATCTGATCTGCAGAGTTTACTGTTCTACTATTTTGTCTGTTCTGTCGTATATGGTACAGGGCTTTGCGATTATTAATTTGCATTTGCAAGATCGCTTGGAAGGTAGCTAAAAGCTTGCGTACAAATGTTTCAGGGTGCAAGCCTATAAGCACAAAGTGCTGGCTAGATGGCCACCCAAAAATTAGGAGCTCCAGTCCTGAGCACTCCAAGCCTGAAGTTGTAGCAAAAGGTGGAGAGGAACTCTTTGAGATTGAGGATGTGTTGACATCATGAACCTGGGTGGCTTACAAACCAATCAAACAATATTTGGGTGGAACTTTAAACTTTGCATTGAAGAGGAGCTGGGAAAATTGAAGAGGCCTGTTGCTCATTAAGTGAAAATAAAGACTTCTTAGGAGTTTTCTAGAAGGGCTGTGGAATCCAGTAGCTGGATGCAAATGAATTCTTGATACGTATTTGTGGGTAGAGGAGATAGGGGACCGTTTTATCAGATTGCTCCAGGATGAGAAGAATTCTTCACCCATTTCCCAGTTAGCAGTGACAGTCACAAAGCTGCATGGTCCTTTCCTAAGGTTTCTTTTTTGCTGCCACTGAGAGGATAGCCCCACCAGGTTCAGCGAGGTCTCCTCCCAAATGAGTTCGCATTGGATTGTAGCTTTAATGCCTGCTGAATCCAGCTGAACAAGCACTCATAATGAGACCAATCCGCGTGGTTGACATGGGCTCTGATCTCAGTTCTGATGAGACTGAAGAAACAATGGAAAGTCCGTGACTGGTCATCAGGGTGATTTTCCTGATGACAGTTAGCCAATGGCAAGGCAGAACAGGCCTGCTTTCAATCCACCCTCCTGGTGCACTCTGGGAATGATGTTGCGAAGCACAGCACTGGAAGCATCTTCCAGAAGGACAATGTAGTCCTCCACTAATGGGGAACGCCCAAGATGTTAACATAGTGAGTCATCAGAGTGAAGAATAAGGCTAATGGAATAATTCAAACATCTTCCATCTGCCATCAGTCTAAGCCAGGTATTGCCAAAAAAAAAAAAAAAAAAGGTAATACAAATGTCTACTCATAAATTTTACATAAATGTCTGCTCATTCCACGTAACTATGGAGGGACACAGATGTTTCTGGAGCTTAGTAGAAATTTCTTAAAAGACTTTTTTTTGAAGGCAAGGGGGATTCCCTTTTTCCTTTCTCCCCCACCCCTTAAATATATTCTCTGCTATTTTTTTTAAGGGCTGCCTTTGTTCCCCCAACGTCCCAGTGCCCTCAAACAACACTGATCCCATTACATTGTGAAGTATGCAGAACGGTGGCCAGGCTGATGTTGCAACAATGAAAAAAGATAAAACTTGGCTGCTGCCACAGGAAATGTTGCACCCCACTCTGAGGAAAATCGGGGAGGATGTGCTCCTCCCCTTGGAGAAATTCGGTGAATATCCCCCTCAATTTTTCTCCCCACAAATAGGGTGAAGAATCTCAAGCAGGCATTTGCGTGCACTCAAACCCCCAGCATCTTCAGGGATGCGGCCTCAGCAAAGCTAGGAAGCAGCGTCTGCCTGCCTACTGACAAACTCCCAAAATTAATTTGGAGGGACATTTATCTAAGTTCCAGTGGAACTCAAGATAGCAAAATGTTCTAAAACAAATGTAAGTGAATGATGTCAAAAGAAGTCTGCTTCCCTCTGCTGGTTTTGCTTGAAAAAACACTATTTGTAAAAAATCTCCATATGTTTACTTTGGTTAGAACGATAAAATGTTCCAGTAGCAGAACTCAGTGAATTTCTTGGCCATTTTCACTTTCCATAGGGAAATTCTGCATGGGAAGTTAAATCTGCTTCACTGGATCACTTTTTCTACTTTGTTACATGCATGTTTCTAGCATGTTACATCTCTCTCTATATATATATCCCACAGATGGCTTTGAGGGGATATTTTTGCCCCTTATGAACCAAAAGAAAGCTGTATGGGGCTGGAATGTGCACCGTTTTTTGGTCCAGGGATAACTCAGACATGGCTTTCCCATCTTCTGCTCCCACAGACACCCCGCTGGGCATGGGGAATATTTGTGGCCATTAATGAAGCCATAAATATGGCTCCAACTTTCTCTTCCAGTGTCCAGTGAACCCATCATGTCTCCCAAGAAGCCCGAATCAAGCACCATATCTTCACAGACCTCTGTAGAAAGCCTTGACAAGGAGGTATATATGGCTTTGTCTTTGTTTGCAGACTATGTTTCTGTCCAAAGAATTGTTGGTGGCGCCTTTCCTCTTGCTGTTTTTTGCTGCTCTGACCAGAATATTTTCCATCATGGCTGAGAGAAGTGAAAATTCACAGATAGCTTGTATTTCTTTCATATATAAACAGTCATTTGTCAGTCCAACATTTCTCAGGTCAATGCAGATCTTTCTGGAAGGATGTAACAACAGTATTAATGCGGTATGATTGCCTTCACTACAACTACATTTTTTGTAGTTTCTGAATTTTCATTGGGTTTATGCCTTTTATATTGGTTGGTTTAACTTGGTTTATTTGGTTTAACTTGGTTAACTTGGTTTAACTTGGTTTATTGCTTTATTTATTGGAAAGAAAATATAATGAAAGATCATTTAAAACAAGAAAGGCATGGCTTGTCAGGGTATGCCCAACAAAGTAAATAAACATACAACTCCCATAACATACCTGCATTTTATCAAGCACAGGCACAGATTGGTTTTGTCCATGGGGCTGCGCTAGCCTTGGGCATTTTTGCAGTTAAAGTCACTTAGCACCCCCTAATCACTAGATGAGGTCCTTAGGCCAGGATCCGGGACCCCAGAGTATGAGATGGGGTGGGGAAGATGCCATCAGGGCCATAGAAGCAAGCTTCCTTTTGTTCCTTACAATGCAAAACTGCATGGGCTGAGGATATATTTTTAATCAGAGTCAGCAAACAGTTTTGTTGTTGTTCTGACATATAAGGGATGTAGAAACAGAGCATGGAATGACAGCTGTGGGGCAAGGAAAATAGAAGTAAAAGTTATGTCCTTCACGGATGAAGTAATGATCACCCAAAGGGGGCCCCATAAAACCACCAAATCGAGGGCCTAAATTACCTCGCTGCACCCCACAGGCAGCTACACTGCACTTCCCCAGATGTGAACGGGTTTTCTGGGGGGAAAGCACGGCTTCTATTCCATGCATCCGTCCGTGTGGCAACTGCATTGTTTTCCTGTGCTTTCCTGCCAGAATATCTTGAAGAGAGTTGGCAGCCTGCCCTTGGTTTGTTCTGTCTGTGACTTGGTGTCTTCAAACTACACTTCCATCAAGAGAAAAAGCTCCTACCTTCAGACAGTGTGTGATGGAGCCGAGAAAGGTGTGAAGTCCCTCACAGGAGCTGCAGTCAGCCGGGCACAGCCACTTTTGACGTCGTTTGAACCTCAGAGTGAGTCGATGTGTACACAGTGCAATTGGTGGGATCACTTAGGGAAATGAAAACGAGCAATTCTGGTCCAGTGCGCCCACAATTGTCTTCAGAGTTCCTTTCCCACTGCTCAACTCAGTGCACACGCATTATCCAAGTTCTTCTAAACTCAGCAGTCCTCCACACATTCACACTGAGGACTAGTACAGTGGGTAGCTTCTCAGGTCTTATAGGACTGCCAGCAAATTCCACAAAGTTCCTGTTCTCATTTGTTCAGTGACTTCTTGTAGTGCTAGTGGCAGGTTCAGGAATGTGATTTTCCTTTCAGGAGCACAGGTAAGGGAAAGAATTAATCTCCCTTCCCTATATGCTGATTCTAGTCTTCCTCCCCACTGTGACTTGTATTTAACAAAGAGAAACCCCAAAAGACAGACTGTGTGGCTTAGTGGTTAGCATGCAGGACGAGGACTCAGGAAATCTGGATTCTGGTCCTCACTCAGCATGAAGCTCACTGGCTGAATTTGGGCCAGTCACTGGCTCTCAACCTAGCCTACCTCACAGGGTTGTTGTGATGATAAAATAGAGAAGGGAACCTTGTTAGGCACACTGGGTTCTTTGCACATGGAAGAAGGATGAGGTATAAATGCGATGTAAGAAAAGGAAGATTTGGCATTCCCTCCACCTCTGGTCCAGCTTAATTCCACTTGTAGCCCATTTCATGACTTTGAGACCCTGTCTGCATGCATGTTTTAGCCCTTCCATGTAAGATGCTGTAAATTTTCCATTAATGTAGCACTGATTATGCACTCCAGTTTTTGCATAACTGGAGAGGAACAGTTGATAATGTTTCTCTGGGCTGCTGGGTGGAAAGCTGACTAGGAAGCCTGTGACAAGCACACTCTGAATGGCACGGCCCACGCCTGTTATCCCAAACGCTTCCCCGCTTCAATCCCTGGATGGGTGGAGCTTCACGCCAGTCATGCCGGAGCACATCTGGGAGGACTGCAGTGTGGTAATACAGCCCCATCTTTGCCTCCAGGAGGTCCCAGCTTCTTCCTCCACACGTCTCCAGTTGAGGCTCCCCCTGCCCGAATCCCTGGATTGAGCAGGGTCAGGTTTGGCAACAGCCAAGCTTCTGCTTTTCACTGAAATGAGCCATGTTGCATGTTCTCCCACAATGGATCATGAGAAGGAAGTACATGTAGTCCAGTCCCTGGTAACTTGTTCTTGAAAGTATATTCAGCTTCTAGACTGCTGCATCCCATTCTTTAGTTTAACAATTAAAGGCAGTGATTTCTCTTGCAACCTGCTAGGCAAATTTTTTTAATTCTCATTGGATGTTATTCTTGAAGGTACTGATGACACCACAAAATGCTCAGTTCTGACACTTCCCCATGTAATTCCTCTAGAGCAGTGATGGCGAAACTTTTAGAGACTGAGTGCCCAAACTGCAACCAAAAAACCACGTATTGATCGCAAAGTGCCAACACTGCAATACAACCTGAATACTAAGGTTTTAGTTTAGAAATAACAACTCACAGCCAGTCCAAGAAATATATATATATATATATATATTTGCTCAGCAGTACACTGACCAGCCATGCAAAAGCTTGGAAGAGTCTCAGCTAATGAGTCACAGCTCATGGCATGATTGCCTGGCACCAGTATTCCTTTCACAGCATGCGCCTGGCCCCTATGTGCACTGCTATCTGATACTCAGCTGCTGGAGCGATGCTGGAGCAACTTGGGTCACATTAGACAGAGAGGACTCTACATGCCTGCTTTGGCATGTGTACCATAGTTTCGCTACCGCTGGCCTAACCATACCCTGGTGCACTCCCCTAACCATGATATAGGGCTAAAGTTCCATTGAAAGTAAGGTGATTTTGAAAAAGTCTTCCTGGAGTAGCTTTTTCTGCACAGCTCACCGTTTCGGCCCATTAAGAACACATTCCAACCATCAAACTTGTGCAAGGACACTTGTTTTTCAAAGCCTAACCCTACCCTGGTGCACACCCCTAACCCTAATATAGGGCCAAAGTTCCATTAAAAATAATGTGATATGGGAAAAGCCTTCCTCGAGTAGCTTTTTTGGCACAGCTCATCGTTTCGGCCCATTCTACCCACATTCAAACCACCAAACATGTGCCAGGACACCTCGTTTTTCTAACCCTAACCCTACCCTGGTGCACACCCCTAACCTTAATATACGGCTAAAGATACACTAAAACTAATGAAATTTTGAAAAAGCCTTCCTGGAGTAACTTTATCTGCACAGGTCATGGTTTCAGCCCATTCTACACACATTCCAATGATTAAACTAGTGCAAGGACACCTCATTTTCCGAACTCTAACCCTACCATGGTACACTCCCCGAAACCTAATATAGCGCTCAAGATCCATTGAAAATAATGTGATTTTGAAATAGAGATTCTAGAGTAGATTTTGTGGACGTCTCATTGTTTCGGCCCATTCTACAACCATTCCTACAATCAAATTTGTGCCAGGACACCTCGTTTTTCTAACCCTAACCCTAACCTGGTGAACACCCTTAACCCTAATACAGGGGTAAATTTCCATTGAAAATAATGTGATATGGAAAGAGCATTCCTGGAGTAGCTTTCTCTGCACAGCTTATCATTTCGGCCCATTCTAAACACATTCCGACCATCAAACTTGTGCCAGAACTCCTCGTTTTTCTAACCCTAACACTACCCTGGTGCACACCCCATCCCTAATATAGGGCCAAAACTCCATTGAAAATGATGCAATTTTGAAAAAGCCTTCCTGGAGGAGCTGTTTCTACACAGCTCCTCATTTCTGCCTATTCCAAACACATTCCAACCACCAAAATCATGTCGAGACACCAAATTGTTCTAACCCTAACCCTACCCTGGTGTACCCCTAACCCTAATATAGGTCTAAAGTTCCATTGAAAATAATGTGACTTTGAAAATGCCTTCCTGGTGTAGCTCTTTCTGCACTGCTCATCGTTTTTGCCCATCCCAAGCACATTCCAACCATCAAAATCATGCCAGGACACCTCATTTTTCTAAGCCAAACCCAGTGATGGTGAACCTTTTAGAGACCAAGTGCCCGAACTGCAACCCAAATTCCACTTATTTATTGCAATGTGCCAACACTACAATAAAACTGAAAACTGAGGTTTTCATTTAGAAAAAACAACTCACAGCCAGTCCAAGCAAATATATATATATATATATATATATATATATATATATCTTTGGTAGCGCACTGACCTCCCATGAGAAAGCTCCGCCAAGTTGCGGCTAATGAGTCGCAGCTCGTGACATCATCACCTTGTGGCGCGACTTCTTTCCGAGCATGCTCATGGCTCCTATGTGCACTGTTATCCAATCCTCAGCTGCTGGGGCGATGCTGCTTGGCTCGTGTGCCATCAGATAGGCTTCTGTGTGCCCCTGTGGCACATGTGCCATAGGTTTGCCACCACTGCTCTAGAGAAAGCAGTTGATCTTTCTTTTAAAGAACAAAGAGATTTTTTATCAATCTTTCCAAAGCCAGAGACAATGGATTTTAAGAAAGTTAAAAAGAGGCATCACTTCCCAGTTCCTATTAAGTACACATTTCTTTTGTCCCTGTCTACCTCTTTTTCAACAGAACATGTAGCTTTTTGAAATAGCAAATCCTGCAAAACCTATTTATCCATGGCAACAGAAGGCTGTTCATACACACTGCAAGCAAAAATCTCCCCTTCAAACTGCTTTCAAATAACAGTTGTCTTATTTGGAGAACGGATTTTAGCCTTGATCCATTGATGGGCACCAGCAGCAATATTTCCTCCAGCTGCTGCTGCTTCACCTGTACCCACTTGACACTGCAAATGCTGGAGAGGGGTCCACCTGGGGTCCTGAAGGCCCTTTGGGCTGCAAGGACTGGCAGGAGCTTGGGCAAGCCAAGTACAATTCAGATGTTCCTTTTTCTACGCAATGTTCATATCCACCACCTGAGCTTTGGATGGGCCATTTCAACATTCCCAGTTGCATGCCAAGCTTAGTTTTGAGCTAGGTTGGTTTTTTTCCTTCTATTTATTAGTTTGCATAAATCCTGACAGCAGTGAGTCTTTCACTGTTGGCTGGTTAACTGCATGAATTTCAGCCAGTTGATTAATAGGTCAAACCTGCATGTTTTTCCAAGTGAAGAAAACAATAGTAATGATTAGAGAAAATACCCTGGTTTTACTCTTATGGTCCCTCTCATCCAGGGTGCAAAGCTGGCTGGAACACAAGGCAGTAGCTTTTCAGTGGTGGCCCCCTACCTTGTAGAATCAATGACCCTCTGGAAGGCATCACAGTTTTATCCTATGTGTACTTTGTAACCATTGCAAAAATGTCATGGGTGACTTCTTGGCATGGAAGTTTTGGTACCGTGCTATGACTGGTAACTAAATGTTTTCATGAGCCTGAAAAGAAATGCGGATGAAGACTTGTTATCTCTGATCAGTTGCCACAGCAAACAAGTTTGCCTGTCGGGGCCTAGATTCCATGGAGGAGAAACTGCCCATCCTTCAACAGACAGCCGTTCAGGTGGGTGCTACCTAGCCTCCAGGTGCTACTAGGAAGTGTGCGCCGGGTCTCTCCCAGAGGAGGAGCGGCCCTCTTCAGGGGAGCCTCCCGTGCCTCCCAGACCATTCTTAGACACAATTTCATTCAGGGAACAAACTGGAGGTGGTAGACGCCCTTAGAGTCAAGGGGGTGCAGCAATCACTTTTTTAAGCTCTATTTATTAAGAATTCCAAAAACAAATCGCATCACTTTTCTACATTGTCACCTTCCTTTGTGACGCACTTTTCCTGGCGTCATACCAACTTTTTAATGCCATCAGCAAAAAATATACAACAATTTATATAAATATAAAAGAGCAGAAACCCTTGGAAATGTATGTTTAGTAAGTCTCCATAGCCACCACAGAAGATTACTAAGGATAAATGTAGCTAGACCACAAGATAAATTTGTGTTTAGGAAGCTTCTCTGTAGTTTGTCCCTTATCTCCCCACCCCATACCACAAAGATAATTTAGCTATATAGCTATATATAAACATGCTGTCAGTAAATATATATATGGGGGGGGGGGAGAGATGCAAACATCAGGAGATGGTGGCAAGGTCACTGCCGTGACAGTTAGTTGTGGGTCAATCCATGGTAACAGTGCATAGTTTCCAAATGGAGTCAACCAATACAAAGGCTTGAGATTTGGAGCTAGCCCTTAAAACGTGTGATCTAGGGCCTCCCCAGACAAAGATATGTGTGTGAAACTGTATGGTTAAAAAAGAAGAAAGGAGACCCCTATGCTGTGGACTGTAGCAAAGGTAACTCCTGGTTCAGCGGAAGATAAATGAAGACTACTGCCGTCTTCCAAAGTAACCTGTCTTCTGACTCTCGTAGGTTGTCTCTGATACAAGAGAGCTGATGTCCTCTAAAGTCACAGGTGCCAAGAATGCTGTAACGAACAGGTTGACTGGAGTGGTTGGTATGACCAAAGATGCCATGCAGGGTGGAGTGAAGACCACAGCATCCATGGTGACCAGTAGTATGAGCTTGGTGATGGGAACACGAGTGGGACAAATGGCCAGGAGCAGCGTGGAAGCAGTCCTGGACACGTCCCATGCATTTGTGGAGCACTATCTCTTCATCAGTGATGAAGATACGAGTAAGAACTCAGCTGAGGGCTTGCTTCATCCATAGCATTTGGACGGTTTGGGGTCTTAAGGACATGGCCAAATAGAGCAAATGCCATGCAAGGGGATTTTGATTAACACCGGTGGGAACTCCGACAGTATAGCTTCCGGGCCTGAAATGCCTGGTCCTGCCTAATCTTGAAAGCTAAGCAAGGTCAGGCCTGGTTGAAATCTGGAAAGCTTTGGCTACAGACAGTATTTGTTAGGTTATGTTAGTCGCGAAGTTGTGCCCAACCCATCGTGACCCCATGGACATCATTCCTTCAGGCTCTCCTGTCCTCCACCATCCCCCGGAGTCCACCTAAGCTCCCACTGACTGCTTCAGTGACTCCATCTGCTATCTCTTCTCCTTTTGCTGTCAATTGTTCCCAGCATTAGGCTCTTCTTCAGGGAGTCCTTCCTTCTCATTAGTTGGCCATTTGAGTTTCATCTTCAGTATCTGGCCTTCTAAAGAGAAGTATAGAAAGTATACAGACAGTAGAGAAATGTAATAATAGGAGTAGGAGTAATAACAACAACAAGCTGCTTAAAAACGGAAGAGACAGTCTTGGGAGGTGGTATTTTCAGAGATGCTACAGTACTGAACTCCCTTCATCCCCACTGGGGTGCACCAGACGACATCAGAGGTTGGGTTGTTGGACATGAGTAGTCAGTGTTGCCAGCCATATTTTAGGGAGTAAATTCCAGCTCTAGGATCCTGTGCTTCACATTTCCTGTATCCAGTCATATCATTCATGCCTAAAGTGGGGACTCTTGTATTAGTGAAGGAGGGCCATGGGTAATTCTCTGCACCTCATTTCTCCAGCCCATGATATTTTGATAGTCTTACCAAAACTATTTTGGCTTCCTTCAGAATCTTCCAAATTTTCTCCCTAAAACATGCAACTCCCAGTTGTCAGGAATCAGGAATCACTCAATGGCAAGAACCATCTCCAGAAAAAGAAATACACTTCTGTCTCCATTCTCCATCACAACCTGAAAGCACTTTCTGAAGAATAAAGCAGCCCCTGGGAATATCTAAATTGCCCGTCCCTGAGATAAGAGGGCAAGGATGCACAGCGAATCTGGCGAATGATTAGCTAATATCTTCTGGTCATATTTAACTCTCCCTCTGCTGGTTCCATTGGGTTTGCAGGTCTTACCACTTGTGTAACAGGGCTTTGGTATTTCAAAAGCGGCCCCGAGAAATGCCCCATTTTATGAGTGGCGGGTCTTCCAAGGGAATTGGCGGAGTGAGGTTCTACTCATGGATTCCAACAACTCACCATCATACACGGAGAACTGGAAGGGCTCAACTGCCTTCAGCTACTATTCTACCCTCTTATCATACTTTACGACTGCATTATTTTTTTCCAGCTGAACTCAGAACATGTTATGAAGACAGAGTGAAGCAACCCACGCAGCAAGTGCAGGCACGGATCGGGTGTGACGGTCACGTGGTTTGTTTGCTTTCCCTGCTGAACAAATTCCACTGCTATGCGTCCAGGTGGTCGAGGCACCTTCTGCAGCACTCAAGCCAGAGCCTCCAAAGAGCCCTGGAAAACTGTTATGTGGTACAGGCCTGATTTCTTCCTCTTCTTTCTCTACTGTGCTTTGCTTTTGGTTGGAAGAAAATTATTACTTTCCTAAACACTAGTGAAGCTGAAATGATCCTTGGATTAGCTTCAGTACACAAGAAGTCTGTGTGTGTGTGTGTGTGCGCGCGAGAGAGAGAGAGAGAGAGAGATTTTACACTTCATCTTTTGTCCTCTCAAGAACTTCATGGTGGCCTAGGGAAGACTTTGCTCATCACTGCTAGCTCATTCAGCGTCAAGATGAAAGCAGCCACATGGTCTCTCCACTGTGATGGCCCAGAAAGGGTGGATCACCAGCTTTAGGGAGAGGGAAACATCATCATCTCTTACACATGAGTTTAGGCGTAGACAACCTGTGATCCTTTGGATGCTTTGACCTACAACTCCCATCAGCCTGAGCCAACATAGTCAATAGCGAGGGATGATGGGACCTGCAGCCCAACCACCTCTGGAAGGTCACAAGTTGCCCACCCTTGTGTTCAAGGAAGGGGGTTGTTTCTGAAGATGCACACAGCTGCCTTGTTCTGATTAGCACAGGTGTTCAGAGCCACCCTAACTCTCTGGGGCTCCCCAGAAGATCTGCCACTGTCACCAGCCACCAGTGATGAAGCGGTTTCCTGGCTTGTGTGCCGTTTTTCTTCTTTCTGAAAAGTTGCAATGCCCCTCCTAAGGCTTGCAAATTGACAGGAAGAGCTATACGTCTAAATACACTGCTATTTTGGCTCTTCCCCTTTTGCCTTTGGCCCTTCCCAGCATTGTAACACACCCTTCTCCTCAGCTTCCTGGAAACAGAATTTGGCACCTGCTCAGAAGGAAGTTCTGCACCTCTGCTTTAGTCCTGGAACTCTCTTGGAACTTTTGTCTAAGGCCTCCAGTGGCAAGTTGTTCCACACCCTCCTACCTTAGTTTTTTTTTTTTGCTTAGGGGATTGAAGCAGGCATCATCTGCATGTGAGAATGCACTCTGCTAATGAGTGGAGGTCCTTCTCCCAGGGAACAAAGTACACACCCGGTGCAGTGCTGTATCTCTGCTCTACGCCAGCAACTTGCTCATGAGAAAAGGTCCATTGGACTCATTTGCCACGAGCAGAGGCTGAAAGTTTTGCATCCGGTTCAAAGAAAGTCTCTTTCGCTTCTGTTGTAATGAATCATTTGATTGGCTCATTTCCAATAAGGGGAGATCAGCTGTAAGCTAGGATGGTGCATTTCCCGGGGGGCCTGGTCCAGCCAAGGCCCCTGCCTTTATATGTAGGTCATTAAATACAAACTTGAAATCTGGATACAGCTTACAGGTGTCCGTTTAGTTGCAGGCTCTCTGCTGCAACGGACGTTGCTCATGGGGCACTATCTGTTTGGCCATTTGTATGTTCTTGTGCTCATGTGAAAGCCAGCTAGGCAGGCTAGTAAACCAAGGACTGGACAGACACTTGTCTCCCTTCCCCTGCATCAGAGGCTGTCAGTAGGCCAGAAACGAAGTGGAGCATCAGTAAAGCAAACAGTGGCATTTCTCACAGCAAAAGCACTCCTTATCTATTCTAGACCACATAATCAGGACACCCTCCTTCAAGTCAACTATCTTCCTATCTCGTACAAACAGAAGCTACACATAAGACTCTGAAGTGGCTCCAAGAAACTAGGACAGTTTCTGGACACTGCAAATGCTTATCATACTGGCCATTTAACTTCTTTGCCATTCGTTCACTGAAGCCATCCAGGCTGGGTGTGCTTTCCTGTGTTTTGGATGCTGCAGTGGACAAGGTCAAAACCCATAGGAGTCTGTGCTGTGAGGGAAGCGAGAAAGCAGGCCCTGGGCCCAAGAAAGTGCAAAGATTCCTGCACATTCATGCAACTAGCAATGGTGTTAATATGGGAGAGGGGATTATGTACATGACAGCCAGGATTGTGTTGGTGGTGCTAGAATTCAGTTGTCAACCATCTGGGTGTTTATGTTTTAACAGCAGCTCAATAGGTCAATAAAGCATGCAGGTAAGCGCTATCACCTGCCTACAGTTAAAGGCACAAGAAGCTAGGCTGCTGAAAAAGTTGGCCACCTTGATCTGGTATATACCTTACTTACTGTGCCTAGACTTATCTTTAAATGGGGGAAGGACACGTAGCTTAGTGATGGAGCAGGGGCTGAGCTCAAGAGCTCCAGCCCTCCAGAACCAGTCCCTAGCATCTCCAGGTAGGGCTGGGAAAGACTTGAATCTGAAACCCTGGAGAACAGGTGCAAGTCAGCACTCACCTAGATGGCCCAGTGGTCTGACTTGCTATTAGGCAAATTCCTTTGTATCTCAGGATATCTCTCAATGTACCTTTGCACATTTGCATTGCAGGAATGGAAGGGGTGGCTAATTGCCTTGCACTGCACAATCATGCTTCCCCTGAGGACTATCTACTTGCTCATTGTGTTTACCATTGAAGAACTATCAGCCAAACTTTCCGACAATGTCCCCCAAGCCTCTTACATCTTCGAGGAACTCCAGATGGCACTCTCCACTCTTGATTGCTTCCAGGATCTCTGCAGAAGGATCTTTACCCGCGTGTGGGAAAAAATGCTGGAGGAGGAGAACCTGAATGTGCTACTGAACTACATGGTGCAAACGCTTCCCTTTTGCTTCTTTGCAAACCACTCCAAGTGTAGGACCTCCGTGGGCAACACCATACGGGCTCTGAAGGCCATGCAAAAAGCACAGGCATCAAGAGACAGCCTCATTGGACTGCAGGAACCCAATGGCAACATGGCAATGGCCACCTGAACCCTGGTCTTGTTCACGATCCCAGTGTCCAGTGTGGGCATTTGGACATTTTAAGGGGCTCGGCTTTTAGATGAGATGCTCAGGCAAGAGCAGCCTTGCAGTAAATTAGTGAATAACCACCTCTGTGTGTCTTTTTCTCTCATTCCTTCTACTGAACCCTGGAAACCCAAAGAAGCTAACTCTTCCTGTATGTTGGCAGAAGGGCTAAAGAACCATGGCAGAGCTCTGTGTTGCAGGATTCTGGCTCTAAGAAAAGGTGATGCCAGAGACTAAGAAGAGCCGGACTGGTCCAGACCAAGGGTCTGCCTAGTCCAACATTCTGTTTGCAGCATGGCCAACTGGCAGCCAGTGGAAACCCACAAGCAAGGCACAAATGTGAATGTTAAAAGGTGCTAGCCACTCCTCTCCTTCCCACATTGAGGGTGGGTTGGATCTCTGATAGAGCAGTTAGTCAACACGTATAAAGGTCTACTCAAGGTAGCAACAAGTGAACCTATTTGATAAATACCTTTATCAGGTATGCCTTTATTCTGTCTTAACATACAGGGGATTGCACCTGAATGAGCTCAATTTAACCAGTGTGGCCTCTCCAAAGAACCCCAGGAACTGACAATCTGTTTGAGACTCCCCTTCCTTTCAGAGTTGCACTTCCTACAATGATATTGACAAAGAAAATGAAAGCAACATCCTCCAGATGTTGGATTGGAAGGCCCCTGCATAGCTGTTTATCTTGCCCTGAGAAACACTGTTTAGGTCACAGCCAGCTATTTCCAGGGTAGCACAGTGGATTTATTCCTAAGCCTTCCAAGTCTCCAAACCAAACCAAACCTTTAGTTGCAGCTGTTCAGCAGATGAGAACCCTTCAGTGTGAATTCCTACAAGAACGAATATATTTTGTTGTACTGAATGTTAACTTACGAGAGAAGTGAGGAGAGAGAGACATGATAAAAAGGTAAAGGTAAAGGTTCCCCCTTGGCATTAAGTCCAGTCATGCCTGACTCTAGGGGGCGGTGTTCATCTCCGTTTCCTAGCCAAGGGAGCCAGCGTTTGTCCGCAGACAGCCTCCGTGGTCATGTGGCCGGCATGACTAAACACCGAAGTGCACGGAACGCTGTTACCTGCCCACCGAAGTGGTACCTTTTTATCTACTTGCATTTGCATGCTTTCGAACTGCAAGGTTGGCAGGAGCTGGGACAGAGCGCGGGAGCTCACACCGTGTGCAGATTCGAACCGGCAACCTTTCGATCAACCAGCCCAGCAGCACAGCGGTTTAAACCACTGCGCCACCTGCAGTCCCGAGAGACATGATAGAGGGGCACAAAATGTGTACCATTTCTTAATTGCTAAATATTTTTTTCCATTTATTTATTTTATTTATTTAAATATTTATATGCCGCCCCTTGCAACAGCCTCCATATAAATATCAAGTTTACCATTAAAATTGCCTTTAAAATAAAACGTTAAAACATGCAATAACAACATAGAGCAGTACAATGCAACAGCACAATTAATTACTGGCCAGGGAAAGTCTGGGTAAAGACAGGGAACATTTTGCCTCCCAAACTGCAGGGAGGTTTTTCTATGGGGTGGGTGCCACCACTGACAATAATTGGGTAATCTGGGAATGACCAGCAAGGCTGCCTCCTCCAATGGTCTTACTAATCAGTTGAGCCTGTATTAATCTCGTAACTGTTAATAAGTTTGTTATTAATTCTTCACTATTCCAACTCCATTGTTTCCCATCAAATGTTGACAGTAACATGATCTCAGTACATACTTCAATATTTAAACTTAATAGTTTACTACTCTCTTTAAAAGCCTCTTCCAAAATTTCATTATATATTCACATTCCTACCACCAATGCTAAGATCCACAATCACATCTCCAACATAAAATGGAGTATTTGCTATCTATATGATTCAACTTTACAGGGGTTAAGTACCATTTCCATACTAATTTATTTTAAAAAATCCTTTATTTGGCATAAAGAGCAGTATTAGAAGGGGGACAAATAACTTGGTTTAATGTGATCCAACTAGAATGTTAGACAAAAGTTTGATTGAAGATAAAGGTGGATGTAAGGGATAGTAAGTAAAATGTATAAGACGTAATTAGAAGATGAGGATCAATATGATCCACTTAAAGCAATATGGGAATAGATTTGAGAAAGAATATTAGTAATGATGACTAGGAAAGTATCTGGACTAAGAAAATATTAAAATTATGTCAGTAAGAACAGTCTTCTCAAAGCTAAACATGCCCAGCTCTTTCAACCTCTCCTCATATGGCTTTGTTTCCAGTCCCGGGATCATCCTTGCTGCCCTCCCCCGAACCCTTCCCAGCTGGTCTGCATCTTTCTTCAGCCGTGGGGCCCAGAACGGGACACAGGGCTCCAGAGGAGGCCTAAACAGCGCAGTGTAAAGAGCAACTAGTACTGTGGGGGATTTGGAAATGATACTTCTATTAATGCAGCCTCAAATAGCACTAGTTCTTTTTGCAGCCATATCACATGCCACATGCATTCCTTATTTTAAAAAAAAACAATTTATGCAACAGTGGCACTTCTGCAGAGGTCAGAAAGCCCGCACAATTTTAAAAGTCCACATGCAAACCCTCTCGTTCTCCAGCTTTATTCTTGCAGGGCCAGGGTGGCCGTCTGTGCAGGAATCAACCCCCACCGTCTTTGCTCTCCAAGGGGCCCAGGACTGGTGGGAAGTGGGTCGAAGGCACGGGAGGGTCTCCACTCGCGCGCCGCGGACGAGGCGAAGCCCCACTTCTGCCATTAGGGCTCAGTTTGGGGAGTTCGGGGGGGACAACCAGCGGTTTCCATGAGCGCTGGAAGGAGCAGTGGAGGGGAAGAGGCATCTGGTGCCTGCACCGCAAGTGGGGTGGGGCCGTGGTTCGCGCCTGCTGCCCAGGAGCTGCAGACTCCGGCGGCCAAGCCAGGCGCCCTCTGCCCCCCCCCCCGGTGCCCACCGGCTCCCCCGCTGCTTTCCCGCGAGGGCGGAGCCAGGCCGGGCGATCAGGCGGCCTTCGCCCCGGGCCCAGGATCCGCGAGCATGGCCGCCGCCTTCTTCGTGGAGCTGAGCACCAAGGCGAGAATGCCCCTCTTCGGGCTCGGCACTTGGCAAGTACTTACGTCAGTTTGCACTCTGACGTGCAACTGATGCGAAAGGTCTCTACACTTCATTGCCTTGCAGGGGAAGATTTTGGCAGCTTGCGGGAAGGGAGGGGTTCGCCTCCCCAAGGGCAGCCCCCTCAAATTCGCCCCCTGCGGGGCATTTAGAGTGGGGTTGCGCTGCGAATCCATCCATTGGGACCAGTGGAATCTCAGGGCTCCTGGAATACACCCCAGGCTCGGGGGGGGGGGATACTTGTGGGGCCAAGCCTAGCAATGCCCCCTGCTGTCTCCACTCTCACGCCATATACGAACAGCGAGCCAAGTCGCCCGGTATAGTGCGGTGTGTAGCCAACAGAGGGCAAAGTGGGAGGAAACCGCAGGCTTGGCTGGCCAAAGTAAGGGGGAAAAAACCATCAGGGGCAAATGTGCCAAAGGAAGAATATCACAGAATCAAAAAGAGCCCAATCCAAGATAATACGGAGGTGGGGCTGAAATGGAGTGTTTTGTGAGCGGGCATGGCTGGCTGGAACCCTCCATGCTGGACATTTCATCACAGATCCCGCTTGTAAAAGTGATTACTGAAAAAGACAGAAATCATTATGGGGTAACTCATTTTTCTCCCCCTGCCAGGGCTGCTCAGGGGTCAGCCCTCAGCTCCCTTCCCAATGTAAGCTTTTCCTCCACGTCAAGATACTATCTCAGTTTTTAGCTGGTGAAATTATTGTTGTACATGTATACCCTGTCTCTCCTCTTTGCTAAGGAACAGCCTGAACATCACAAATAGAGGGAATGATTGGACCTTGATTGTGGTTTAGGCTTTTATTTTGCCTGGACATAGAGAGGATGGTGCCCTAGATTAAGCATTTAAGAAATGGACATTCTGAAAAGTTTTTTGGGGCTTGGTAATGAAAACGCCACGCCTGTGTCTCAGGATCCTCCTGGAAATGTGAGAGATGCTGTGAAGTGTGCCATCGACCTTGGATACCGGCACTTTGACTGTGCCCACTATTACAGGAATGAGGATGAGATTGGGAATGCCATCCAGGAGAAAATCAGGGAAGGAGCTGTGAAACGGGAAGATCTCTTTGTTGTCAGCAAGGTAGGGTTGCTTTGCAGGGCTCAGAGGCCTCAAAGGGCCAAATCAAGATTCGATTGAGGCAGACGCTGGCCACTGGGTGGTTTGGAGGTGGCCCAATTTGAAATGCATCCGTGGGTGGCGCACTGCTGTCATCTGGGTCAGAAGGACCATTTCCCACCCGTTCTGCTTGAAAGCCCCCGAGGTGCATTCCCAGTGTTCACGAGCCCTCCTTGCTGACTCTGTGGGTGGCTTTCTTCTTCCCCTGTGCAGTTGTGGTGCACTTTCCATGCAAAACCCCTGGTGAAGAAATCGTTCCTGGCTTCTCTGGCCGACCTAAAACTGGACTACTTGGACCTCTACCTGATGCACTTTCCCATGGGATTCAAGGTACTTCTAGATCGTGGACGTGGCCGTCCAAGACACCGGAAGGGGGCTGGACTGGGGAAGTGGGGTTACAGCTATGCCTTTCCTGGCTGTGCCATTGACCAGGATCAACAGCTGCTAACTGCCAGACTCCTTTGGACCTCCTTTGCAAACTTCTCTGTGCAAACTCTGAAACAGCAGGCCTTCCACACTATATTGTATTTTGCTTCCTGCCTTTGGAGCCCCATTTTAAATTGTTACGAGCTGTTCTAATGAAATTGCATTCAAAAATTGTCTCAAAAGCTGATGCATCCTGTTCTGAGATACGGATCTGCAATGTGTACCCGGTCTTTCTCTTTGCACTGGCATGTCCCAGGGCTTTGTGGGCATGGAGTAGATTTTGTCTATGGGCTTCAAATTTGACAGCCCTCATCTGCAACATGCTGTCATTCCTGCATTAACATGCTGGAATGTCATGAGCGCAGTCGGCTGGAGCCAAGGGTCAGACAAGCTGGCCTGGAAAACCCCTTCTTATTTGCTATGTTTCCATGTTCCGTGTTTTGTTTAACCATTGTAATCACAACCCGCAGGGAGGAATGTAACCGGTGTCCTTTCCCCCGGCAGGCTGGAGAGGAATTAGACCCTTGTGATGAGAAGGGCATGGTCATCCCAAGCAACACGGATTTTCTGGACACCTGGGAGGTTGGTTCTTGATTTTGATGGGTATCCTGCCCTTGTTTGAAGAAAGCCTATGGCAACTAGCAACCCACAGAGCATCACAAGGGTACTACTGAGAACAATCAAAGCATCAGCAGTTAACATACTTGCAATTGTAGTGCTTCACTGTACCCCAGAAGTTCAGCTTGACCTTAGTTTTTTTCCTAGGATGCAGCTTTCCATTTTGTCATATGGCTGTGCAGAAGTATTGGGTACAGGACAAAGTGGTTTTTGCTATGTTTTGTCTGTCACTGACTTGTAGAGGTTCACCAAGATCTCTGGAGATGGTCCTTTTTAGTCTGACTTCCTGACATCTGTATAATCTTTATCATTTGTATACGGTTCACATTAGCCACATGACTCTCTGTGTACTTTGCAAGACAGCCAAAAGCAATGGAAGGTGCATGCCTGATTTGTATAGGGAAAAAAGCTCAAGATGTCTGTTTGGCTTTTTTGAATCTCAGGTCTTTTCCCCTTAGGCAATGGAGGAACTGGTGGACCTCGGGCTGGTGAAAGCCATCGGCATCTCCAACTTCAACCATGCTCAGATTGAGCGGCTTTTGAACAAGCCTGGGCTGAAGCACAAACCTGTGAACCACCAGGTAAGATGGCCAGCACTGCAGTGGACACGTTGCCACAATGCAGCCTCCCCCTGCAGTGACGTTCGGTGTTTGTCTGGAACTGCTTCTCTGCATGCACAAGCTCACCTTGCATGCAGACCTCTCTGAGCAGCGGCTTCCCTTTTCTCCCTTCCCAAGAGATTATTGGCTTCTTGGTGGCCTCGCAGAAGAGAAAGCGTAACAGAGGTTCCAGCAGGCCAGAAAAGAGCTTTTGTTGGGCCAGTGCCAATGGTAGGCATGCGTGGGGCCCACACTCAAGAGGGACCCACTTACATGAACCTCCTGGCTCCATTGCAGCCCACTTCTGCCTCTCACCATAGCCCAGGCAGTGGTGCTGGCGAGAAGGAAGAATAGCCAATCCCACAGCCTGCTCACCCACTGCTCTCTGCCGGTCAAGCAAGCCAGTGGTAGCAATGGCAAGACAGAGGACAAGGAACAGGAGCAGCTGGTGGAAAGCGCCCTGAGGGACGGGGCTCACTGAGGATTGCCTGGGGCCCTCCAAACACGGAGCCAGCACTGGGGTGATGCCCTGTCCCATTGCCACCTCTTGCGCCCGTATCCCTGAACTGCTCTGGGAGTTTGTTTCTGCTTTTGCTATTCTTTTGCAATTTCTACCATTTCATTCAGTGGAGGGATATGTCCTCTCCAAGATCACCCTGTCCCCCAGCTGCTGATTATTCAGCACATTCCCAGTCTGTTGCATGTTTTTTCCCACATTCTGAAAACCCAAATTGCCATTGAAATCCAGTTAATAATGCGAGATGCAGTGCAAATCTTTAAAAGCGGTTTCCCACCTCTGGGCGAAGAAGTAGTAGGTGAGCCCATCCTATGAGTATATGATTGTCCACAGAATTGGGCCACTCTTGGAAGGAGTTTGCTACCCCCACTGGAGGAATAACCCCGGTTTTGCTTGGCTTTGCAGATTGAATGCCACCCTTATTTCACCCAGGAGAAGCTGATCCCCTACTGCCAGTCCAGAGGGATTTCGGTGACTGCGTACCAACCTTTTGGCGCTCATTCGTAAGACTGATTTGGACTTCTGCTGAGGAACGATATGCCTGCACCTGGATTTGTCCCATGGTGCCTTTCTGTCCTGCAATTTGTGCATGCCTGACACCAGTTCTTCAAAAGTTCATCGCACTGCAGGGTTTCTTCCACACCTGCAGCTCTACAGAAATAAGTGTGTCTCAGCTTCAGAGACTTTTCCTGGCCCAAAGCGGGCCTGCTGCCTTCCACAGGCCCAGCTCACTTCCCCTGCACCATGGAGTGTTTGATGGTACTTTTGGCTTTACCACTATTACCTTTGCCCCATCAGTCAACCCACCATCCCCAAATCCAGCCTCAAGAACTTCTCAGAAATTGAAGTCAGCCCATGGTTTAAAGGGGTTCCCTGCACTTGTCTAAAAGGTGGGAAGTGTATTCTTAAAATAGTCTAGAAAATAAGTATGTTAGGTCTTCCAGAATAGGTACTTCCTTGTAATGAGCATGTCTGCAGGTGGAGGAATCCTGGTGTTGCTTGGACTTGCGCATTCCCTGCTCTCTGGCGAAAGGTCTTGCCTGCCCCGAGGGCTGCTGCTATTGTTACAGGCCTCCTGCTTCTGGTGACCCTGTGAGTGGGCGCCCACCAAAATGTCCAGTCCCAGCTCAGCTCTGTCAACCCAAAGGTGTGGCTTCCTTTGTGGAATCGATCCCCCTCGCCACTGGTCTTCCGCTTCTTCTGCCTTCGAGGACACACGGGCTTGCTTGAGAGAAAACCTGCATAGGATGGTACTCCTAATGTTCCTGTTGGTTTCATTTTGCAGTCTCAAGCCAGGGGATCCCGTCCTTTTGGAGGACCCCAAGATTAAAGAGGTGGCTGCAAGGCATCACAGAAGCACCGCTCAGGTAGGTGCTTTGGATGCCAAGAGTCAAAATGGGACGGAGAGCCTGCCAGTGGCTCCCCCTTTGCCATGCAGATGGCTCTGTGGGAAAGAGAACTCCTTTGTTTTTCTTTCTGACATAGCTTTTCAGCATTCGTGAAAACAGAGAAAAAACTCTGTGCATCCTTTTGGCACAGTTGTATTATTTAAACGCTTCAGGGAGAGAGAAATCTGGACTGGTTGTAATCAAGTATTATGGAATTCTGTCCAAATCTGTAAGAGGTACTGCAGGATCAGAAACGTTCTGCTTTGTATTTGCAGGTTCTGATCAGGTTTCATATCCAGAGGAACGTGGCTGTCATTCCCAAATCAGACAAGCCTCACCACCTGGAGGAGAATTTCAAGGTGAGGTTGCTTTCTTCCTCCCAGTAAACAGGGCTTTTCAATGAACAATGAGCATTTGGCCCTTGGGCTAACGGAGTGCAGTGCCCCTGGCCTGGATTGGCAATGTGTGAAGCATCTGGTTTAGGGTGCACATCCATTGGATTTCCATGGCTTTGAGAGATCATTGTTGTCCTTATAAGTCTTTTTCTTAAACCATTTGAAAAGAGAAGGCACATTTCAAGGGGGCTTTTCCTGAAGTGTTAAGCATTCTCTCTGCCTCCAAAATAAAAAAATAAAATTGTGTGGGAAACCCAGTTTTCCGTTGGCATGGGATGATCTGAGACAGGTGCAAAATAACTGAAGAATTTAAGGCTGCTTTGGCTGAAAAATTACTGAAGTAGGGTTTGCATTCTGTGAAACATAAATTCTGGTAAAAATTATTTCTGCATTTGCATATATAAATATGCAATTTAATTTAGATTTATTTCCTGTAGTCCTACCCCCACCCCCCACCCCAAAAAAAACCATTTATTTTTTTATTTTCTATTCTGCCCAGCCAACAGCCAAAACTCTCTGGGAAGTTCACAACAGCACATTAAAAATACAATATAAAATACACCATGTTAAAACATTATAAGTTTATAGTACAACAGTTAAAACCTAATTTAAAACTTAATTTAAAATCCTGGGGGTCCACCAGTGAAAAGGTCTTTCTCCTTGTCACCACCATCTGAGCCTCCTTCAGAGGTAGGCCCAGAACTTGATTGTAGTGTCCGGAAAGATGGAGGACAGGAGTGGCATCCTGCCAGGTATTGTGATCCCAAGCCAGGTCAGGCTTTATAAGTTAAAATCAGCAGCTTGATTTGGGCTCAGAACATATAGGCAGCTGGGGCAGCCAGGGCACAATTGGTGTTATGGGATTGAATCCCTGTTTAGTTTTGCATATGCTGCAGCAACAGTCCTTAAGAGCATCTTTACATCAGGTGCCAAGGAATACTGCTGCTATCACCTTTTCACTTTCTTCCATTCTTCTCTTCACTGAAGTTCAAGTCTTTAATCTTGACCCCTTTTCTAATTGCAGGTCTTTGACTTTGAACTGACCAAAGAGGAGATGGCAACACTCCTTGGCTTGAACAGAAACTGGAGAGATTGTGCATTGGCTTAGTAAGAACTTTTCTGTTCCAATGCAGAAATGACCCCACCCCGCCTGTGGCCAGTTCTCTCATTGCCTGGCTTCATGTGGGGAGCATGAGATCAGCACCACCCACCACCTGTGCACATACAAGGGGTCACCTCCCTCAAATGTGAAGCAAGCCATAAGATAAACGTTCCCAGGCAGATAGACTCAGCTTCCCCAAACTTCAGATGTGCAGGCCTACAGTTCCCAGGATTCACGTTCAGTACCTGTGGAGAGCACTGAGTTGGGAAAGAAAGAAGGTGACCCTCCTGAAGCAGTTGGGCTTAGTGCGTGGCCAGGAAAGGCAAATTTGCCTTCAGAAGCGCTGGCCTACAGGCCTTCGTGCCACTCAAGCTTTTCCCACTGGGGGTGCTGCATGAACTGCCCCTAATTGCCACCAAATTGGGTTTGGTCAGGCAGACCTGCCTGACTTGAGATCCAGCCAGGGGAACAGGATCCATCCACCAGCCACTGCATCCGGCCGGGACTGGGCAGCCTCTGAGATGTCATGGGAGGCACTAAAAGGTTGGTCTACCAAGGCCCCTGGCAGGCCATCAGCCACCGGCTAGTGTGCCATGTTGCTGCAGTCTGCATCAGGGCGACCTAATGAAAAGGCTTCATTTCTGTATTTGCAGTTGCTGGGCAGCTGGAGGGTGCAGCCAGGGGAGGGCTGGGCTGGAGTTCCGGACTAGGAGCGGGAAAAGCTGGGTTCAAATCCCCACCCAGCCTTGTAATTCGCCGAGCAACCTGGGCTTGTCCACCTTTTCCAGGCTCGGCCTGCCTGGCAGAATCGCAGGGAGGATAAACATCTGGGAGTGGGAAGAGACTTGGAGCAATGGTGAAGGGGTTCAGCTGACAGCCAGGTTCTTCCCACGGGAGGGCGGGGGGACGCAAAGATGTTCAGGGAAGCTTGGAGGCTCAGACTGGGCCAGTTGGGCCCCCCTAGGTTTGTTACACCCGAACTGGGAATTGCTGTGACGTTTGTACCTTCCAAGTACTCAGGCTCTAATGTGTTGCTCTTGTCCTGTGCTTGCAGCGCTGCCAACCACAAGGACTACCCCTTCCATGCTGAGTACTAGAGCTGCTGCTGCTTTGGGATCTCAGGCTCCAGGAATGCCTGCGCCTCCTGCACTGTGACACCTGAAGTCTCATTTTCCCTTTCCAAAGATGGAAAACAGATGAAGAAATGGCCCAACAGAAGGCAAAAAGCTACAAAAACTGTGGAAATGGGGAACTTTGAAAAACATTCCCATCTTCTCTGCAGAACAGCAATGCCACAGTGGTTAGCTAAATTGTGCTTGCTGCTTAAAAATTACACAACTGATTAAAGTGCTTCTCTTGTGAAGTTAGTACTGGCTGAAATGGTACATTTGTAGACCCGCAATATGCACATAACCAGTGGGGTTGAACGCACGGGAGGGTCTCCGCTCACGCGCCGCGGCCCCACTTCTGCCATTAGGGCTCAATTTGGGGAGTTTGGGTGTGCCAATCAGCAGGGCCGTCTTAACGCACGGGCCTGATGGGCACTTGCCTGTGGACCCCATACTAATCTGTGTATGTTAACCCTTGGAAAATTGGAAAACTTCCAAAACTAACAGTAGTAGTTGTCGTGGTAGGGGCCCCAGTACACTGCTTTGCTCGGGGCCCATAATGCTGTTAAGACGGCCCTGCCAACCAGCGGTTTCCATGAGCGCTGGAAGGAGCAGTGGAGGGGAAGAGGCATCCGCAAGGGGGGCCGTGGTTCGCGCCTGCTGCCCAGGAGCTGCAGACTCCGGCGGCCAAGCCAGGCGCCCTGTGCTCCCCGCCCCCCCCGGTGCCCACCGGCTCCCCCGCTGCTTTCCCGCGAGGGCGGAGCCAGGCCGGGCGATCAGGCGGCCTTCGCCCCGGGCCCAGGATCCGCGAGCATGGCCGCCGCCTTCTTCGTGGAGCTGAGCACCAAGGCGAGAATGCCCCTCTTCGGGCTCGGCACTTGGCAGGTACGAGCGGAGGGCGGGCGGGCCAGGCGCGCGCGCCCCGCGGCTTCTCCAGTGCCCTCCCCCGGCCCTTCCGCAGAGTGCCGCCGCCTCACCCATAATGCTTCCCGGCGCGCCCGAGCCGGCGATGGCGCTTGCGCTCCTGCTCCTGCCGCCCCCCTTTGCGCCCCTGGCTGCGCGCTTGGCGTGGCCGCGCCGGAGCAGGGAACGCAGGTGGGGGTGGCAGGAGCGCGGGTCGTCGGCGGCCCGGTCGCTCGGCAATAGCAGCTCGAGGCGGCTGTGCCCCCCCGCCCCCGCGAGCCCCGCACGCTGGGCCGGGCCTCGTTTGCTCGGCGCGCTTATGGAGCGCTGCGCTGCGCTTAGGCCAGGCCTCGTGGAGCCCCGCGCTCCCGCAGTTCGGCTGCGAACGGGGCCACGTGGGGTCCCTGCGCGGTGCGGCAGGCCGCGGAGCGAGGGCTTCGCGGGCGGTTCTCCCCGGCACGTGCACGCGCGCGCGCATCTCAGGCGAGGTCCAGGGGATCGGAGTGCGCTCAGGGCGCGACGGTCAGCGTTCACACAAGAGGTGGCCCGGAGCGCCCCGCGTAAACATCGTGGCCTTGAGGTCAAGTCAAAGTACCAGGCTTGGAAGGAGGACTCAAATCGGCGTACAGTCACTTACATCTATACATTTGGCAACATCGGTCGGAATAAAGTTAGGTTTCCCAGGAGGAACATCGCCTCCAGTAAAATGAAATCTTAACGTCAATTTGCACTCTTACCTGCAGCGTTTGAAACTGATGGGAAAAGTTTCCTCTAGACGTCATTGCCACGCAGGGGCTTGCGGGTAGGGAGGGGTTCGCCTCCCCAAGTGCAGCCCCCTCAAATTTGCCCCCTGTGCGGCCTTTAGAGGGGGCTATGCTGCAGATCCATCCATTGGGACCAGTGGAATCTCAGGGCTCCTGGAATACACCCCAGGCTCAGGGGGATACTTATGGGGCCAAGCCTAGCAATGCCCCCTGCTGTCTCCACTCTCACACCATATAGGAACAGCTGAGAAATTATAATCCTAAAAAAAACGCAAAAAGAAAACTACAAACAACATCCATCATCAAAAACATCCAGCCCTCTGGGTCAGCCCCCACACCCTTCTTTTTCCATTTATGATAACTTAAAAACATATTTAAATCTATACAAAGTCTCATTTCTCTAGCCAATAATAAAAAGATTCCCAAGTTTGATAGAAGTCAGTATCTTCCTTCTCCTTCAGTGATAAAATCAATCTATCCATTTCTGCACAGTCCAGGATCTTTTAATGAGTTCATCGGTGGGTAGCTCTTCACTTTTCCAGTGTTGAGTGAATGCAATCCTCACCGCAATGATAACATGTAAAATCAAATACATTTCTTATTTACTAATGTCCTCCGGTATAATGCCTAATTTTAAAAAAAACCTTCAGGTTTAAAAGCTAAGGATTTTTGTAACATTTCCTCCACCACATATAATAAAAAATACCCAATTTATGTTTACATATGTAACATCCATTTGACATATTTGGAAACACCTTAGCTAATCTATTTGGTGACAGATACCATCTATAACACATTTTATACAATTTT
Organism: Varanus salvator macromaculatus; assembly: GCA_023646645.1. NCBI lineage: Eukaryota > Metazoa > Chordata > Lepidosauria > Squamata > Varanidae > Varanus > Varanus salvator. Next base: position 73,434,998 of record JAIXND010000754.1, on the reverse strand, counting down.
TTCTTTATACGAAGTTGCTAATGTTACCTTGATACTTCTCTCCCACAGCTTTTGCCACTTTTCTAATTCAATATTATATCTAAGATTTTGTGCCCATGTTAACATAGTTTTCTTAACCTGTTCATCTTCCATTTTCCTATCAAGTAAGAAGTCATATAATCTTTTAATCATTTTCTCATCTGATTTAAGCATGACTTGGTCAAACACTGTTAAGTCCTTATAAAACCCCCATGCTTTATAATCTTTAGCATATCTCGATTGTATCTGCACCTTATGCCACCAGAGATATCAGCCCCGTTCTTGTATTTCTTAATTCCAGTCCTCCATCTTTATCCAAAATGTCATCATATCTTATAATCCCTTCAAAAATTCAATGTATTTGGATACACAAAAGCTTCCATGGGTGAAAACCATCTTAGTAATTTATTATACAATTTTATCTTTAACTTTTCTATATTAGAAAATTAATGATTTTCTAATATAATGACTTAAAAAAGAACCATGTGATTTAGCCTGAATAGTTCTTTGTGTGGCCAACAGAGGGCAAAGTGGGAGGAAACTGCAGAATTGGCTGGCGGAAATACGAGGGAAAAACATTGGGGAAAATGTGCCAAAGGAAGAATAACGGGTACTCAAAATGAGCCCAGTCCAAGATAGGGCGGAAGTGGGGCTGAAATGGAGTGTTTTGTGAGTGGGCATAACTGGCTGGAACCCTCCCTGCTGGACATTTCATCACAGGTCCCACTTGTGATTACTGAAAAAGACAGAAATAATTATGGGGTAACTGATCTTTCTCCCCCTGCCAGGGCTGCTCAGGAGTCAGCCCTCAGCTCCCTTCCCAGTGTAAACTTTTCCTCCATGTCAAGATACTATCCCAGTTTTTAGCTGGTGAAATTATCATTTTACATGTATACCTGGTCTCTCTTCCTTTGGTAAGGAACCTAAGGCAGCTGACAAGCTGCAATGGTACTTACAGCCTGAACATCACAAATAGAGGGAATGATTGGACCTTGATTGTGGTTTAGGCTTTTATTTTGCCAGGACCTAGAGAGGATGGTGCACTAGATTAAGCATTTAAGAAATGGACGTTCTGAAAAGTTTTTTGGGGGTTTGATAATGAAAACGCCACATCTGTATCTCAGGCTCCTCCAGGAAAGGTAAAAGATGCTGTGAAGTGTGCCATCGACCTTGGATACCGGCACTTTGACTGCGCCCGCCTTTACAGGAATGAGGATGAGATTGGGAACGCCATCCAGGAGAAAATCAGGGAAGGAGCTGTGAAACGGGAAGATCTCTTTGTCGTCAGCAAGGTAGGGTTGCTTTGCAGGGCTCAGAGGCCTCAAAGGGCCAAATCAAGATTCGTTTGAGGCAGACGCTGGCCACTGGGTGGTTTGGAGGTGGCCCAATTTGAATTGTATCCGTGGGTGGCTCACTGCTGTCATCTGGGTCAGAAGGGCCATTTCCCACCCGTTCTGCTCAAAAGCCCCCGAGGTGCATTCCCAGTGTTCACGAGCCCTCCTTGCTGACTCTGTGGGTGGCTTTCTTCTTCCCCTGTGCAGTTGTGGTGCACTTTCCATGCGAAACCCCTGGTGAAGAAATCGTTCCTGGCTTCTCTGGCCGACCTAAAACTGGACTACTTGGACCTCTACCTGATGCACTTTCCCATGGGATTCAAGGTACTTCTAGATCGTGGACGTGGCCGTCCAAGACACCGGAAGGGGGCTGGACTGGGGAAGTGGGGTTACAGCTAAGCCTTTCCTGGCTGTGCCATTGACCAGGATCAACAGCTGCTAGCTGCCAGACTCCTTTGGACCTCCTTTGCAAACTTCTCTGTGCAAACTCTGAAACAGCAGGCCTTCCACACTGCATTGTATTTTGTTTCCTGCCTTTGGAGCCCCATTTTAAATTGTTACGAGCTGTTCTAATGAAATTGCGTTCAAAAGCTGATGCATCCTGTTCTGAGATACGGATCTGCAATGTGTACCCGGTCTTTCTCTTTGCACTGGCGTGTCCCAGGGCTTTGAGGCCCTCACCTAATCTCAGGATGACTGTTTATTTCCTTGCTTGTATTTGTATTCTTGATTTTGTCTTTATTTACTGGGTTTTATATATGCAATGTTTACTAAATATATAAACTGTAACTGTGCTGTGTGATATACTGTTTTTTTAATTTGAGTAATTTTTACCCCATCCAATACCCAGTGGGTCTCAGGACGGCTTATAGTTCATTGAGTTCATTCATGTTTATTATTACTTTTTGCAAAGACATTTGGCCCTAAAAATCAACCTGACCCAGAATGGGGAACTTATCTTATGGTCCAGTATTTTGACCCCTGTACTTGTGATGTTACAGCCCTTTTAGCTCAAGGGCTGAAGTCCCATTTCGGCGACACTCTTGGGCTGCGTGCCTTTGATGAGCAGAGCCAAAGGTGAAAGAGGCAAGGCCAAAAGAGCAGCATATTTTCACTTATAGCCCTTTCTGCTGGTAACTAAGCCATGGAAGGTATTTCAACCCTTTAGAGGAAACACCTGTGCAAAACCTGGAACCTTGCTTTGTGGGAACCTCAGAGGACCGGAGGAGTAGATTTTGTCCTTGGGCTTCGCCTGCACCGTGCTGTCCTTCCTGCGTTACATGTTTTGTTTAACCATTGTAATCACAACCCGCAGGGAGGAATGTAACCGGTGTCCTTTCCCCCGGCAGGCTGGAGAGGAATTCAAACCTTGTGATGAGAAGGGCATGGTCATCCCAAGCAACACGGATTTTCTGGACACCTGGGAGGTTGGTTCTTGATTTTGATGGGTATCCTGCCCTTGTTTGGAGAAAGCCCATGGCAACTAGCAACCCACAGAGCAACATACAAATGTTACTAGACTCACAAGGCTGTACTGGGATACAGTCAACATGCATGCAGCTGGAGTACTTGCCGTACCCTGGAAGTTCAGCTTGACTTCAGTTTGTTCCTAGGATGCAGCTTCCCATTTTGTCCTGTGGCTGTGCAGAAGAACTGGGTACACGACAAACAGATTTTTGCCATGTTTTGTCTGGTCTGTCACTGACTTGGAGAGGTTCACCAAGATCTCCGGAGACGGTGCTTTTTAGTCTGACTTATTGACATCTGTATAATCAGAGATGCCAGGAATGGAGCATGTAAAGACGCACACATGGAAAGCTTGCAGTCAACCGCTTAACAAGCAAGCTGGTTGCCTGGCACACGCTCTCTGCCCATCTTGCTCTCTGCTCCTTTGGCTTAATAGTGTCTGCTTTGCTTGGCAATGGCTCTGCTGGTTCTCTGGCAGAGAGAGGTCCCGCTTGCCACCTGCTGCCTTCTCCATTTCACTGGACCTGCTTGGGATCAAACCTGTGACCTTCCCAATGCAGTTATTCTGCTCTGGCATGGAGCTTGGGCTACTTCCCCTCCGAGCTACAGCTCTGCCCCCGCTCACCTCCCAAATGCACCAATAGGGAGGAAGGAATGTGAATTCAGGCGTCCCCAACCTTTTTGGACCTGCTTCAAATGCTTCTTTTAAATCTATATCTGTCAATGTCCATTCATTATTTCATTTTGGAAGGAGGATATTACACAGATAAGCTTTGTACTGAAACAGCCTTTAATATTCATCGATGCATGCTCTCTTTTAAAGGATTTACCTGCTTCTCAGAGCTTAGTGAATGGACAGTGTGAGTGGACTTTCTATATCCGTCAACACTACAAGACTGATAGTACATTGTTGGACGAAGAAACACTCACCACCTATGATGCAGCAGATTGAGGACTTTACAATGCTTCCAACATTTTAATGAGTGGCATACACAGGGCACCTACAAATGGATACATATTTGCATATTGGTTTTCTTTCGTTGGACCTAATGCATTTGTCCATAGGCTGCCTTTATGCTTCCTTGTCCCCATGGTCATACTTGAAGTTTCAGAGGCTCCAAAGTATTTCTATCCATTCTCTTATTGCTTAGGAGTTTGCTTGTTTGTTCGTTTGTTTAAACTTTTATATACTGTTCACATTAGCCACATGACTCTCTATGTACTTTGCAAGACAGCCAAAAGCTATGGAAGGTGCATTCTGATTTGTATAGGGAAAAAAGCACAAGATGTCTGTTTGGCTTTTTTGAATCTCAGGTCTTTTCCCCTTAGGCAATGGAGGAACTGGTGGACCTCGGGCTGGTGAAAGCCATCGGCATCTCCAACTTCAACCATGCTCAGATTGAACGGCTTTTGAACAAGCCTGGGCTGAAGCACAAACCTGTGAACCACCAGGTAAGATGGCCAGCACTGCAGTGGACACGTTGCCACAATGCAGCCTCCCCCTGCAGTGACGTTCGGTGTTTGTTTGGAACTGCTTCTCTGCATGCACAAGCTCACCTTGCATGCAGACCTCTCTGAGCAGCGGCTTCCCTTTTCTCCCTTCCCAAGAGATTATTGGCTTCTTGGTGGCCTCTCAGAAGAGAAAGCGTAACAGAGGTTCCAGCAGGCCAGAAAAGAGCTTTTGTTGGGCCAGTGTCAACAGTAGGCATGCGTGGGGCCCACACTCAAGAGGGACCCACTTACATGAACCTCCTGGCTCCATTGCAGCCCACTTCTGCCTCTCACCGTAGCCCAGGCAGTGGTGCTGGCGAGAAGGAAGACTAGCCAATCCCACAGCCTGCTCACCCACTGCTCTCTGCCGGTCAAGCAAGCCAGTGGTAGCAATGGCAAGACAGAGGACAAGGAACAGGAGCAGCTGGTGGAAAGGGCCCTGAGGGACGGGGCTCACTGAGGATTGCCTGGGGCCCTCCAAACACGGAGCCAGCACTGGGGTGATGCCCTGCCCCATTGCCACCTCTTGCGCCCGTATCCCTGAACTGCTCTGGGAGTTTGTTTCTGCTTTTGCTATTCTTTTGCAATTTCTACCATTTCATTTAGTGGAGGGATATTTCCTCTCCAAGATCACCCTGTCCCCCAGCTGCTGATTATTCAGCACATTCCCAGTCTGTTGCATGTTTTTTTCCACATTCTGAAAGCCCAAATTGCCATTGAAATCCAGTTAATAATACGAGATGCAGTGCAAATCTTTAAAAGCGGTTTCCCACCTCTGGGCGAAGAAGTAGTAGGTGAGCCCATCCTATGAGTATATGATTGCCGCAGAATTGGGCCACTCTTGGAAGGAGTTTGCTACCCCCACTGGAGGAATAACCTTGGTTTTGCTTGGCTTTGCAGATTGAGTGCCACCCATATCTCACCCAGGAGAAGCTGATCCCCTACTGCCAGTCCAGAGGGATTTCGGTGACTGCGTACCGGCCTTTTGGCGCTCATTCGTAAGACTGATTTGGACTTCTGCTGAGGAACGATATGCCTGCACCTGGATTTGTCCCATGGTGCCTTTCTGTCCTGCAATTTGTGCACACCTGACACCAATTCTTGAAAGTGTTTCTCTCAGCAGCTCTCAGAAATTGAAGTCAGTCCAATTAAAGGGGTTCTTAAAGGGGATTCTTGCCCTGGCCTATAAGGTGGGAGGTGAACTCATAAAATAGTCTAGAAAATAAGTATGTTAGGTCTTCCAGAATAGGTACTTCCTTGTAATGAGCATGTCTGCAGGTGGAGGAATCCTGGTGTTGCTTGGACTTGCGCATTCCCTGCTCTCTGGCGAAAGGTCTTGCCTGCCCCGAGGGCTGCTGCTGCTGTTACAGGCCTCCTGCTTCTGGTGACCCTGTGAGTGGGCGCCCACCAAAATGTCCAGTCCCAGCTCAGCTCTGTCAACCCAAAGGTGTGGCTTCCTTTGTGGAATCGATCCCCCTTGCCACTGGTCTTCCGCTTCTTCTGCCTTCGAGGACACACGGGCTTGCTTGAGAGAAAACCTGCATAGGATGGTACTCCTAATGTTCCTGTTGGTTTCATTTTGCAGTCTCAAGCCAGGGGATCCCGTCCTTTTGGAGGACCCCAAGATTAAGGAGGTGGCTGCAAGGCATCACAGAAGCACCGCTCAGGTACAGTAGGTGCTTTGGATGGATGCAACCAGTCAAAATGGGATGGAGAGCCTGCCAGTGGCTCCCCCTTTGCCATGCAGATGGCTCTGTGGGAAAGGGCACCCTTTTCCTGAGCTTTCCAAGGTGCTTTTTCATGATAATTTTTGGGATAAAGTGTAGATTGATCTCATCCAAAATGGTTAAGCAGCATGAGAATCGGGGCCATTCTTGCATTGACTCCTGCAATTTTTTTCTGCATTTTTAAAAAGTTGCATGATTGCTGGTATCTAAGTCATGCATGTCGTGAGCAGAGCTGGCTAGAGCCGGGGGTCAGACTAGATGGCCTGGGAGGCCCCTTCTGACTCACTCTGTTTCTATGTTTTTATATTTCTCCATAAAATAGAACCAGAGAACCTTCAGGTTATGGGCAGCATAGAAATGGAATTAAAAAGCAAGCAAGCAAGCAAGCAAGCAAGCTATTTGTATACATATCCAATGTGCATAGTTGTGCACATTTTTGAGCTGAGAATTAAATGGAAACATTTGGAAAACTTAACAGCCTGAAGGATAAATGTGTTGCAGACACATTGGTGTGGGAAATGCAAATTACGCTCCCTTGCTTAAACATGTGGACCAAACCAAATTTCCCCCAGAGCAAATCGGTGGAACAGACAGAATTATTGATGTCTGTGTAGGTGGCTTAAATCAGAAGTGAGAATTGTTGCGTTTGTTGTGTGCAACGCAAGTCCTCTTTTCACAGCCATTGATTCCTGTCCATCTGTTGTTTGTGCTAAAGGGCTGAATAAGCTTTGCCAACTTTTTCTTTCTGACATAGCTTTTCAGCATTCATGAAAACAGAGAAAGAACTCAGTGCATCATTTTCATACAGCTGTGTTCCTTAAATGCTTCAGAACGGAACAAATTTGGTTTGATAGCAAGTATTATGGAATTCGGTCCAAATCTGCAAGGGGTACTGCTGGATCAGAAACGTTCTGCTTTGTATTTGCAGGTCCTGATCAGGTTTCATATCCAGAGGAACGTGGCTGTCATTCCCAAATCAGACAAGCCTCACCACCTGGAGGAGAATTTCAAGGTAAAGTTGCTTTCTCCCTCCCAGTAAACAGGGCTTTTCAATACAGCTGTATGAATTTGGCCCTCACTGGAATCAAATACCAGTTTGGACGGAGCAACAGCTGCGAAGTAGAACAACGGCCATGTACGCCAAAGGCCGTTGGTACAGAGCAGGGCTGAAACACTTCAACTCTTGGCCCAACTCTTGTCTCCCAGCATTCCCTAGATGCGGCACCATTTTCTTCCAGCTGCAACCCCCTTCCCGCAGCTGCTGGCCCTCTGGTGATTTTCCTGCCTGTCATACGGCTCCCCATAGTCCCAGTGGTCAAAATGGCGCTTCTGAATCACTGGGGCTTCCCTGTGCTGCTATTTAGGGCATTTCAACCTTGTCCCTTTTGCTTCTGGGATGTGGCCTCCAAGAACGTCTTGCAAGTGACCCCTTGGCATGGATTGCCGATGTGTGAGGGATCTGGTTTCAGGTTAGGGTTAGGGTTTTCAAGGCTTCTGTCATGCATGTGAAGCTGCTGCTTGCCAGATCTGAAGTGGAGCAAATGCCGGGGAGAACCAGGGGTGCAATGGTTGGATTATCGAAAGTAGACCAGAGACACCGGGTTTGAAACATCTTCGCTTTGAAGCTTGTTGGCAGCCTTAGTGCAGCCATTCGCTCTCTGCTTACCTGCTTCCCAGGGTCATGGCGAACTACTTGAAGGGAGGACGGAATACCATTGCAACACATGAATGAAGGTGTCAAGTCTGGAAAGACACTTTTTGTGGGTCCCTGGCCTTGGAGGCAGGCTTCTATTTCACAAAGTTCTGAGTGTTCATTGTTGCCCATAGAAGGGTCTTTGTCTTAAACATGTTGTGAAGGCAGTTTTCGGGGCTTTTCACAAAGTTTTAACCACTCTTCCCACTTCCTAAATGAATAAATAAAATTGTGGGGGAATTCCAGTTTTCCATTGGCTTGGGATGATCCAGGACAGGTTCAACTTAACTGAAGAATTTAATGTTTCTTTGGCTGAGAAATTATTCCACTGGATTTTGCGCTCTGCGAAACTTAAATTCTCGTGATAATTCTTTCTACATCTGCATATATAAATATGCAGCCTTCATTCAGATTTCTGTCCTTTGGTCCTAACCATCCCCAAGCCTTTAATTATGCCACCCAACAGCCAAAACTCTTTGATCTGTTCACAACAGCACATTAAAATGCAATATAAAATTCACCAAATCAAAACACTAAAAGTCTGTTGTTGTTGTTGCTAGTCATGAAGTCATGTCTGACCCATTGCGACCCCATGGACAACATTCCTCCAGGCCTTCCTGTCCTCCACCATCCCCTGGAGTCCACTTAAACTCACAGCGACTGCTTCAGTGACTCCATCCAGCCACCTCAACCTCTGCCGTCCCCTTCTTTTGCCATCTATTGTTCCCAGCATTAGGCTCTTCTCCAGGGAGTCCTTCCTTCTCATTAGGTGGCCAAAGTATTAAAAGTTTACAATACATTTAAAACCAAATGTAAAACAGATAAAATCTTATAATAACTTGAGGATCTGCTTAAGAACTTGCATGCTCTGGTAGACTCAATGACCTGCAGTAAAGGACAGTCTTTACTCAGCTGCAAAAAGATTGTAAAGTTGGTGCCAGGCAGGCCTCAGTGGAGAGCTCATTCCATAAATACGGGGCCACCAGTGAAAAGGCCTTTCTCCTTGTCGCCACCATCTGAGCCTCCTTCAGAGGTAGGCCCAGAACTTGATTGTAGTGTCCAGATGGAGGATGGGAGTGGCATCCTGTCAGGTATTGTGGTCCCAAGCCATGTCAGGCTTTATAAGTTAAAATCAGCAACTTGATTTGGGCTCAGAAGCATATAGGCAGCTGGGGCAGACAGGGCACAATTGGTGTTACGGGATCAGACCACTGAATCCCTTTTTAGCTTTGCATAAGCTGCACCCTCCAGTCTTCAAGGGCAGATCCCAAGCCATACTGCCACTAGCTCCCTTTCAGCCCCTTCCACCCTAGCATGTCATTCTTCTCCCCACTGAAGGCCAAGTCTTTGATCACACTTTTTTGCCCCCTTTTCTAATTGCAGGTCTTCGACTTTGAACTGAGTAAAGAGGAGATGGCAACCCTCCTAGGCTTGAACAGAAACTGGAGAGATTGTGCATTGGCTTAGTAAGAACTTTTCTGTTCCAATGCAGAAATGACCCCACCCCGCCTGTGGCCAGTTCTCTCATTGCCTGGCTTCATGTGGGGAGCATGAGATCAGCACCACCCACCACCTGTGCACATACGAGGGGTCACCTCCCTCAAATGTGAAGCAAGCCATAAGATAAACGTTCCCAGGCAGATAGACTCAGCTTCCCCAAACTTCAGATGTGCAGGCCTACAGTTCCCAGGATTCACGTTCAGTACCTGTGGAGAGCACTGAGTTGGGAAAGAAAGAAGGTGACCCTCCTGAAGCAGTTGGGCTTAGTGCATGGCCAGGAAAGGCAAATTTGCCTTCAGAAGCGCTGGCCTACAGGCCTTCATGCCACTCAAGCTTTTCCCACTGGGGGTGCTGCATGAACTGCCCCTAATTGCCACCAAATCGGGTTTGGTCGGGCAGACCTGCCTGACTTGAGATCCAGCCAGGGGAACAGGATCCATCCACCAGCCACTGCATCCGGCCGGGACTGGGCAGCCTCTGAGATGTCATGGGAGGCACTAAAAGGTTGGTCTACCAAGGCCCCTGGCAGGCCATCAGCCACCGGCTAGTGTGCCATGTTGCTGCAGTCTGCATCGGGGCGGCCTAATGAAAAGGCTTCATTTCTGTATTTGCAGTTGCTGGGCAGCTGGAGGGTGCAGCCAGGGGAGGGCTGGGCTGGAGTTCCAGACTAGGAGCAGGAAAAGCTGGGTTCAAATCCCCACCCAGCCTTGTAATTCGCCGTGCAACCTGGGCTTGTCCACCTTTTCCAGGCTCGGCCTGCCTGGCAGAATCACAGGGAGGATAAACATCTGGGAGTGGGAAGAGACTTGGAGCAACTGGTGAAGGGGTTCACCTGACAGCCAGGTTCTTCCCACGGGAGGGCGGGGGGACGCAAAGATGTTCAGGGAAGCTTGGAGGCTCAGACTGGGCCAGTTGGGCCCCCCTAGGTTTGTTACACCCGAACTGGGAATTGCTGTGACGTTTGTACCTTCCAAGTACTCAGGCTCTAATGTGTTGCTCTTGTGCTGTGCTTGCAGTGCTGCCAACCACAAGGACTACCCCTTCCATGCTGAGTACTAGAGCTGCTGCTGCTTTGGGATCTCAGGCTACAGGAATGCCTGCGCCTCCTGCACTGTGACACCTGAAGTCTCATTTTCCCTTTCCAAAGATGGAAAACAGATAAAGAAATGGCCCAACAGAAGGCAAAAAGATTGAAAAACATTCCCATCTTCTCTGCAGGACTGTAATGCCACAGTGGTTAACTAAACTTTACTTGCTGCTTAAAAATTACACAACTGATTAAAGTGCTTCTCTTGTGAATTTAGTAGTGGCTGAAATGGTACATTTGTAGACCAGCAATATGCACATAACCAGCAGCTCCTAAACACATGGCCTGTTAGTGAGAAGGATGTGGCAGTGCTGTGGATGCTGGGGCATGTTGGTGAGCACTATGCATGTGTGCAGTTGCCAGTGGTTGTGTTTCAGGCCTCTCCAGTTTCTTGGTGAAAAATGCCAGCCTTGCCAAAGATGCTGGAGAGCCCATTGGGCTAGAGACATGGGCACAAGAGATGCAGAGCGGCGGGTACAGTCCCCGTGACCAGCTGACACAGTACTAGTGCCGGGGAAACCTACCTTCCACTCAGTTGAGAACTGGGCTTGGCAAACGGATAGTGCTCCCTGCCAGTGAGACAAAAGCCCCATTTGGTTCAAACCGAGTGACATGTCTTTGGGGCACCCGTAGCACCTCACTGAAAGCCCCTCCACACACTCACGGCATGCTGCCCACCTGTCACCAAGGCTTGTCTTTTGGGTCAAGGAGGGACAAATGTGCTGTCACACTGCCACTGGAGGGGGCTGGATTTTTGCCACTGCCTCCTGGCCTCTCACAGTTCAGTCCTGTACAGAATTGGACGAAGGGCTAAATGTGCGCACCTGGCCACCATGGGCCAGGACCACGTGGCACTGCTGCAAATGCGGCAGCATTTCAGTCTGCTTCACTGCAAGCTACTTCCGGACGACCTGCACAAGTGTGTCAGAGTAATTGGTTGCAGACAGTGTGTGCCATTGCCCTGTGGGACAGCCCATGCCACACAGCCATCCAGTTGGAAGTGGAAAACAGAGGTGCCCCCCAGTGTCCCTGTGTGGGCAGTGCAAAGACACTTGGGCAGCTGTGTCAATCACTCGGCACTCTTGGCCACACTGCTTAAAGGGGAAGTTCCACCCCTTGTGGAACCCAAAGAGGCTCTACTCCACAGAAAGAGAGTTACCTGGTTAATGTTAACGTCAGCCCTTTAATGAGAGTGGAACTGTGACCGTGAGCCAGACTATTGTGTGAATGCCATGCACTAGGTCAGGTCCTCTCAGAACTTTGATCTTTTTTGTCCCTGTTCCCCCCCTCCCCCCCGCGCTTTTTTTAAAAGAAGGAGCGCTGATGCGGCCATCTGGTAGACAAAGTCCATTTATTGTGAATTGCAAATTCAGCATACTGGTTTATTGCAGGAACTCAGATGTAAAAGGTGCGTGTTAAAAAAATACAAACCAAACAACAACAGGCAAATCCAAAGTCATTCACTGCACAGTTTCACTCTATACCGAAAGCCCAAGTGGAATTCGTTATGTAAACAAGGGTGTTCAGCGAAAGCAGAGAAGCTCCCTTGGGGGAGGGGCCACCTCCTCTTCACAGAAAACCAGAACTGGGGATGCCACCAAAATGGAGAGCAATGCGAGAATAACCATCCTCAAGATACGATGGCACCTGAGGGCGGGCTATAAAACCTAAATAAAGCTAAATGGCATTCCCATTTTACTCTACCTGCATACTATACGGTGTAAATGCTGAACATCAGGTGCTCGGTAAATTCAAACCCTTGTGGTTACTATATACAAATGATACGGTTGGAAGAAAACTTCCAGGACATGATGCTAGGCAGGTCCAGAGAGAAGAAAGCCCTACAACTCTGGCAGTTGTAGGACTTTTCCCCTGCTTACATATGCATTGAATTGTGCTCTTCGGCAGATACATCGGGGCATCAGCCAAACCCTCCTTCCCCGCGCCTCAGTGCAGCTACACATAGGGGAGAAAACTGGCATTGGTACCCTTCCTCCTGCCCCCAACTCAGCAGGTTCTTAATCCCATGTGCATTCCGCAAGATGTACATCTTGTATGTTGAGACCTGAGCAGGAAAGGAACAGCTGAATCGGCTGTGGCGGATGTACACAGACGTCCCCCTATGGCAGTGCGCAAATGGCCAAGGGAGGGGGAGAGAGGGCAGGAAGATGTGCTAACCCAGCCCCTCAACCCGCTTGGGCGTTTAGCTACACCGAGAAGTGGTGAGATTGTGCCCTCCTCTTTTTAAACACTGACTCTGTGAGATGCAAACAGAAAATTAGTGTGCAGTACGGTAGGAACCGAGTATGAGCATGTGTATCTTGTGTGTGTTAATTATGGTAGTTTTATATAAATTAGCTACAATGTTTATACACGTGACTTATGCTTGACGCTTAATACCCTCTTTTCCTCCCTCTTTAAAACTATACTTTTTATTACCCATTAACAGGGTTTTGATTCTTTTTTTAAAAAAAATCTAATACTCCTCTTGTCATATGCCAAATGGCAATTAAGAAATCTTAATATAAAAAGTGTGTATTTTTTTTAAAAAAGTTGTGATATTGGCTAGTTATGACTTTTTAAAAACTAAATACAGTACTCTAGCAGGTATTAAAACGCTTCTACCATTAACAGTGCCATACAGCTAAGCTTTGCAAAGCTATAGGAATATAATCTAAAACTGCAGCTAACAAAGAGAGAGAGAGAAGTTATCAGTACCACCGTCAACCGCAATCGTCCAAATTTAGGTTATTAACTTAAACTAAATAGGATTTTTTAAAAAAGATACTTAAAACTACAAAACAGGTTTCACCTTTTGGATGCAAATTTGACACGGGCAAAAATGGGGGAGGAACAGTCAACTAACAGTGCCATCCTATATAGGTCTACTCAAATGTAAGGGCTTCTCTCCATGAGGTTTTTAAGCCACCACTTTATGGAGGCTTCTACTTCTGTTTTTTGTTTTGCTGGATGAAGAGCAAGGCCTTGGCATGCAGTTTTCCTCTCGGCCTTTGTAGGCATTCCATTACACAACCACAAGGTGGTGCTGTGGTATAGCTATGAAATAGCAGAAATGCAAAACTACAGGGGCTTCTCATACCATTTTATCCTGAGATAAGAAATCCAGCCTCAACTTTCCTCACTCTAACCCCCACCCCGCAAAATGGCCAGTAAACACAGGGGAGTCCCTGGAGGAGAAAGTTTGCATGTGAAGCCCCTGCCAATTTCCGTGGGTCCTTGTGATCACATGATAATGGCCTCGTGCAAAGAAGCCCCTGAGAAGCCCCAGGTTAGTGGGCATAAGACTGCAGCCTAAAGGCATTTCTTCCATGCTTCAATTGAAAGTGCAGAAAGAATGAATGAGTGTTGGATCCCATTCCACACAGGGCATCTCCCATAGGTGTGAATGGTCTTTGGAGGGATCCTCCGAGCCCCGTTTCCCACGTTGTGCCTAGTGACAAGCCTTTCTGTGGAGTGGAGATGGCTCTTGCTCCACTCACCTCCGCCAAGGGCACGACCCCAAGCATAAAGAGGGTGCCATGACCGGACGCGATGCCCCAGTCACTTGCACGGTGCCCTCCCCCTCAAAGAGAAGTGACCGAGAGGTGGGCATCCTTGCAGGACATCTGCATGGTGCACCCTCTGCACTCGTGAAAAAATGGTGGCGTGGACCAGAGAGCAGGATCATGCCTCTTCCTTGAAGGTCCTGACGCTGGGTGCCAAAAGTAACGTTCCTAACAGGATGCTGGCCCTGTGCTCTGCAGGGGAGAGAATTCACTCGAGGAATTCACCAGGGGCTTGCCAAGCTTTCTAGGTTCAGTAAGCAGACAGTGGCAAAGAAGTTGCTACACTTCTCCCTTTTAACCCCCACCCCCCACCCCGGATGTTTTGTTTTGAATGACCTAGTCTGTAAGGCACAAATGCTGCTCCGGTGTGCTGAAAATGGTTTCTTCAGACACACCATTTCATTAGAACTAATCAGTAGAAGTGTCTCTATTTCACAGCATGGCTCTTGTTCAAAGGCACTACTATTACAATGAATGTCTCACGACTGGTTATTAAATACAGTGCTAATATACATGGTTCTTTTAAACTGGGATAATGCAACAGAAAAAAAAAAATAACCCAACCCAAAAAAGGCCTTTTGGTAAACAAATATAAATATATATAAAAAGAGAGGGGCAAATTTAGCACTTCCGTTTTTAAAACCGAGTTGGTTCAACATCTTTAGTGGCTTCCTTAGTGTTCCTTTTCGAATTGTCTCAAACCTGCTGAAAGAAAAAGGGAGTTAAAGATTGCTTAGAATCACAAGACATGTCATCCCTGTAGGACTACTGGCATCCTGGATGATGGAGGAATCGGCAGTTTTAGGGTTGCAATGCTGAATCGGCAACTTCTGGGTGAAAACCAGATGTCCCAGACACCTTCAAGCAATGCTTTTTACCTGCTCTCTCAGAAGGGATTTCCAATGAGTTCCAGTCAACCCATATCCGTGTACCTCAAATAATTTCCAAGGCATGGTTTCCCTGCTCATTTATGATCGAGAGGTGAAATAGGAACACCTAATAAATCAGGCATACTCTAGTTCAGGCATTGCAAATCTCTTTTGGCCTGGTGGGGGGGGGGGGAGGGTGAATTGTATTCAGAGAAGCAGGGTGCAAGGGGGGCTGGGGTGTTCTGGTCAGCAGGTCTGAAGGAAAAAATGGAACCCAAAGGGGAAGGAGCAAAACCTCAGCATATTTTAGCTTAAAGTGCTGCCTGCCAGGAACAAAGGTTCAGGAGAGGCGTTTCAACCTTTTAGAATAGGGGAAAAATGCAAAGGCCAGCAAACCCCAGAAAATAGGCAGCTGGGGGAAAGGAGGTGTGCTCATCCCACAGACTTGAAGCTCAACACCTCTGCTCTGGTTTCTAAAGCCACCCAAGCAGCAGCCGTCATCCATATGGCTTCTTTCTGCTCAGACTGCACCAACTCACTCATAACACTGAGTGAGCCTTGCACCCATGGCTACAGCTGGCTTGTCGAATGGCAGCCAATACTGTGGAAAAAGACTGAAGAGGAGGAAATACGGAAGAGCTGGCCTTGGGTTGGGCCAGGTTTTTTACATGGGAGGAGAGATCGTGAAATATTTAACATTTTTAAAACCACGGACAGTATGGAATAGACGACGCGTTGCTAATTCGCTATGCATGTCTGCTCAGAAGTCCTACTGAATTTAATGGATTTACTCCCAAGTAAGATGGTAACTGGACTACAATCCAATTCAACATTAGAAGACGACTACCAGGGAGCTCTGGAGACCAGGGGAACACAATTGTGCAAGCAAAGGCATCCGGCTGCTGTTTACAACCTACAGCCTGCAGCCAAAATCACACCTACGTAAGGCAAACTACGGCAGTCTTGGCCTTTTCACCTTCATGACCCTGTTCAACTGCGATGGCTACAAGAGGAGGCGCAAGCAGAAGAAGGTGTGCCAGTGGCTTCTGTGGCACAGGCAGGAAGGAAGTTAGAAGAGAAATACCGTACAGCCAGGTGAGGATGTGTTGTGGGGCGACAAGGAGGGAAGGAGGAGGCGGATCACATCAGAGCAACTGAGGGAGAGAGACAGATGCTTCCGCAGGTGGCAGCAAGAGCAAGAAGGTGGCATGCTATTGAGAGTTCCAAGCCCTTTGGAGATCTCTTGGGAGTTTCATTATGAAGGACTCAGGGACCCATGCAAAGATGGCCAAGAGATGTGGCATTCTTCATGCTTCCGGTGTAAGCAGTGGTCCGGACGCCAGGGAGCCCCGACTGGCCTTGCAGGTTCACCCGACAGCCACACTCGCTTCCCCCCGCCCCACCCCTTTTGCCCAACCACCAGCCACTCGAGGGCTTCCCAGGTCTGCATGGTTGTCCCACCCTGAAAGGTTGACATGCCTCACCCAATAAGCAGCTCGTG
Organism: Varanus salvator macromaculatus; assembly: GCA_023646645.1. NCBI lineage: Eukaryota > Metazoa > Chordata > Lepidosauria > Squamata > Varanidae > Varanus > Varanus salvator. The sequence goes on along the minus strand of JAIXND010000754.1, from coordinate 73,418,745 downwards.
CAAGAACATTAAGCCAAACTTTGCTGGCAGGTTAATTTTTCTTTTTGCTCCTGCGTCTTTTGCCTTCAGCACTGGATGCGGCCCTCTAGAGCAGCGGATCCTGGATCCTGGATTTGAGGGCGACTAGTTTAAGGAAGGCTGCTGCTCTCTCATTCACATTGTTCTGCAGTTGTGAGCTCTGCCTTGCCACAAGTGCTACCTCCCCCAGACCACCAGTATTGCGATCTGCTTCTGAAATCAGGGACGCTGGGGAAGGCGCATGCGTACCTGGCCGTGAGTGACAATATATTCCATTCCACTTACCATTGGTCTCTGACTTTTTCCCCACTGTTGTTACCTGAATCACAAGAGAGTTGCAAAAATTTAAAAGTCAGAGCACTGCAATTTTTATATGGTTACCTAGTAGTAGCTTAGCTCTCAACAGACTTTAGAGAGAACAGAGATGTGCAAAATGGATTAAAGTGAGGTGATAAAAATAGCTCTTGGGTTTCTGTTACCTTTGAGGAAGAACTGGTCTTTTCAACTGACTGCTTCTCCCACAGGTTGCGCTTGCTGGATACATCTCCAGGTCTTAAGTCCTATTCCGAACAGACAAACACCAAGAAATTTGAAAAAGGAAAAAGAGGAACAACGAGCTAAGATATATGTTATTTCTGTATCTTAAGAGTAAATTCACATATAGGGCTTCTCTGCATAACACATTTATTATGCACCCAGTGCTCCTTGACTCATGGGAGTTTGCAAGCCCTCTAAATCATGCAGAGGACTTGCAAACCCTTTCTGTGTTTCCCAGTCATTTTCAGATTTTTATTTTTATTTTGTTGAGCGACAAAAAATGCAGCATTTTCTAGGATACAGCCATTGTATGCTACAGAATCCTAATGTAAATGTGCAACTCTGTGCTAGACCTCAAAACCACCTTGTGGTTGTGTATAGAGAAGCAGAGAGGAAAACCCCTTGGGAAATCTACAAACCTGGGGTGAATGACAGATGCTTTTCCCTGGAAAGAAAGCAGAAGAAACCACCTCTATAATGCACCAGGTTAAACAAAGAATACATTAAGAGATGTGAGCCTGTCACCACTTACTTCTTAACTGCTCCACTGGGACCTTGCATGAACGGCAAGTAGGGTGAGGGTTAGGGTCACAGTTTTGCAACTTAGCAAGAGAAGCCTGTAAACAGATTTACCTGACCAGTTTTAACAGAAAACAGCCAGTCCTAGAGAAGAATAGAAGAGCAGCTGTCTGCACAGGCCTCTCGCCAAGAAGGTGGCAGCGAAAGAAAGAAAGGAGAGAAGAATCAACTGAGAAAAAAAGAAAGGAAGAAAAAGGAAGGTTGAGGGAAAGGTCAGATTAGCCCCAACGTATTTCTAGGAGGGACTCCACAATATGGTTAAAAGGTTCCATTATGACAGGCCTTATTAAGAATCAAAGGGAGATGGAAAAGGATGGAGACCCAGCAGAGCTGCAACAAGCCAGAAGTCTGTTTTGCTCGGCAGACCACTTAACCACAGCTAGCCAGAGCCACCACATCTGCAGGGTGGGGGGAAAACCTGCCCCTTTTAGCACAGCAAAGCTCTGAGAGGGTCACCTCTAGCTCGCTCCCAAACCCACAGCTGATCCGCTTATCGCCATGTAGCTAGATGCTGCCAAACACAAGCAGCATGTTCTCTGCAATTTCATGGCATCCCACAGAGTGCTGCTCTCCAGGCAGTGTGTTCAGGAGGCAACAATTGTCTCCAGCGCCCCCAGAGTTGCCCAATCTTGCATTCAAGAAACTAGCAAGCAGGGCCTGAGGGCTGCTGAGGATTCTGCACTTGCTCCAGAGAGCATCTGCTTCCAAATGCAGAGTCCAGTATTAGGATTTCTGGCTCTTGGTTAGTTAAATGCATCAGCCTTCCTTCCCTATAATGAGACCCACATTTCTGCTGGTTCCTTGCCTGCTCCAGCCATATCCAGCACCAGGCGGGGCCCCCATGCTCACCTGCAATTTTCGGCACAAGCAAGTGGGGATAGCACTGAGGAGAAGGAGCCGCCAGGGCCTCCGACAAAGGAGAGGTGACGAGGCACTGCAGACTTCTCATCTGCAGAGGGCTGTCCCAGAATCTGAAGTGGACAATGCCCACTTAAAACAGCATCAGCGTCCTTATTTGCATGCATTTCTGAGGTGAGTTATCCATACTTTGCTACTCCTGCAAATCAAAGAAGGAACCTGCGGAAAGGAGAGAAGCAAATACTCACGGATGGCTTTGGAGCGGGCGCCTTGCTGTTTTCTGGGGTCTTGGTTAACCATTCGTTAATGCGACTGGAGACGCCGACTTTTAGCCCAGCAGTCTCCTGAAAGACATTATTTTACAGGTAATTATCAGTTGCAGAGTACAGACTCCAAAGCATTACAGTTGGGGTGGTGAAAGGCCTCGCCTGCAGCTGAGTTTTAGCAGCCAAAACTTTAAGCCAAAATGTGCTGCTATTTCCCCTGCCCCCTTTCTTTTATCCTGCCCCCCACTGGAATGCCACCCCCCGGAATCCAGCCCCTTGCTGCATAAGTGTCTAGTTTTGTGCCTTTGGGAAAGGAGCAGCCTTTGACCTACATCTCCCCGGTGGTACAGCCCTTGCACTCCTGGCAGGTTTTCACCACATTTTGTCACCCAAGCTCTGCAAAAGTGCAGCTAAACATTCTTCCTGCCCTCGTAGGGGCTGCTTTTTGGAAATGGAACAGGAACACCAAGAAGTGGAGGCAGAAGATGCACCTTGTTGGGCGTTCCTGTGCCGGACGGCGATGAGAAGACATTGCCTTTCTCCCACATGCTCTTGATATTACGAACGCCTTCGGCAGGAACCAAGAGGTCCGAGGCTGCGGGCTTGGCGGGCTTGGCAGCTTTGTTGCCCTGCAGGAAGGAGCCGGTCAGTCTCAGGGCAGATACCGGAGAGGACTTACGGGAGAGCCCCTGAAATCTCGCCAGGTGGAGGTGGGCCCCTTCACCCTCAAGAACTTCCTGTGCCTGCCTGTCTCCCTCCTCACTGCACCATCCCTCTGCGCCTCATCCCCTCTGCCCCTGCAGGGCCCCTCGTGGTTCTGGGGAGATCTGGGGCACAACCCCACCCGGGCCGCTCTGCATCCACTGCAAAGGACGGCAAGCCAGGCAGGAAGGAAACAAAGCAGCAGAAGGGAAAACCAACTGCGCGTCCTTGCACAGAATCATAAAACAGCACGTTGGAGGGGACAAGAAGCCATCGGGTCGACCCGCTGCTCAATGCGGGGCTCCAAGTTAAAGCATCCATGACAGAGGGCTGTCCAGTTGCATCCTGAATGCCTCCAGTGTGGGGCAGCCCACAGCCTCCCTAGCTCATGCGCTCCATTTGCTGTCTGCAAGACAATTCGTGACTCAAGCAGCAAGCCATCACCACCATAAATAGTGGCCTTATGGATGAATGGGGCCTTAGCTGGCCACTAGGGCAAGAACCATGCCTACTCCTGCGGCTTCGGGCCCAAGCACTGCAAGGGCTGCCGTGGTCTCACCTCAATGGCACTGGTGTACTGCTCCAGCCTGCTGTCTATCTTGGAGACCACTTGGGTTGTGTGGGTGGGTTTCATGCCACTGTGTCAAAAATATGCAAAGATGGAGGTCCATTAATTCCTGCCCTGGACTCCGAACCCCGTCAGTGGTCTTGATCTTGAAAGCAAGGGATACTTACCTCTTCTGGGCAGATTTGTTCAAGAACTCTGCACGTTCTTCGATCTAGAAATTAAAACAAAACAAAACAAAGAGGGAAGCAAGAAAGAAGTACGGGTATAAAAAAGCGAGAAAGGCTGGCCGGGAAGGGACTGAAATGGCACGTGAATGTGCAGTAGGTAACACAATAACATCACCACAAGGAAAGGAACTGGGCTGCAGCCTGCAGGGAAGTCGCCTGCAGTCAGGGCTTCCTCTGGATTCTGCTGTTCTGCAATCACAGAATGGCAGAGGTGGAATGAATTAGCTGCCTTAACAGTGGGGAGACGGAGGCAGCACAGAGATGCTGCAACAGCTGGCCAGAGCCACAGTCCGAAGCTTGATGTTACAGCAGCCAAGTGGCCAGACGCCCCTTCCTCTTCTCCCTGCAGTAATATTCAGTGACCCAAAATGGGTCCTGCAGTGTTACTGTCTCGTGTGCATCCCCTCCTCCCCCTTCAGTGGCAGCCACATGTCCTGTACCTGTAACCTGCAGATTTACTTCAGGTTACTGGGGGCCAAAGGAAGAGGGACAGGTATGGGGATTGATCCAGATTTTAGCTGGATGGACTCTGCCGGCAGGGACAGACTCCCCCATAACAGTTGCTCTGGTTTCCCACACTGCTACCCAGAGATCAAGAGATCCTCCTGAATGGGGTGAGCGATAGTGTGAGTGGGGAGCCCTCAAAACTGGGAAAGTGAAGCCCTCCCTTTCCTGGGAGTTCCCTCCCTCTTCTGGAAGGCAGTTCCTAGATCCAATCCAGGCAGTGCTGCAGCCACAATCTCCAATAAGATCTACTCCAAGGATTCCTCCAGACAGAGGACTCTCAGCACTCCAAACAGAAAGCGGAAGGTGCCATCATCCTTGTAAAATCCCATGAATGATGTAGGAAGGTATCAAAGCCTTTTCTGGAAGCCCCTGGGTCAAAAAACGAGGAGAGCTTCCAGGCCAGGTGGCCATTTCCAGACTTAAGCAACCATCTTCAAGAAAAGGTCTTCAGTTCTTTACAGGTCTTCTTTGAAATGCACACGCACAATTTGGAGAATGTCTAACATTTTGCTTGCTTCTCCATTTATTACAAATATGTTATAATGTTCACTTGTTTCTAGTGATCAACATTTGCATACAAAACTAAAACAAGCAGCAAAAACAGCCAGCAGGATTCAAATGGCATCTAAATATTTGGGGAAATAAAAAAGGCCTCTGCCTGCAACCGAAAGGGCAGCAAATCCAGGGGGATGGGTCAGATCCCTGAGCTGCAGGTGGCCAGTGCGTCCAAAGCAGGTGGGCAGCCTTGCATAAGGCCCCCTGCTACCTACAGCAGGCCCTTCAGCCCAGCAGCCTGGTCAGCTTTGGGTTGTGATGATGGATATTCAGCTGTGAGGGGCTTCTGAGAAAGACATGTTTCCAGCTGCCTGTATTATGGACTCTCCCGTAGAGCACCTTATGAAGCAGCCACTCCTTGGAGAGTAACCAGCACAGCCAAACTGGGGACACAGACAACCGCACATCTGGCAAACCGAGACAGCAGTCCAACCCACAAGCCACTCAGAGCTTAGTCAAAGTTGCTCTTGTTTAAGCTAGCTGATCCCCCGATTTCTAAAAGAGCTGTTCCGTTCCATAGGTGCATATTTAAAAGAACCAAGAACTGGAATGATCCTGTTTATTCACTGCATGGTACTGCTCCCAAGAAGTTCCAGCCCCAGAAGCCAAGCCCATCACCTCAACTGACTGACTTAATATCCCCATTAGTAAATACACATAAAACTATGAATTCCCATTTTGGATGTAAGAGAGAACTGGTTTAAAAGCAATCCTGAATCCCTGACCACCAAACAAGTCAAGGGGGGAAAGCGCAAGTGATGTATTCAGTAGCATCATGTAATCTGCTTACATGAACTATTGCATGAATTGGAATGTTGTGATTGTAGAATTCTCAAGAATTCTCAAGTCTATAAACTAGGCTGAACAGCTATCAAGCCAGCAAAAGCAGACTCGAGCATTGGCTTCCACAACCACAAGGTGGCAGCACAATACGGCAGCATGAGAGGCCTCACAGTGCGTTTGGGATGAACAAGAAAGTCGTTTTTGCAAATTGCGAGAACGCCCCTGTTCTCTACCTTGAATGCAAATGCATTTTCCCACAAAAAATTGCTGACTCCTAAACTATGTCTAGTTTTTTTTAGCAATATGTTCATTTTGTTGTCGTGTGCCATCAAGTTGTCTCTGACTTAGGGTGCCCTTATGGATGAAAGCCCTCCAGAATGTCCTATCCATGACATCTCTGCTTAGGTGTTACCTAGTCACCTAAGGCTGTGACTTCCCTTGTGGATGAACAGATGCAAACTGCCCAGAGAGCTTTGGTTATTGGGCGGTGGAGAAACGAAATAATGGCAGCATCAAGCTAAGGGTTGTCTATCGGATGTAGAAATAGCTGCATGGAATTCGTGTTCCCTTTGCTTCTACGAAAAGCACTAGTTTTAATTGGCGCTTGCCCTGGGGCTGCAGAGGGAAGGGGAAAGAACTCCCTGGACCAATCCACAGACCTGAGCAGGAAGAGTCCCCATTCAGGCAAGAACACCCACAAGCAACTATGAGCCTGGGCCAAAGAGCACTTAAATGCCTGCCCTAAAACATGATCTTCCCCCGTCCTCTTTTCCCTCCATTCCCCTTTCCTTGTTGTTTTAGTTTGCAGGCTTGATGGCAGAGACTGTCTCCGTTTTATTAACATGAGCCACTTTGTGGGTGAATTGACTGAAAAGTGCAACAAAAATGCAGCCGAAAGCAACCACCCACAGAGCACATGCATAAAGCGCATATATAGGGCATATTTTGTTCATCTGGGGATTCCACAAGATGAAGGGGGGAATTACGGCTCACCTGCTTTGCATGGAGAAGTTTGTGGCTGCCATTGCTGGTAGCAAAGGCCTCAGCAATCTGCTGCCACCCCCGGCGGGCCGTCCTGGAGGGACAATTAGACTGAGCGGGCCAAGGGCAGCTCTCGCTCTTTCTCTGTGAAGGGTGCAATCCCGTGAAGAGAAGCGGAAGCCCCTGAAGTTGGAGGCTCACGCCCATCTGGTGCAGAGCAAGGGACTGGCAGAAGCGATCTTTGCCGCCCCGTCTGCAGTTTCCTGGATGGGAGTTTTCAGCTGCCTAGCAAGAGACTTTTGGAGGGGGGATGAAGAAGCTGGAGAGGTGCTAGGATGTCTCTTACCTGCCTTCCCAGGCTCCTCCCCTGTCTATCCCATTTCTGTCATTCACATGCATCGTGTCAAACTTCACTGCCCAGGCCGATTCAGATTCCAATTTCAGGTATGGGACTGCTTTTGAAATGGCTCGGACTTCAGGTTTGGTTTGAGGTCGAGACCCAACAGGAGGAAACTGAGGGGGAGATTAGCCCAAGGGCAGGTAGGGAGATCAGTCAACCTGTCCATGGGAATGTTGAGGACTCACAGGATGAGGGGGGAGATATTGAAATGGGAAGTTTATCCAATGGAGAAGCCCCTCACCAAAAGCGATAGACCCGGTCACTTGTCATCACTGGAGGGAAGCCCTATTAGGTGCACAGTGGGAGGAGTGGAGGTGTCCCCGTTTTCGCAGCGTGCCACCTCCAGGGTTGCGACTCAGAAGAGCTCATAAAGACTGCTTCAGGGAATGAATGGTAGAAAAGGTTCAACCCTCTGTGTATGCTCAGAGAGTCGAATGCCACAATAAAGACCATTGAGCAAAGAAACGCTGGCGAGGCGAGACTTACAGTGCTTGGAGGGAGAATCATGGAAAGCAGTGCTTTCCTCAGAGAGCAGCTGGTACCGTTCGTTGCCTGCGAGGGGGTGGGGGAGATGGGGTGGCTCCCCCATCCCAGGGTCCCAGCACAGTCTCTGGCCTCAGATCTGAAAATCCCACAATCCCTCAGGTCACGCCAAGGGGACAAGGGAGGACATGCCTCCCGAAGAGGGTTTAGCAGGCAGGAAGATGCAGCCACGGTACCAATGGCAAGCCACATACACTTCCAATTGCTGTAAATTCTCTAACATACATCAGATTATCAGTGCAGAGCGAGCATGCTAGAAGATGCTCTCCTAAGGGGAACTTGCTTTCAAAGAGGCAGGGAGCGGCCCACCCTGGCCTTCTCAGGGGTGGCACCCTACGTTCAGAATGCTTTCCCCAGGGGGAGCTTACCTGATGCCAACTCTTTTGGTCTTTGGAGCACCAGGTAAAGATATTTTTGTTTGTCCAGGACTTTTGGACTGTAGACTTTTCCCATAAGGCCTTGATCTGATGCATATATTTTCTGCTGGTGGTGTTTTATGCTGTTTGTATTATATTAGTATTTTTATCCTGTTTTAATTCATAGGCATTGTTCCTGGTTTAAATTTGTCACCTGAAGAGCAGGTAAAAAAAAAAATCTATCGAATTAATAACTAAACGATTCAATTTTTAAAGGGGGTGATGGTTTGCCTACAGCGAACAATAGAAAGGGCATTTAAATGTATGTATCAGACCCAGCACAAAATTATCCTCAAGACTTGGAAAAAGAGGTCACCACACAAATCCAGTACAACATGCTCATGCTTTGAAATGTTAAGGCACGTACGGTAAACAGAATGACAAAATAGATCTGTAAAATGAGATGGAAAGCAGGGTGGTTAATGCCTGTAGCAGAGATCCTTACACCCTCCTTAAATTAGGAGGTAAAACTCCAAGCATAGGCTGTGTTAGCTTTTTTTAAATTATTTTTCTCTACATCCTATTCAGCATAAAATGCTAATGTGCAGTTTGTCCATGGCCCATTAACACGAATGGCAAAGTGCCCATTGACAGTAATGGTTCTGCATGACACACACAAAGCCTTAATTTAATTGTAAGCAACATGCACACCATGCGATGCAGAGGAATCTGCTTTTGGGAAGCCTTTAAGCACTGAATCCACCCAAGCAAAATCACACAGCAGCTGATTCATACTCAGTGGGTTCGATCCCGATTCTACATGCCTAAGAATAAACCTATGCAATCAATGGGACTTAGGCACAACTTATGTGTTCCCATTTGTTTCAGCAGGGCTACTCTGAGTAGAGATAAACCTGGATCCAACACAACACGTTTGAGGAAGCCAAAAGTCAACACCAGATGTGAATATGGTTAAGAATAGAGACAGGTAAGGAAGGCAGGGCAAGGAAACGACAGCGGCCATGGCCTACACCTGCCCTTCAAAAGCCCTTTGCAAGGCCTAGGAGGAGTACAATTCATAGGGAGCCACTGCAAACTGTCTTACGGCTCCTCAGACCGGTTTTTCCAACAAGTGCGGGGCCAGAGGACTTTGGCCCGCGACAGCTTCCATCATCCCTGAACATTGGCCATGGTGGCTGAAGCCAATGAAGTTCAGTGATCTCTGGAGTGCTAGAGGAGCCCCATCCTCAATCTGGCCTTTTATGGTTCAGCCTGACCAGTACTGGCTGTTCAGGGATACAGGGGGAGGCCCTTCTCATCACCTGCTCCTTGCTCCTCATCAGCAGAGATGCTACATATTGAATGTGGGCCTTCAGCATGCAGAGCATGTGCTCTCCTGCTGAACTTCAAATGGGCATCTTTGAAGGATCACCGCTTGCATGTGTAACAGCACTGCTGTATTTTCCACAGCCACTCTGGCTAGGTGGTGGGTTGGGAGCTAAGAAGTATATATTCCAGTGCAATGTATGGATGGAGTAGCCTGCCTGCCTTCCGGAATGGCTCCTGTGTCATTTAGAGCTGCACAACGAATCTGGGAGGCAGCCCTTGTTTTCCATCATTGCATCTGTGTAGTGGCTAGGGAGCACAGCTCTGCATGTAGATACAACCAGGACTTCCCATACAAAAACCAAACAAAACGTGATATTGACGAAAACCTGCAGACAGAGCCTGTTTTGCTGTTTTTTGTACAGCAGTTAGGCATTTTATGCCATTATTAATATTACTGAGAATTACAAATACTTTTGAAGTGAAATAGGAGTGAATTTGTATTGCTCCTTGATTAAAATGGCATGGCCCACTGGATAAAATTCTAGATGAAATTCCTTCATGGGCTGCATGCAGTCCATATGGCAGCAACTGCCCACACCAGGGAGCTTTACCTTGAGAGAGGAGCCCTTCGGGGTGAAGCATTTAAATGGTTTCTTCTCATCAGCCAGGGCCTCTTCTGGCATCTTCTGTCGTTTCTCAGCTGCTTCTGCCCTTCTCCTTTCAATTTCTTCCTTCAGCCGCCTCTTCTCTTCCTGCCATAATATGAACAGATTGAGTCACTCAAGGTTAATTTTCAGATTTTCAACCTGCTCCTTGAACTTTTAATGTTCAGGAGAGGCAAAGCATAAACAGTTCTGCAGATGATTTTGACCTGCCACTGCCATGCGACACGCAAAGGTCCCTAACAGAGGAGCTGGAAAAAGTACAGAGAAGGGCAGCGAAAATTATCAAGGGCCTGGAGCAATTCCCTTCTGAGGAACTGCTGTGACAATTGGGACTGTTCAGCTTAGAAAAATGGTGAGGAAGGGGAGGCATAATAGAGGCGTTTAAAATAATGCACAGTGTGGACAAATTAGAGAGGGAGACATTCTCCCTCTTCCATAACACTTGAACCCGGGGTCATCCCATGAAGCTGGCGGTTGGGAAGTTTGTTGTTCAGTCACAAAGCTGTGTCCGACCCATTGCGACCCCATGGACAACATTGCTCCAGGCTCTCCTGTCCTCCACCCTCCCTTGGAGTCCACCCAAGCCCACACCCACTGCCCCAGTGACTCCATCCAGCCACCTTGTTGAGAGGACAGATAAAAAGAACTTCTTCATGCAGCGTATAGTTAAACTATGGAATTTGCTGTCATGGGAAGTGGTGATGGGCACCAATCTGGATGGCCTTAAAAAGGATTAGAAAGATTCAGGAGGCTATCAGCAGAGGTGGCTTGCCTGCATGCACATGCTGCTGAGGAGCTTGTGCAGGAACCGTCCTGCACGGTTCCTCCTTGAGGGGTCCTGTGAGCAAGTGGCTTGCTACCATGTGTCTGGAGTGCTGGACTAGACAGACCTTTGGTCTGCTCCAGCAGGGCTTTTCTTATGTTCTGATGAGAGCTCTGAGTTGGCTGGCTTGGTACAAGGCATGCTCCTATGTTGCTCTTTGTTGCAAACAGGGAGCTGGATGCATGTGCTTTATGGCATTTGTTTGGGTCTCTAGGCTGGCAGAGTATTAACAAGTTGCTATTTATCTGCTTGTTAATATTTCTCAGCTGCCTGGCTGCATTTATGTTTTAGGTGACTCTAGTATTAATTTTCGTGTTTTGAAATAGGGCTGGATTGATATTAGTATTTTGGCATGGAAATGTTTAACAGTGACACATTGATTGCTGTGTTGTATGCCTGTTGTGTCTGAATTACAAGCTACTTTGAACATAGTTTTCTATGGAAAGTGCAGCATGCATTAATAAACTAATGTAATACAAATTTCACATTTTTATCTGAAGTTCATCCTTCAAACAAATTCTTGAAATGCATTAACCTGAGAGATCATCATTCACATCAAGTGAGGTTCAGGAATATGTGTGAATTGGAAGCAGGGGTTCCAGGACCCAAACCCAAGACACTAACCCATTCACACATTCTACCCATTGCGAAGGTCTTTCTGTGCCTGGGTCCGTCAGACCCAAACCCATTCACAAAGAGCGTTCCTACTGAATGCAGCACGTGAAAGCCATTGGATGAAACGCGTCACACCTACGTGAATGAGCAAGCCCAAATGGGCACAGGGGAAGTGACTGTTAGGTCAACCTGCAGAGGATTGCATTACGCACCGCTTAAAAATCTGAAAGCAGATGTAGTCCAGTTCAGGAACGGCAATGTTCTAAGTCAAGGATGGGCAATTTTGGCGGCTGCGGGGCAGGGACACACTGGATTCCTGGAAGCCCTGTTCCAGGAATACATCTCCCCTGACCCCTGCCATGGGATATGGCCAATGGCCAGATTCCCAGAAATCCCACTGGGAAACGAAGGTGCACACTTTCCCCATGCCATTTCCCAGCAGGAGCCAAGTGTGTGAGGAATGCACGCCCTCTTTCTCTGTGCTCCCGCAGCCTGCCAAGTGGCTGCTATTGGAGGGGGGGCACAGTTCTACTGGGAAACAAGGCACGAGCTCCCCCGGAACCTGGTTTCCCGGCAGAGTTGCTAGGAACCCACAGGCGGCCCAGGATCCAGGGTGCACACGTGGCTGATGATCTGCATATTCCCCACCCTGTCCAACATGAATAAGCCTTCTGTGTAGAACATGTGCATGGAAGGGAGTTCTGGAGAAAGTTTGCTGTGCAACATGATGCTTTGCATTGCAAAGCTTTGCATGGAGAAGTTCAGCTGCTGATGCTGCCAGATAGGGCTAAGAAAGACCTTTGTCTGAAACGATGCAGAGCCACGGCCAGCCAGCATGTCTAACAGTGAGCCAGAGTCACCAATGCTCTGACTCAGTATGAAGCAGCTTTCAATCTGACTGTACCAATGGGAGGACTCTCATCATGCATGCCCTGCATGTACCCAGCAGCTATCTTGGCAGCCTGTTACCTCTTCCCGAGCTTTCCTTTCACTCTCCTCCTTCTTCCTCCTCTGCTCTTCCTCTTCCAGGACTTTCCGGCGCTCTTCACGCTTCTTTTTCAGCTCCTCCAGTTCCACAGCCGCCTCCTGTTGCTTCTGCTTCAACTTCTCAAACTCTTCACTCTCGTTTTCGCCTCGGCGACGGCGTAGCTCCTCAACCCGTTTGCCAGCCTCTGGGTGGGATACTGTCTTGGCTTCTTCAGCATCCGAGGCAGCTTTGAAGCCTGGGCGGCTGAAGGAGGGAGGGAAGAAGGAAGAAGAGGCTGCAATGACAACAGTTTCTCTGGCTTATCAGAATTAATAGGATGAAAAATAGCAGGTGGAGGCTGTGCAGTTTTCTGGACAGGACCACCTTCCGAATGCAAGTGGGGTGTCATCGTTTGGAAAGCGCTTCCCTGTTAAAAACAGGGCCATTCTACCAACCCAGCTGAAAGAAGCTCTTCTCATCATCCCTCCCCATCCCTCTTTCCTTGTGTGTTGTGTCTTCTTAGATTGTAAGCCCATGCAGAAGAACTGCCTTATTTAATTTATTACATGCAAGCTGCACTGGGAACCTTTTTTTGGCTGAGCAGCAGCATAACAATAGTAACAGTTTTAATGTTGTAATGCATAGTATTTTATTGCTGAATTTTTTTAATCTTAATATGCCTCAGGGATCAATTTAAGCTGAAACCATGGGAAACCAAACACGGTATTCTCTGCACGTCTCAGAACTTCTTCACACTGCAGCTTAGTACGGCTCAAACATTCATGATCTGGGTTTGCAGACTTGTGCAGCTTCAGGGGCCACCTTTGCAAGCCTACATAGCTTCAGCTTTACACAAATGGAGGTCTGTGAGTAGCATTTACTGTATCACCTCCTCTACTGAAATGCCACAAGGGAAAAGAAGGGGTGATTAAAACAAAGCAGTCTGCTAATCCAACAATTAGGATAGAACTACCTGTGAACTTCAAAGGATTACATATTCAGATGCTGCTGCAAAAGGGGCCTAGAAATTTTTGGATGAATTGTTGCATACAAAAGGTTCAATTAATGGGGCTTCCACTGTATTACTTTGCTGCCACTCTGTGGTCTTATGCAGTCTAGAAATGGGAAATTCTGCAGAAAGAGAAAGACACATGCACCCAGTATGCAACAGTGGAACCAGCTGCCTAGAGAGGTGGTGGGCTCCCCCATACTAGAAACATTCAAGAGGAAACTGGACAGCCATCTGAGTGGGATGGTGTAACTTGGTGTCCTGCAACAGCAGGGGGTTGGACCCGATGGCCTTCATTGCACCTTCCAATTCTGCTATTTTATGATTCTATTCTATGATTCAGTAAGTCCCCACCAACATTCAGTTCATGGGACTGACAACCTGCACCAGATCTGGGGCATTCCAACTTTTAACTCTGCACTTCATTTTCTAAATGTTGGAGGAGAGTATGCCTACTCCCTGACCGGAAAAAAATGCTCCAGTACAGTGCAGAGCAACAGAACTGAGCATGGGTAACGGGCAATAATGGAGAGAAGCTGACTGCAAGATGTCCAGGAGGAGAGAAATAAGAAGACTGCAGGAATGAAAGTCAGGGCATTTGATGAACTATTTAAAATGCCCTATTGACACAAATGTGCCGTCACCAGGCTGACAAAAGCAGAGAGGAAGCATTTGTCATGAAAACAGGTGTTGCAGTGAACAGAAATATTATGCATGCGTTACAGATGTACCGAAGCAAGAAACACTTCAAGTCTCTCCATAAAAGCATGTGTTCAATCTTCCTGGTGGCACAGTCCATCGCATTGCAACTGAGACCCATAAAAGGCAACAACAGGACCAAGTGTAAACATCCTGGCATGAGCAAATGTCTTACCTAAAAGCGTTCTCTGTGGGCTTCAGCTTATGAGCAGGGAATTCAGGGAAACGCTCCCCATTCTGTGGCTTTGACTCAGGAATTCCCTTCTTGCGATCCCAGATGGATTTTGCCTCTTCTTTGGGTGCTTTGTCTCGGTTTACCTTGCTGTCTTTTACCTGCCAGAGAGAGGGTAACATTTTACAAGTCAAATCCAAACATTTGGAAGGAGTAGCGGGAGGTGTCCATTTCCTCATGCCAATAAACATATATTAAGCAATTTCTCTTCTGCAGATGGTTTTACAGGCCTCAAGCAAGGTTCCAGCAGTATCTTTGCTTTATGCAGGGTCGTAGGTACCCCTGAAGATTAAAGCAATGGTACTTGGTGCTCGGTCACCAGGGGGCAAAGCACACGGTTGGCCAACCTACTCAGTAACATGCCACAAGTCCTGAGAATGAGGTGGGGACACTCTAGTGCACAGTGGACAATAACAGGGTATCTGTGGTTTCTTTTTCTCCACAGGCCACAGCAGGTTAAAAGAAAAGGAAAACACACCACTCACTCCAAAGTGCTGCAGGAGTTAAATTTAACTTGTTGCAAACTAAATTCGACACTTTAAGAGCAACAGAGACTTAAAACTGCAAATTTAACTTATTAAAAGACATTGTCAAAAAATCCTTTTAAAAACCGAGGGAGGTAGAAAAGGCTGCATGCGGCCTCGGCGTGTGTATGGCACAGGATAAAGGTAGCCCTACGTGCCCGTTTCCCACCATGCCTTGGGGTAGATTTCTCACAAGTCTGCCAAACTGGCCAAATGTGGCCTGGATTCTTGGGCCATCCTGCTCAAGGAAGCCACAGCAGGAAGTCCTCTGACATTTTGCAGAGGGGAAGGTGAACTTGGGGGGCATCAGGCTTAGGAAGGGTTTACAATCTCCTTCCCATCATCCGTTCAATTTCTTCCTTTGCAGCAGCACGTGTCTCGTGCTCCTGGCAAGGGGAACGGCACAGCAGCTCCCAATGCAGTGGCAGCCGGCGCTCGTTGACCTCCAGGCATGCCCGGTGCACAGGGCTCCAATCCACTGCCTGAAGCCTCTGAGATACCAGAACAGCTTCAACAGCTTTTGCACATATCTGCAGTCCCCCCTCCCCAAACTTCCCATGGTGTGAAAAGGGTAAAGATGTTGGAAGAAGCATTTGTCTCACTCCTGGCCAGTGCTTTCTGCTTGGCTTTTTTGGCCTTGGGGGTGGCCAGCTGCACACAAGCCCCACACGGTGTTCCTCGGGCTCTCCTGCTCCCATGAAGGGCAGCCACAAACTCCAGCTGCCTGGGCTGCAGGCAGAGGCCACGCACACCATGTTGCTGAAAGGAGCTCAGGCAGACATCCTTCCACCGTTACCTACATGCACTTTGTGAAAACATTTAGCAAGAACTAATACATGGGCTGCTCTCCAGTCCCAAGGACAAGAGAAGCCTAGAATTCCGCTCTCTCCCAGCAAATTCTGGCTTGGCAGTGTCTCAGCCCAGATGCAACGTCTCTGCACATTTGTCTTTGCTTTCCAGTCCCCCACCCAGAAAATCTCTGGGATTAGCATCACTGACGGCTGCCCCTGAAAGCCTGACCCTCCAGCACGCTGAGTCAGGCTGGATGTTAATTGGAACTGTGCAGAACACAGGATTCAAAAATCTCTCCTGCTCTGAAGGAATAATTATTCCCATGAAGAACATCAGTTAAACCGGCAGCCAACAAAAAGCTGAAATGAGCAGGGAACAAAAATACAAGCGCTCTTCCCTGAATGAACTGAGTCACCGCCATCCCTCCAAAAGTGTTCGACTTAACTCATGAGCTGACACTCTGAAATCCATGGAGCTTATGGTACTCCTATCCATTTCCATGGCTCAAACCCAAAGTTTGAAGGACTTCTTGCTCTCCTCCTCCATGCAGCCTCCCTAGGCACCCCCAAAACTGATCCAAAGAATCTCTCAATCCTCCAAAGCAGATGGGAGGGCAGTACAGGAGAGGAGGGAAAATCCATTTTGCAAGCTATTTCTGTTCTCTGTTGGTCAGCTTGCACTGTGGGTCCAACCCAATGGGCCCATTTTAGGCATGACCAAGTCTGGGTTCAGTCCAATACCTTGTGTTGTTTTCAGCCCTAACACCTTTGGGATAGGAGGACTGGGTCTACCAAATGTGGAACGTTCTAGAGGAATGTACTGCTCATTTATTTTGGTCGTGGGACTGAAAAACAAGACCCAGACAGTCTCTGCCGGCCTTCCACTGGTGAATTAAAGGTAGGTCAGAGCACTGGCACACCACCACAGCCTCTTAGTTATGTATTAAAATTATTTCTATTTTGATGTTCTCTGGACTCCACATTACAGGAAGGATATAGCCAAGTTAGAGTCAGTGCAGCGTAGGGCCACAAGGATGGTGGCCGGATTGCAGGGAAAGCCATATGGGGCGAGACTGAGGGAACTGGGTCTTTTCAGCCTGGAGAAGAGAAGACTCTGAGGGGATCTGTTGGCGACATACAAGTATGTGAGGGGATGTCACACGGAGGTAGGTAGAGACCTGTTCTCCCCTGCAGAGGAAGGCAGGACGCGCTCCAACAGAGCAAAGCTCAGGGAGCCAAGGTTCAATTTGGATGCCAGGAAGAACTTCCTGACAGTTAGGACCCCGAGGGCGTGGAATGGGCTTCCATGGGAGGTGGTTGAGGCCCCATTGGTGAGGGTGTTCAAGGATAGGCTGGACATGCACACAATACGCCTGTCACGAGCGGAGCCAGCTGGAGCTGGGGGTCAGACTAGATAGCCTGGGAGACGCCTTCTGACTTGCTCCATATCTATGTTTCTCTGTTCAGGGCAGCAAACTATAAATATAAATCCATCACCTTTTATATTCAAACATAACCTCTCCAAGCTACTTTGCAGGGGAACTCAGCACGGTCTCTGCACCAGGCTGGAGCGCCTCTGCTGCAGCAGGCAGTGAGTGGCCTGGGCACTTCTCTCCCACCCCTCTTTCTTATGAACTCCGTTTTCCCTATACAGATTTTTGGATGGGACTTTTGGAAAGAGCAGCATTTCCAACGAATCTGGAGGGCACCAGACTGGGGAACTCTGCTTTAGATCATCCGAATTCTGCCTCTAGATTTAAATGTAAATGTTCCGAAAGAGTGATGTGTGTTTGGGGACACAGGGTTTGGGCTACAGGATTATCTTCTTGTAAACATAACGGCATTTAAAATAAAAGGGGTGGGGGATGGGGAAACTCTGCAAACCAAAAAGGAAAAAAGAAACCTGCTGTTCACGCAGTATGTCTAGCCAAAGTGGAAGCAGGAAATACCACAAATCTCATGTCATGAGAAAGCTAGTTTCAATGCAAACTTTGGAGGCCAGCTCTGCACACGCAGAATCTTAAGGTGGTCCTGAGAACCAAGCGGTCTCTCAGGCATGAAACAAATTACAAATGGAACAGCAAGACGTAGGCTCAGAAGAACTGAACCTCTTCTCACCTTAACAAGTTTGCTTTTTGCAAACTGTCAGGCCTGCTGCACAGATCATCCCCTGAAGGCAAGGAATGGGCAGTGTTTCCTTCCTTATTTCAGGATAGGGGCTGACCAGAATATCACCTTCTCGTAAGGGCCATTATGAGGCTAGGATGTCATACAGTCACTTCAAGTGACTTGGAGAAGGACTATAGTTCAGAGATACAGGGGACCTCTCTGACATGCCCAATCCACTCCTCCTCCAAGATCAGGGCACCATGTGTGGTTCCATTTCCTTTCCACACACCCTTCCGACCCTGTAAGGTGGTCGGCTTAGACTGCATGCATGTGGCAAAGTCATCCAGTTGGTTTCATGGCTGAGTCAGGATCCGAACCCTGGTCTTTCTAGTCCTACTCTCCCATGTCTTCCACAATGGGAAGCTCAGTTTCTTCCCTGGAACTTCACACATGCAAAGCAAGGCCTCTCCCACTGATGGACAGGTACCTCTCCCTGCACCTGGAATCTCCCCCTGGATGGAACTCACAGCCAAAATGGATATTATTTTAAACCTGCCTCTAGCAGCCACATCCCCTTTTTATTTTACTTCTGAGTACAGAACCCCAAATCTACATAAGAACAGCTCTGCTGGATCAGACCAAAGGTCCATCTTGTCCAGCACTCTGTACACACGGTGGCAAACCAGCTGCCCATGGGATCCCTCAAGCAGGATGGGTGCAAGATTTCTGCCTGCCCAGATCCTCAGCTACTGGTGTATGCAGGCATGCCACCTCTGGTAAAGGAGGCAGCACATGGCCAGCAAGGCTAGTAGCCAGTATAGCCACCTTCCTCATGAAGCTGTCCAATCCCCTTTCAACGCCATTGAAACCGGTGGCCAGGTCCACTTTCCATGGCAGCAAGTTCTACTGTTTAACTACGTGTTGTATGAAGAACTACTTCCTTTTATCTGTCCAAAACCTCCCAGCAATCAGCCTCATGGGATGACCCTGGGTTCAGGTGTTAATGGAGAGGAAGCATTATTTGAAATGCTTCTGTCATGTCTGCCCTCACCCTTTTTCTAGGCTGAACAGTTCCAGTTGTTGTAGTTGGTCCTCATGGGGGAGCTGCTCCAGTCCCCTGATCAATTTTCTTGCCCTCTCTGCACCATTTTCCAACTCAGTAATGTCCTTTTTCTACTAAGGTAACCAGAACTGAATACAATATTCCAAGTGCAGTCATACCAAAGATTTGTATAAGGGGAGTACGATTTGGCAAATGTAGATCCTAAAACCCCCGCTTAACCTAGGGTACCAATCCAGATCAGGTCTCCTGCAGTTATTCTAACTCAAAATAAGATATCACTGCTAGATACCAATGGAAGTCAAGGTCTGATTTGGTTTGTAGATAGCACCACTATGAAATATTGCCTTCCTGAACCTCTGGAGAGCCATAGCTAATTGATGGGGCAATGCTGGACTGAGTACTCCAAATGCGCATCCGATGAAAAACGGTTTCTCAAATTTCCCCTTAACTGCGACACACACACTAATCCCAATTCAGAACAAGAAACTTGATAGCCTATTCCACTAGAATGCACGGAAATTAAAACATCACCCTTTAATATATGCATAGACACAGAGATCTGTGCACAAACAGAGAGATAAGAGATATGAGCTGCATCACTGGAATGATCACCATTTCAAAAGAAAAACAATGTTTAGGAGATGACTGGTGTACCTGGGGAGCAGGTTGGGTGGGGACGGAGAAGAACCTTCCTGGAGGCCACTGCACTACTTGAAATCTTGCAGGAATGCTTCTGCATTTGTGCTGGGCATCCAGCGAAGGTGTGTGCCTTCTTCTGAGCCATGCTTCTCCCACTGAGGGGATGCAGGGAGCCAAACGGTTCTCGCCTGAGCTGGCAGCAGGAACAGCGCTCCAGACACTCTTGGGGAGGACATGGCTGTGCTAAGACACCCCCAGAGGAGGCTGTGGTGGACATGCCACAGCCATCGCAGTGGTCAGGGCAGCGTCACCCCTGCCCCACATTCCCTTCCAGGGGATGGCCCAGGATGGCCCAACTGCTCTGACCAATAGAGCAGTGCTCCAGCTTGGCAAGGGAGTCCCTGCTAGTCATGTAGCCGATCTGGGCCAGCCAAACAAGGCAGCTGGTCCAAGGCCATGAAAGCGGCTGTGGCCACCAGGAATACCCACATCCTGGAGCACTGGGTCAACGGCTTCAACACAAAAGGCCTTTCTAAATCCAGACTGATCAAACAGTACATCACACTCCTCTAACCAATTCGCATCCAACCAAGCACATGGGTGGCAAGTGGGGCAAATGAAAGATGACCCGAACGAATGCTTCACTCTGCTCGGTGACAAAGGAACTCAAGCCAAACCTAAACTTTGTTCTCTGCAAAGCACCAGCTGAGGAAGGCCTGAGTTTGAGAACTATGCCTTAGGCCTAGAGATGAATGAATCTCTAGTTTCTCTTCATTTTCCAGACTTAACTTTGGCCCATCACAAACTCCTGAGATTTTTTTCTTTTTGGGTTTGCATGAAAGTTCGTGTGTGTGCGCGCGCGCTAATAATTCATTTTTGTATGGATTTCCCCCTGGAGACACATTTTTGCAAGCGATTTTCCTAATAGCACACTTTTGTTATTGTTACTGTCCCCAATATACAGATTATTCTACTCCTCTTTTGATGGGAGAACTGTTGCACATTTTGAATGATAAATGAGTTTCAGTTCACACAGTGATTCACAAGTGTGAAATTAAAATACAATCTGAATGAATGTTTCATCCAACTCTGTATAGGTTGTCTTTCTTCAGTAGAACAGACATTCTGGTGGACTGAATTTTATCTCCCCTGTAAAACCACCCACATGCCCCCTCTCCTGATCCACACCAGGGGGTTGGAAGTGGGCTTTAGGGGCTGCTAGGAGGAGGGGAAGGGGAACTCATATGATGCACATGGAAGTCCACTTGAGATATCTTGGATTTAACCCATAATTTTTTACTTACCATACAGTAGAACACCTTAGCACCAACTTCTGTGTTTACAGTAGAAATGCAATGCATTGTTTGGTAAGCATTCTTTTTTCAAGTAAGAAATAAGAATCTGGAGTCTGCACACTTTATATTATGAAATGGAAAACCATTAGTTGGGTTCAGATTAAAGACATCTTGGAGTATCTACAGAAGAAATCATCAAATCCCAGGAAGAAAAGTCATGATGAGGTGGAGGGAGAAATTCAGGAAAGAACAATGAGTTGGTGCCAGTTTACAAACATAACACCAAATGCTTCCTTAACCTATCAAAGGACCAATTCTCATGGGCTGTGCTGTGTAAACTGACCTTAACGGAAGCAGACTATGCAATAAAATGGTTATCTAATTGTTTCATTATACATTCAGATTCAATTTAAGGGTATGTTTAGTTTGTAGCATGGAGGAGAACTAGCTGAAATAACCTAGGCCTGCTTCTCCATGAAGCCGGTTTCACAAGGTCTGGCTCAACTTCTGCCTTGCTACTGGACAATGTCTGGTTCTATGGCTGCCGGTAGGAATAAGTCCTGTTCTTCCACGTCAAGTTGCATGTATGGCCTTAGATTTTTGCTGAACAACCCATCAGAGAATGTTATGAAGATATGAAAGCAGAGCCACTTGGTTCCACTGTCCACACACACCCCCTTCCCCAAGTAATAGTTACCTCCTCTTTTTTGAAGGCCGGCTGAAGTTTCTCATCTTGTAGTTTTCCTTTTTTAGCTTCCACTTTAACCTCCTTCTCTTCCCCCTTTGTGCAATGTTTTTGTAAGATGAAAACATGAGATCTATGGCAAACCCTATAACATCTCTTGCAGCCGCAACGAAGCTGTGCTCACATACCCCTCCTTCTGTGCCGCTGCTGCTGTGCACGCAACTCCCTCTTGGCAGCACAGTGACTTCCGCATTCCTCCTGCACATGTGCGCGTTTTCCTTCACTCTGATGTGCCCGTGTTCTCACATATCTCAGCCGAGCTCTGACTGTGCCTGATTCTAATATCCAATGGATGCATATTCAGCAGCCGCACCACAAATATTTGCTGGGTGCTCGTCCTCAGCCCATGCTGTGCCTTCATACCTTGTGTACGCATTTGGCTGCTGCCCTTGGTCTATTTACGGCCACAGAAAGAGAAGGAGAGGAAAGCGTGAGGGATTCAGAACATGCACAAATTCCTGTGAGAAGGCCCAAGGTCCAAAAAGGAATGACACATGCACCAACCAAGTCATGGAAAGGTGGAAAGCAAGAAGCTGAAGGTCAAAAAGAAACCAACCTTGGCAAGAGTTAGTAGACAAAAGTGTGGAGAGAATACTGTGAGCAAATTCCAATCCAGTTTCATTTGTCTGTTTGGTAAAATGCATTACATTTCCAACAAAACACAGGCAAAAACTGATTGGGTGCAACATGTTTACTGTACCTGTTTTTTTAGAAAAGCTGCGGATTTTTCCTCTTGTACCTTCTTCTGTTTTACCTGTGTGTCTTCTGTCTTCTTCTCTTCTATTTTCTTCCCTTTAACCTGATCTACCTTTTTCTCCTCAGCCTTTTGTTTTGCCTTTAACCTTTCTTCTTCTAGCTTAGCCTTTTCTTCAGCTGCCTTCTTAGCCTCTGCTTTCGCTCTCTCCTGCTCCTCAGCCTCCCTCTTTTCTCTTTCCTTTGCCTTTGCTCTTTCTTCAGCTGCCTTCTTCTCTTCAGCCTCCTTAGCCCTTTTCCTCTCCTCAGCTTCACGCCTCTCCTTCTCCTGAGCAGCTTTTTTCTCCTCTGCCTCTATTCTCTTTCTCTCCTCCTCAGCTTTCTGTTCTTCCTCTGCTTTGATCCTTTCCCTTTCTTCTGCTTCTAGCCGCTCTTTTTCCTCAGCTGCCTTTTTCTCTGCTTCTAGCCGCTCTTGTTCCTCAGCTGCCTTTTTCTCTGCTTCTAGCCGCTCTTGTTCCTCAGTTGCTAGCCTCTCTCTCTCCTCCTCAGCTTTTCTTTCCTGCTCTGCTTTAACTCTTTCCATTTCCTCTTGCTCAAGCCTCTGCTTCTCCTCTGTCCTTTGTTTCTCTGCTTCATCCCCATCCTCCTTAACCTTCTTTTCTTCAAAGGCTACTGTAATGCTTATGGCCCCGCCACTCTCTGCCAGAACACCTGTATCATTCTCTATGTTCTGCTCATCTGTGTTTCCATCAAGATGTTGGACTTTGAAAGTGACAGCTTCCTCCCCACTGTCTGCTGTTTTCTTTTCTAAAGTTACTTCTACCTGATTATCTTCAATGGCTCTTTGCTTTGGTTTCTCCTCTTGTTCCTCTGCTTTGCCCTCCTCATCCTTCTTATCTTCCTCATCTCCCCTCAAGTTATTCCTCTGGTATGATTTGGTGATGGTTTCAGTTTCCTCCAGCTCATAGTGTCTTCTGTGGGTTTCCACCTTCTCTTTTTCTGGGGTCTCATTTTCTTCAACATTATTCTCCACTTTTCTGCGGGTGAATGACAGACTCTCATTAGTAACTGTTGGGTCAAATTCCTTTTGGCGCTCCAGGGCTTCTTGAAGACGTTTCTGGCGCCTTTCTTCCCTCTTTGCCAGCCTCTCCAAGAACACCGCATCATCATCTGCATCAACTTGCGTATTTGTAACGGTGGTAACTGTAGTCACGGTACTTTTATTGTCTTCTTCCGCTATGCTGCATAAGACAGACACAGAATATGTTTAATGGTTTCTGTGCCCCCCCCCATCCCCACCTTCCACCCCTACAAAGACCTCTAGAATTCAACAAATACTCAGGGATGACCTTACCCTGAGGTACACAAGAAGCTGCCTTTCATGCAGTGCTCTTTCACATCATTTCCTACCAGATGTTTTGAATTTATTATTTATATCCCAGCTTTTTCTTCCTGCAGGGAACCCAAAGCAGCTCACAGAACCCTCCTCTTCTCCATATTAGCCTCACAATGCCACCCCTGGGGAGTTGGTTAGGGTAGGAGTCCATGGCTGGCTTGGTCAGCCAGTGTACTTCATGGCCTGGTTTGGACTAGAACCTGGGCCTTAGTCCAGGCCCAGCACTGCAACACAGGCACACACAGGCCCAACACATGCCCAGTAGTGCTGGTCTGACACTCTCACTGTCACGCCATGCCAGCTCTCATTTTGAACTGGATTTATTTCCTACTGGACATGCCAGGGATCTGTACCCGCCTGAACTCATGCCTGGGACCCCTGCTGTTCAGGGGAAGGTCAGCGGCGATGTTTCAGTTCCCACACTAACAGTTCCAAGTTTTGGAGGGCCCCTGGGCAAGACATCTCAGCGGTCAGCCTCCCTTCTCTCTGCCAGCATCACCCTCTGCCATTGCTTTGCATTCCCTTTCTCACTGGCACTACCACTGGCTTGCTTGACAGGCAGGAAGCAACTTCACAGTGGCAGCCGCCGCCGCCACTGCTCCTCTGAACAACCAAAGCAGGAGACGGAGGAACAAGCAGGCTGCCATGGTGAAGAGGAAGGGGGACTTGCCACTGGGCCCCCATGAGCTGTGGGCACTTGTCAGCTGCCCAACCGTGCACACCTGTCGTGCAGGTCCTGCTCCCCACTCCATTCTAAAGAAAGCATGGATACATAGGAATAGAGGCCCGCTGCTGCAGCCCCACACTTCTGCTTTGCAAAGAAGCTCCCTCCTTAGATTGCTCAGCCTGATGTGAGAACAGTGAACCCTTACTTCTATCTCTTGGATTGCATTCAGCTTCTGTCTGCTAAACTGCAATCCGAAGTCAGTGTTCAGTAGTGAACTGGGTGCATCTCTCTCTTCCACATGGACGGAGTTCTGAGGGCAACACTGCAGGATCACTCTCCTTGTTAGCAGAGAGCACTGGAGGCTGAGGAGCCCATGCCATTGCTTTAAGTACACTTTTTAAGCAAGGTAACTGATGCTGCCCAGCTGCCCCGGATCATCCCCTCACTTGAAAAGGCGGGCAATGCAGAACATCATGTTAAAATGGAGCAGCAGTAAATGGTTCAGCTCTTCTACTCGAATTGCTTTAGCAGGCAGGCTGAAACGATTTCTGGAGCTGTTCATAGAGCTGAGTCTTACTTGTTCTGGGCGTTGACTTCAGGTTTCTCTTGTCCTTGTGGCTCATCAGCTTCCTTTTGTCGCAGTCTTTCCTGCCGTGCCCGCCTGCGGCGTTCTCGGGCAGCTTCCTCCTCATCATCATCATTTCTTTGATAGGATAATCTGAAACACACACACAATTTAAGAAAGGTCAGAGACTCCGTTTGTGTGTCACATGTAATCTAGAATGATATCAGACCACAGCATCCATTGTCGTAGTCCATGGACTAGGGCTGTTCTGAGGTTATGATATGTGTAATATCATCGTGCTACAGAGCTCTACATAGACTAAACTCCCAAACAGTCTCTGAACCCAATGAGTAAACAATCTCACATTTTTCAAGTTTGAAAGTCTACAGCAGGAGGGAATAGAAGGGAAATAAGTGGGAAAAGTAAGGGCAGTGAGTGAAGAGTACTAGCGCATGGATTTAACATGCTTAGGATTTGTTTGTCCTGGGACTGAGAACGAAAGAGTTAAGCTTCCTGGGAAGGGCGGGAAGTGGTACGGCAGAGGTGGTCTGGGAATGTTCAGACATAGGCAGTGGCAAGGGCCTTGTGCGTTCCAAAAAGCTAAAGAGCAGCCAGTTTCTGTCCACTTCTTGTACAGTCGCTTTTCAAGCCACGCAAGGAGAAAGATCATACCACATTGGAAGCAGCCCTTGAGAGGAGGAGGGGAATGGAAATGTCCCAAAGGGGAGGAGTGTGAAAGCTGATTCAGCAGTTTTCACACCCTAGCTTTATGAGTTCTAAAATAAATTTAAAAGCTAACATGGTCAGTGGGTAAGACTCTATTAACCTGTCAGAACCAGAGTGGAAAAATTTGCTTCCATGTGGCTTTCGTTGACTTTGTCAAGTTTATACTTTTGCTGTCTTGTTTTGCTACAACCTTTTCTATAGCGTTTGTGCTTGTTGATAAAACCTTGCCAAAAAGAAGGAAGGAAGGGAAGGACGGATGGACAGCAGGAAGGAAGTCCTACACTGGAAGCCAAGCTCAAAGCTGAGGACTGTGAGCCTTTACCCTGAAAGAGCAGAATCTGGTATAGAAAGCAAGCAAGGCTCAAAGCAGATGTTATGATAAACATGCATCCGGGTGCCCAAAGCAGCAGAGACCTGCTCCCCTCAGGCCCCTGCACTGTGTCTTATACAACTTAGAGAAGTTCTGGTATCATAGCTCTCTCATGTCCCAGCCCCTGGCTGCTGCAGGTATGCTAGACTTACCAAACACGGTGACATTCAGGACTAGGGTACAACTACAAAACATTTACCGAAGGCTTGGTGGGAACCAGATGCCCAGCCACCATTTTCTGTGACAGACATTGCTTTATCATGAGTTCTACTGGAAAAAGGCAGAATCTAAATCAGCCAATCAATTAAAAGGAGTGCATTAATTTGGCAGGAACATGGGGAAAGCACAAAACCTAGGAGGCTGCTGTACACAGAGACAGAGCCTAGCCTAGTATTGATGATACCAAGTGACTGCAGCTCTCCAGGATTTCAGAAAAGAGTTTTCCAGACCCTCCCTGAGATGGTGAGGATTGAACCCAGGATCTTCTACATGCAAACCATATGCTCTAGCACTGAGCTATGGCCCCTCCACCATCTCACAATTTATATGGCATGGATGTTTGCCCCAGTGAACAGATAAAGCACAAAGGGCAGACGTACCATGGAAGTGATGCCAACCAGGGGTATACAAAGCACATAACAGATCCGTGCCTGCCCTTTCTGCATTTATCTCAAGGAAAGAGACACCAACCTAATTAAGGTGCAGCCATGGCAGCCCTGTAATAGATGACCAGATCCTAAGCTGAATCAACCCATAAAGTTAGAAGACGGTACCTTATTGAGTCACACCACTCGGTACTGTGTAATCCACAGGTAGCCAACCTGCCACACTGTGACACACACAGAACCTACAAGAGGCCAGTGGGCCTGGCTGTAGCAAAGCATCATTCTTGCCTCCCTCTTCTACTCTGCACTACCACTTGTCTCAGCCCAGTTCTTCATGTAAAGGTAAAGGTTTCCCCTTGACATTAAAGTCCAGTCATGCCTGACTTTAGGGGGCGGTGCTCATCTCCGTTTCCTAGCCGAGGGAGCCAGTGTTTGTCCGTAGACAGTCTCTGTGGTCATGTGGCCGGCATGACTAAACACCAAAGTGCATGGAGCGCTGTTAGCTTCCCACATAAGTGGTACCTTTTTATCTACTTGTATTTGCATGCTTTCGAACTGCAAGGTTGGCAGGAAGTTCTTCAGAGAAGATCCCAAATAAATAAGCCATCCAAAGGATGGGAGGCTGCATTGGTACTATAATGCACGAGAGAAAAATTACTCCTATGTTGGGTCTTGCCTGCTCAAGCGACTGCAGATTGACCCAATTTGGCCACAGCTTCCCAAGGGTTCTGAGAGCCACCCCTAGCCTGGCTGCCTGGGATTTTGCATCCCAGTGTTTTTCACAGGCGTTCCGCTGATCATCTGTTCACAGAAAAGATAGCTATAGAACTGACCCACTGTAAAGAGTAATGGAAAAGTAGCCACCTAAGAGGGCAAATATTCACTTCTTCAGATTTCAAATGTTGCTCAATCCACACTAGAGTAACCTTCTCTCTACCTGCAGCAAGTCTCTGCATAAGGCTCTTTCCAGGTGAAGCACCTGCCCTCTGTCAGCTGTTTGCTACTGCTGGGAAAACAGCTCCGTCGCAACAGGTTCCTCCACACTCTCAGGCACCTGATCTGTCCTATTAAATATTCATTTGAAAGGAAGATGATGAAAGATAGGAGCACTCATCTCCCTTTCCCTCACCTTGAATTTTCAGCCTGCAAGGCAACCCAGGACTTGACAGGAACTGGCAGTGCAGTTCGACTGCTTCTTAGACAGTCGAACTTGCAAGGAATCCCCACAGCTCTTTTGTTCAACCTTCTACATAAATCCATACTATTTCATACACTTCTTTACCAACTTGGCTGCCCCATTTTCCTATTCCCTTTCCTAGCTGTACGCAGGAAGCCTGAAAGGAAAAAGAGCCACCAAGACTCTAGTCACAGCTCCCCTCACTAACACAATCACCAGCTGGCCTTCAACAAGTCAGCTGCTTTTAGTGCTTCCTCCATCTTTTCCCTTACTGCAGAACATTCATCAAGATGCAACTGGGCATCAAGAGGGATAGTTTAACTGGGAATCCTGCACTGAGCAGGGGGTTGTACCCAATGGCCCTCTGGCCTCTTCCAACTCTACTATTCTATGACTGAATGAAATATTTAGCAAAGCACAGCAGCTCCAAAAAGGAAGGCAGAGAAAACACATGGTCAGATGCCATCAAGTCATAGAAGGACCAGAAGTAAACACAAAGTCAGGAACATGCAACAGTCAGATACTGACAAAGTATGACAGAACCAGTGACGATGGCAAAACCAGGAGCAGGCAGGGATCACATATGGTAGACGTGGCAGAATTGGAGGCTAAGACAAAGACCAAGTTCCTAACAAGACAGGATCACGCAAGAAACAAAGCAGACTCGGAAGCAAGTACGAGCCAAGGCACAATCAAGGGCAAACAAGAGTGGAAGCAGGATCAGAGACACCGTGCAATCATCACAATGACCTGCCCTGCCATGGTCAAGTTGAGCAGCACATGGGAGCCTTCCAGAGCTCTCAGCTGAGCTGCACACTTGCACAAGCTCCAAGCACTGCAAGTGCCTACACAGGTCTGAGCCTGGTCCTGGAAGCACTTGTGAAGTAAACCTTGCTGCTCTTCACTATCACATCTCCATGAGGATCTGTGTCAAGGCTTCAGATCCTGACACTTTATGGACATAAGCAACATACCTTTCTAAATACTATAGACTGTTGCTCTTCTTGGGAGTACCCCAGATGCAACTGGTAACAGAACAATGCACCACAGAGAATTTTGCTGGATCCATCAAGGCAACTGTTGCATTCTTACATTTTTGCATCAACTAAGAAAGTCACAATATATGTACATGCTGAAAGGTGCTGGGAAGAAGAGTTTTTTCTTGTCTGCTGCTGCCAGGTTTGCCTCAAGATTCAAACAATGCTAGCTAAGAAAGGATTGGAACCCCTTATGCACTTTTAATACCTGTACTTACACACAATTACAAATAAAAAGGAGAATTCCAGCAGCTATCATTGTCCTCCCTTAGAAGATATTGTGGCTTTGACAACCCAACATAACATTTCTCCACATTTCAACTTGTGCCCTGTGGACTCATAAGCTTTGGTTCCAAAGTTCCATCAACGCTCCATAATGAGGATGACCTCCTTTGCAAGGTATCTGCTCTTATAATATTATAATAATATTACAGTTATTAGTATTTGTCATACAGAAGCTCTGAAATGGAGGTAGGCGTTGTGCAGAAAAGCTGCAACGAAATTCACATATAAATATTATACACTAACCAGACCACAAATAAGGAAAGACATGGGGCAGGGCAAAGAGAAGAAAATGTGAGGCTCACTAGATTAATTGGATGCATGACATTAGTTGCAATTCTATTCTAAAATTTAACCCAACTCTTTCTATCTAAAAATACATCTTGGCCAAAGAGTTTCACCCTGACAGATGGCAAATGTAGAAGGTCTCGTGGGGAATAATAGAATTGAAAGACTCCGAGCTGGAGTATGGAATGTAAGGTTCATGGGCTGACACCTATACACCAAAGATCTGTATGAGCTCAGATGCACACAGCTGATTAGCATATGCAAATTGTGCATCCTCTCTGTTTGAAGAAGGTGCTATAACGCAGTGAATACTTGGCATGCAAAAGGCCCCAAGCTCAAAATGCAATATTTCTACTTAGGAGGATCACAGGCACCAGGACTGGGAAATACCCTTGCCAAAGACCCTGGAGAGAACCCCTGCTATTCAGAGCAGACAACAGTGGGCTACATGAACCAATAATTCAATTTGGTGTAAGACAACAGGAGCAGAACCAAGCACCAAGGAACAAGCACATGAGGATCTTCATTCACCCTTGGAATAAACAGAATCGGGGACCTTCATCACATCTGGAATCAATAGACTGGTACTAGCATTTTAAATTCTCCCTTCACCCAGTTTGGGAAATCATCTGAATAAATGCCAGGAAGTTATACTGGGGAAGAAGGAGGACTGAAATTGGGGTAATGATTATAATAGAGCTCCCTAAAAGTGGTTCAGAAAGGCTGAGACTAATGAAGCAAGTTTTGGGGCAATCTGAAATATGAAGAGGAAAGAAAGAGAGATAGAGATGACCTAATATGTGATTAGAATCTTCACATAGCTGGTTACACAGCACAGCAAAAAGCACAAAGAACACACAAGAGCAAAAGAGAGTACATATTCTCACAACTGGGCATTAGGCTTAAGAAAAACCAGCATGCAGAAAACAAAATGGTTTGCCCGCTTTCAGACATTAGATGGATATGGATATGTGTCCATGTAGATATCTGGGTGCCTACTTCCCAAAACCAGTATCTTAAAATCAGAGGTATGACATGCATTGTATCTATGTTCAAAGAAATGGGACTCAGGGTGTGAATGGTCCACATGTATGGAAAGACACGTTGGCTGGAGGGCAAACAACCAGCCAGCTTTTCCTCTGCTCAGTGCAATTCAATGCACTGAACTGACCAACAAAAATAGCAACACAGTAGTTCTATACTTGCTTACCCCACCTTTCCATTCCACAAATGGTGCTCAACATGCCATACAACATTTAGTATCAATACAAACATTAACATTAAAATCAAACATTCAAAAAACACAACAGCAGAGCTACAGAGGAGAGGATACACACAGAGAACAGTATTTAAAACATCAGATGGAAAGCAAGCCAAACTGCCAAAGTTTTGTCAAAAAAACCAACCAAACAAACAAACCAACACACACAACCTTTAATTGGTAACAGAAAGCATTAAGAAAGGAGCAAGGAAGATTATCTCTGGCACAGAGCCCCACATTCTGGGCTCCCCAACATAGAAGGGCCTGTCTCCACACTACCAACTACACCTGAACACTAATGGGATACACAGAAGGTAAGCAGAACAGCTGGAGAAGTCAAATTTCTTTTGAGAAGTCAAGAGATGGGAGTACCAGACCATCTTATTTGTCTCTTGAGAAACCTATATGCGGATCAAGAAGCAACAGTGAGAACTGGGCACGGAACCACTGATTGGTTCAAAACTGGGAAAGGAGTTCGGCAAGGCTGTATACTGTCTCCCTGCCTATTTAACTTATATGCAGAGCACATCATGAGAAAGGCGGGGCTAGATGAATCACCAGTTGGAATCAAGATTGCTGGGAGAAATATCAACCTCAGATATGCAGATGATACCACTCTCATGGCAGAAAGTGAAGAGAAACTAAAGAGCCTCTTGATGTGGGTGAAAGAAGAGAGCGCAAAAGTTGGCTTGAAACTCAACATTAAGAAAACTAAGATCATGGCATCTGGTCCTCTCACTTCCTGGCAAACAGATGGGGAAGAAATGGAGGTAGTGACAGATTTTATTTTCCTGGGCTCCAAGATCACCGCAGATGGGGACTGCAGCCAAGAAATTAAAAGACGCTTGCTCCTGGAGAGGAAAGCTATGGCAAATCTAGACAGCATAGTAAAAAGCAGAGACATCACTCTGCCAACAAAAGTGTGTATAGTCAAGGCTATGGTTTTCCCAGTTGCAATGTATGGCTGTGAAAGCTGGACCATTAGGAAGGCCAAGCGCAAAAGGATTGAGGCCTTTGAATTGTGGTGCTGGAGAAGACTCCTGCAAGTCCCTTGGACTGCAAGGAAATCAAACCAGTCAGTCTTAGAGGTGATCAACCCTGACTGTTCTTTAGAAGACCAGATACTGAAGATGAAACTCAAATACTTTGGCCACCTAATGAGAAGGAAGGACTCCCTGGAGAAGAGCCTAATGCTGGGAACAATTGACGGCAAGAGAAGGGGATGGCAGAGAATGAGGTGGCTAGATGGAGTCACTGAAGCAGTCGGTGTGAGCTTAGGTGGACTCCAGGGGAGGGTGGAGGACAGGAAGGCCTGGAGGAATGTTGTCCATGCGGTCGCGATGGGTCGGACATGACTTCACAACTAACAACAACAACAACAAGCAGAACTGCTGGAGAAGTCAAATTTCTCTAGTCCAAGCTTCCCCAGTCTGGTGCTTTCCAGATATATAGGATCTGCAGCTCCCATAATTCCTAGACAGCATAATGACAGGGAATTATGAGAGCTGCCATCCAACACATCTGGAGGCTGCCAGGCTGGACTAGTCAATCTGTTCTGGGTGCAAATTCTTTCCAATTTCCAAAGGAACTGGTCCCTGGGAGCAATAAATATCTATATGAGAAATTCAAGTCAGCTTTACAAGCAGCTTAATTGTTATGACTTTCCACAAAAATGCTGGTGACTTTGATTTGGTGAAGGTGTTAAAATTCTCTGTTAGAGAGAACTCTCTGCCCACCTCATAGAACTATAGTACACAGGGCTTAATTAGGAAATGGTGAACCAGTGGGGTAGACAATATATATTAAGTCTGAAGAAAAAATCCCATGCAGGGAGTACCTTCAAATCAGTGAGCCATTTGCACAATGACCCTTTTGTTTTTTTAGAAGCCTTGCCTGAACTCATCTAAGCACCATCATCTTACTGGGTACAAAGAAGCAATCCAAATTTGGAGCCCCTCAGTTTCTATATGGTGGAAAACAGATCCAACATTTTACAACATGAAATGCAAGCAGATTCTCCCAACTGCATGTCAAGAAACTCCATAAATCGCCTCTTGTGAGTATCCCAGGGTGAACTGCAGGAAAGACCGCCCGTAAAGAGCAAAAATAAAACCTTCAGCTACTGAAATACTGTTGAATTTGCCTCCAACAGAAAGATAAAAGGACTTGCTGGAAGCATCCCAAAGTGGAAGCAAGTAATTTGCTCAATATGCGGAGTCAATAATGGTTTGCTGTTTCTCTTCATCTACAATGGGTAAAAGATTCAGGGCTGGTTTCCATATGCACTCTGGGTTTGGCAGCCATTTTCCATTTTTTTCTCTCCCCCGCCATCACACATGACACATGATTGAAGCAGGATATCACACATCTGTATTTTCACTTCTGTCCCCCTTGTCCACCATATGATGGTCCATTTAAAATTTACTTAAGAGGCTTGTTTGCAAGGGGCGGCATACAAATTTTTAAATAAATAAATAAAATAAAAGGTAACAGTGCCTATAGAAAACTGGCCAATTGGGTTCGAACAGAAATGGACAGGGTCCAGACTTAGTTATGCTTAAAGCAGACCCACTGAAATTAAAGGGACAAGTTAATCACGACTCTCCTGTTGATTTCAATGGGTCAACTCTAAGTCTGGACCCAACTCCATGCATCCTAGTAGATCTGATAGAAAAATATGAAACTGCTGGACTGCTTCTCCATTTCGCTCAGTACTGCATTGCTAATCTAACTCTCCTGGAGCCCAGCATGTTTCACCTGATCCTCCAAACATTTTATTCTTTGCAACTGGGGTTTGAATGCCATGAAACACCATGCCTCCTTGTGAACTAGCTGTAAACAGCACAATGCTGAAACAAAATCCTATTTCTGAAATATTCCAGAAATTGACCATGTTAGAGTTGAGCCTTCAGAATACGATACTTAAGTTTTACGAACCAAGCATACAGTGTGTGCTTTGGGACATGTGTTTTTGGTGAACTGC
Source organism: Varanus salvator macromaculatus (assembly GCA_023646645.1). Taxonomy (NCBI): domain Eukaryota; kingdom Metazoa; phylum Chordata; class Lepidosauria; order Squamata; family Varanidae; genus Varanus; species Varanus salvator. Next base: position 73,385,310 of record JAIXND010000754.1, on the reverse strand, counting down.
CTTGAAGCCAAGTGTTGTGAATGAGAAAGGGCACACATTCTCCAGGGCTGTTGGCTGGTCTCCAAATGTATCAGAAGAAGGAGGTGGAGCGGCCCAGAAGGGGGCCTAGAAATGTGGGCCATCCCAGGATGCTGAGATGAGAGAGACAGAGGTGCTTATCTCAAGACCAGACCCACCAGGTGGGCATGGAATAAACAAGATGTACAGCTGGGAGGAGGGGACCCTGAACAGGGGAGTTTTGCAGAAACAGACCAGACAGTCATGGCTCTTGACCACATGATGTGGCAACAGCAAAGGAGGACAGCCCAATTAGAGGATCAGTGTGCAGAGAGAAGGTGTGGGATGGGGCCCAGGCATGCTCATAAGGAGAGTTCCTGGAGATGAAAACTAGATTGGATTTAATGAGCAGTTCTGTTCATGCTCAGAGATCCATTCCGGGTGTTTTGTGCTTTTGGTAAATGCTTTGCAAGGAAAAGGTCTGTGGCTTTTCAATGCACAAAGGAGGAACACCAGCTCCCAACACCACGTCTGGCAAAAAGACATTTACCATATTTTTTGCTCTATAAGACACACTTTTTCCCCCCTCAAAAGTAAGGGGAAATGTCTGTGTGTCTTATAGAGCGAATATGTGTGTGCAGTAAGTCTGTCAGATGTGCAGCCCATGGGGAAGTGATGGGGAATGTGCCTGTGATTATGTGCCCATTTGATTCAGGATATTTTTTTTCTTGTTTTCCTCCTCTAAAAACTAGGTGCGTCTTATGGTCAGGCGCGTCTTATAGAGCGAAAAATATGGTAATCATGTGGATCCAATGCAAGGATCAATCCAATAGTTCTAATTGTAAGACTTCTCTCTGTTCCAAATGTTATTCTTTAAAGTAAGACAAATAAACGTGACAAGCACATGGGACATGAGCCTGGACAAAACATAACTTCCCTCAGTTTGTTCCCAAGTGTTTTGGGACATATGTCCCTACCTTCCCTCTTTATGTTTTGACTGTAGGAAATCCCAGCGCAACCCTAGTACAGCTTCAGCAAATGCCAGCATTGTTGACAAGCAAAAGGTAGAGCTGCTTTGCAAGAGCACCCATTTTATACCAAGTCCCACAAGCTAACTAAATATTTCAGGCAGCCTTATCTTTCCTTTATGTTTTTCATCCTTCCTTTGGCTGCTTATGAAAACAGTCTTCTCTGCGGTTTTCTTTCTCCCCACTTGAAGAGATGGGATGCAGCTCTTGCGTAGAACACATTTGCAGATTTTACTTTAATGTTTTTTAACGGATGAATTTCAAGTCAGCAAACAAAAAAGATGTTATATCCAGAAAATGCAAAAAGGCTGATAAAAACAACAGTGTCCTTCCAACCCAGGAACCTATCCTTGACCCTTTTAACCTCACTTCTGCTACTTTTCACCCTGGTTTCCTATTTTGAAGTTATTTCTGTGTGCAGCATAATTTATGAAACAGCCATATTAGGGAAAAGGTAGCTTTGTCAGAATATAAATGAAGAGACTTAAATATAAGCCACTTTATCTCTGACTCAGACAATATGGATAGGTTTAAGAGATGTATTCACCAGCCTGAACATGCTGATTTTTATTGTGGGACTGAGGGATATCACCATTTTCAAAATTATTAGTAACAGGCAAGGGCAGTTTTAATTCATTGGAGAGTTCTGAAGGGGTGAAATAGGACCGGATTAAAGCAGCACCAACAGCCACTTCAGCTAAGCATAGTAAATCTTCCACTGTTCCATCTCTGCTGAGTTGCAGAATTAAGCACTGGAAAACTGCAAGCAGGAGAATACTAACAAAAAGACATGTAAGAAAGCAACTGTTTGTCTTCTACAGACTGCTAGATAAATCAGTACTCTAGCTTCATTATTGAATTTGTAGTAAATTATGCTCACATTAGATTGGAAAGATACTAGGACAAAATGAGAAAGCGGGTTCCCAGTGTGATTGCCTAGCAACCAAGGAACAGACTTCTTAACCATTTCCCGGTCAACAAGGAAGTGCTTGCAAATGCAACTTGGCCAAGAAAATACCAGGGTAACTCCCCACTACTCCCCTTTCTGACTGGCAGACTAAATATTGCTAACAATCAGAAAGCAATTGATATGAAAGAAAGAGCCACTGGTGAACAAGGGTCAACTGTGGCATATCACATTAATTGAAGTAAACTGTTCTGATCTGGGGGAAGGGGAGACTTAACTTTGCAAATATGAGCACTGCTGCAATGCGCAGGGAACACAGCTAACAAGAATCAGATGTTGCACATTCCTGTCTTACCAACATCTCTGGCTATACGGATGGATACCATGTGCAGGGATCTTTCTTCAAAGTAGGGATGAAGTATACAGCAGTCTCGGGGTTTTTCCAAAGTTTATTGTAAATGCACAGGTAACCAGAACCCAAGATACCCAGGAGTTAGGAAGTAAAATCCTAACAGGATTAGAGACACAAAAGCCCCACACAACATCAAGAAAGCAAATCCTAATACCTCTCTTATTTCCATGCAAGCCCACTTTTAACAACAAAAGAGATTAACTTCCTTCAGAAGGATTTCATAATACAGATTCCAAAGAACATCTGCAACTCTATTTACAGCATACTTTCATCACGTACTTCTGTGTAACTTACAAATATTTTGTGAATTTCCTCCATAGGAATGGAAACAAAACTATTGTTTTCTATAAGGTCAGAAGGGACAGCCTGTCTCAGCCTCAGTTCCCCTGCCTCTACAAAGAAAAAAACACTGGCTTACCTCAGAATACTCCTGTGGCAATGAATAACATACATTGTCTTTTTTTCCTGACCTCCAGGAAAGTCATCTCTGGACTAGTGCTCTGCCTTTGAAATGCGTGTCAAAGGGGTGGATGCGAACTCAAAATGTCAAACTAGCAAAGTTATACAGTGTGCTACTGACATAAACAAACGTTTACTTTAAAGCTAGTTTGCTTGGTTTTAAGGCACAGTTCTGCAACTCACTTAATTGGGCAACTATTTTGCAGGAGCATTGGAGGGAGATGGTCCACAGTCATCCCCCTACATCCCAGAAAGGGCTGCTGGCAGGCATCACAGCCAACAGAGTTCCTCTTTCCACACACACATGCCCCTCTCTTGTTGCTCTGTGGGCAGTGGGGAAGCCAGGTGGTATCCAGAAAGGAGATCCCACTTCCTCAGTTCCAGTATGTGTGTGTTTCACTCTTGAAGAAAAGAGCTTAGTTCCCACTCTAAAGCTGTTAAACAAGCTAGAAAAACGAAAACGTGCATCACCATTCTTCTCCAACAATACCTTCAGGATGCTGTGATATAAGACTGGGTTTATCTACAAAGTGACTCTTGCTGCAGTGAGACCATGAAGGGAAAATAAAAGAATGTTTTAAAAGCATCTGACACTTAACTTTATCATTCCCTGCAGTCAGCAAACAAAAAGTAACCTTAAGCACAAGCCTTCAGAAAAGCAAAAATTTCACTCCTGTCTCCTTTGCTGAAGAAATAGAAGTAGGAGGAAGAGGAGGATGATATTCTCATGGCTAATGGCTTGAACCCAAACCAAACCCACCAAGTAGTTCTCCATTTTTGGATAATTCCTAGAAGAGGCAGGATCCAAATGAAATAAATATTGCCTTAAATGTTGCATTTCACTGTGAAAGAATTAAGGATTCTCGGTATGAGGAGTTTAATCCACTTGTTTTCCTGAGGCTGCTTCTTCCATCTCTCATTGCAAGAGGAAAACTGTGTCCTTTACTCAAGGATTTTTCCAGAAGCTTGTGTATCAGTGCCTTTCTATATATTCTATCGACCAACCATAAGGTGATATTATGGCACAGCTGCATTATCAGGCTTTTGTTCTGCTGTGTTGCAGTTTAAATGCAGCCAGAGTTCCCTTTTTCTAAAAATTAAAAAAAGCAGCTAAAATGGCTGGAAAACATGGAAAAGGCCGTGGAGAATGACAATGTCATGTATATGCCCTGCAAACTTTCACGAGCAAGGGATCACGAGAGTGTAAGGAATGCTTCTTGTAAAAAATGCTTTTTGAAATGACTTCTTTTTTTTCTCCCCTTCTGGACCATTAGTTCAATGTTGACAGGGTCTTGTACAACTGCTCTGTAGCCACGAAAATCCTATCTCAATACCCACCTCTTCAGCATGGCCTTGGACTTATCCCCTAATCTTTATTCTCATGTACCTGAGCAATAAGGAGCGACTGTAATTTGCCCACATTCCAGCCTCAGTGCCTTTTTCTCGTGTGTTGTTTTCCTCATTAATTTTGTTTTCGAATATAAGCTCTAGAGGGTGGGAGGGACCTGCATTTTTTTTTTTTGGTTGCTTACAACATGTTTTAAGTAACTATGTACAAAGATGGCACTTTGATAAAAACAACAGGATACTGAGGTATACCTGGAGTCTAAACATTCATAAAATTCCACCTCTGCTCACTCCTGTACTGGTCTAGCTAATGGGCAGGCAAGGACTAAGGCTACCAAGAGTGACGGCAGGAAAAGGACCCGAAGAGCAAGACGGGAGTGGACAGAGTGGACAGTCCATGCTGAAGCAAAGAGGTGAGGGGTCTTGATGGACTCATCCAGGATACAGAGACAAATCTTCAGCCCTGTCATCCTCTCTGGCCTTGGGTAAGTTCCTTACAATGGCAGGTTTTCTGCCAAGATATTTAATATTGCTGGTGCTGTGAAGCTGTGTTACAATTACACAAGAGGCTGCAGGCCTGAACACACAGCATAAATTATATATTTTATGGGTTGTATCTACAGGCAATTTGGCTACAGAGAGGCAAGCAAAAGCCAAGGCTCATGAAGGCAATGATTTCAGGGGCCCAGTTTGAAAGACACACCTTCCCAAGTCTTAGATTCTTTGGCAGGGGGAATATACTTTACTGTGTTCCTATATGCTTTCTTTAATGTTTATATTCTCTCCTCCTGCCCCTCAAGAATAAAAATAAAAAGGCTTTTCAAATCGTCAAAGGATGAGCTTCAGGAAAAGCATAGAGCTCAGAGCTCACTGACTCGAAATTTAATCAGTCGTTCCATGAAATCCAATTTGAAATGGCACAAGAGGTTCTCTTGTATGGGTTTCCTTCAGTTTGTCTTTGCCTCTAGTTAAGAGGAAAAGCATGGCAAGAATGCCAAAAATTGTGCCAAATATAACACGAGAAAGAATGTTTAGCTTATGGCAGTGCTAAGCTTAACAGGTGGTGGTGCCGTTTACCAGCCACCAGAAACACACACCCAAGGCACACACCACACACCATGGAAAGGGACAGGACTCTTCGCCAAAGTTCTAGCACCACGCTGGGGGAAGAAGAAGCCCCTGCCTATTTTGTCAGCCCCAGCCCAGGTTTGTGGCGCCAGTTCAGGGACTTTAATAGGCTCTGCAGAACCATGGGAGACAGATCTCAAGATTTTGACTCTCTGGCACACTTAAGAGCTTCGCTGCACCGATCTGATCCAGCATCTCATAAACAGGTCTTGCGGAAGGAGCCAAGTTCAGAAAAAGTGCAAAAGATATATAAACTTTCTGCTATGTCAGGGATGGAGCACTGCAGGCTCACAGGACAAATGCAGCATTCCTAGGATCCCAATGTTGCCCTTTTGGGGACCCCCCCCCCAAAAGGTCATGGTTTCTTCCCTGGCCCTCCTTTCCCTTCCCTTCTGTTCCCATCATTTGCTGATTTCCTGGGGTCTGTGCAGTTTTTTCCATATTCTAAATGCCTCTGCTAAGGTTTAGTTACTTACAGAAAGAGCATTGAACATGCTGGTATTTTTCCCTACCCTTTTAAAAAAACTCAAAGCAGCTTGTATCTTTCTCTTCCTCCTGCTCTCAGTCTTATCCTCACAGCTACAACCCTGTGAGGTAGGTTGGGCTGAGAGTCTGCGACTGGCCCAAAGTCAGCCAGTGAGTTCCATGGCAGAGCAGGGACTAGAACCCAGATCGTCTGAGTCCCAGTCCTGTGCTCTTAACCACTACGCCACACTCAAAACCAGGCAGGCGAATCAGAATGCAGAGCAGAAAGCTAAACTCCAGTTGAAAGCTAAAATGCTCCAAACTCAAGCATTTTCTGAGAAAATGTAAGATTTACTACTTCCACAAGGAAAGCCCCTCAGGCTTTCCGCTTCGCTAATTTTAAAAAGGCAAAGAAATATGCATACAATCATGGACACCTCCTGCTTAAAATTATTTATGTATTTATTTAAAACTTTTATATACTGTCCACTACCAAGGTCTCAGGATGGGCTTACAATAAAACAGAGTGGAGCACAGCATCCAACCTTGTTTTCTATACAATAAAACCCCACATTATATCACAATCAAACCTTAAAATACTGGGAAAATAAAAAGGGTTTGACCCAGACCCAGAAAGAATAAAGTATCAATGCTAGGCGAACCTCTCTGGGAAGCATAACCGGGGCACCACCACAGAGAAGGCCCTTCTCTGGGTAGTCATCCTTCTAATCTCCTTCAAGGAGGGCTCCCAAAGAAGAACCTCCACCCCAGATCTTAAGGGGCAGTCAGGCACATAGGGAAGGAGATGCTCCTTCAGATATCCAGGTCCCATGCCATTTAGGGCTTTATAGGTCATCACCAGCACCTTAAATTGCACCCGGACTTCAACTGGTAGCCAGTGTAGATGGTAAAGGACCAGTGTTACATGCACATAACTCCCAGTCCCTGTTAACATCTTGGCTGCTCTGTTCTGAACCAACTGAAGTATCCAGACCATCTTCAACGTAAATTCTAAGGTTGTAGTTCTCAAGGTTCCCAAGAAAAGTTCTACAGCTACAACAGCGTCACCCTAAAAACCTGGAAATCAAGCCACATAAGCAAATTGCATAGGCCCATGCTGATCCATCCAAACAGCAAAAAGGTCTCAAACCTTTTTGAAAGGTTTGAAATGAAACCAAATTGCAATTTGATTAGGAGCTAGCACTGAAGGCATGTGGCATCATCTCTTTACCACAAATGCTACTGGGGAAAAGGGAGATTCTCGGTCATCGGTTTTGTTCCATTTGGCAGAAAGAGCACTTGGCATTCTGCAGAGCTTGCAGCGAATAAACACCCTCCTTCCTGTGCTTCTGATGGGCACTTTCAAACCACCAAAACTAAGCAGAAGATATTTGTGTTATTTTCCGCCACTTTTTAATGTTTAGAACTTTGTTCCCTTTCTGCCATGACATCCATTTGGAAACATTCCCTTGCATTCCAGCTTACTTCCAGTAGAAAGTATTAAGGGAAAGGGTGGGCGCCAGCTAGAGGAAGTTCATCCTCCAACGACTGGCAGAAGAGCAGGGAGGAGGCGCACTGGACCACTTCATCCTATCCTTTAAAAGTGAAGTGAAAGCAAAAAAGGGAAGGCCTGGTTCTATTGCCCTGTCCTTAAAAAAAATGAACATCTAGCCTGCATTCCTTTTTCCACTTGCAGCAGGAAATGGATCTTTTCCAATAATACAAAATTTCCTTAAGCTTGTAGTAAAACAATGCCATCAGGATATTATTTTTATCAATCATTTTCCCATGGCAGTAACTGTGCGGTACTTTACGGCAGCCTCCCCCGACCTGCTGTGCTTGGGACTACCACTTCTATCATCCCCAGCCAGCAGGCGAACAGGCACAGTGGTTGTGGATGAAAAGTGCTATGGACCACAGTATCTTGAGGGTTCCAGTTTGGGGAAAGTTGATTCAAGATCTGCCAAGCCACACAGGATCCTACAACTTAGTGAATAAGACAAATTGCATTAGCATGGCTGTTTTCAAACCTCCTATCTCCATTCAAAATCTCATGTGCCATAAAATTTCCATACATTTGCCAAGGAATCCACCATATTGCTAGACTTTTGGAGTTCATTCAGTTCATACGGTTCACCTGTTTTGGGCCTCATTAAAGCCAGCAAATGCGTATGGAGTAAGAAAGTTCCTTAGTGTGAGATGGAAACATGAACAAAAGAGCAGAAACAGGGTTAGTGGGATTCGGATATTATGAATTGGAGGAAAAGCTTGTTAAGGGGCCTGCTCTGCTCCCAGTATAAGTGGGGTGTTGAGAGGATAAGGTAAAGGTAAAGGTAAAGGTAAAGGTTTCCCCATGACATTAAAGTCCAGTCATGCCTGACTCTCGGGGGCGGTGCTCATCTCCGTTTCCTGGCCGAGGGAGCCAGTGTTTGTCCGCAGACAGCCTCCCTGGTCATGTGGCCGGCATGACTAAACACCGAGGTGCACGGAACGCTGTTACCTGCCCACCGAAGTGGCACCTTTTTATCTACTTGCATTTGCATGCTTTCGAACTGCAAGGTTGGCAGGAGCTGGGACTGCACGGGAGCTCACCCCATGTGCAGATTCGAACCGGCAACCTTTCGATCAACCAGCCCAGCAGCACAGCGGTTTAAACCACTGCGCCACCTGCAGTCCCGTTGGGAGGATATCAAGGGGCTAAAGAGAGATATGGGGGCCAGGAATCGGTTGGGCAAGATGTGAATGAGTAGAGTAAAACTTTGGGCTTTAACTCTGTCTGCATTTGGATTCATTTTAGTCACGAAGAGTCTCTGAGGATAAAAATCCAAATTAAAATTTCAAAATCGTATGGGGAAGCAAAAGGAGAAAGAAAAATGCATACACTAACATCTTGCCAGTTTAAATGCCAGATTTTTTAAAAGAGCATTAGTTCAAAGCAGTTCATGACTTGGAAGCACCTAATGAAAACATTTACCTAGTCAAGACGGGAAAAACATTTAAAGCACGAAGTGACATAAACCATATCTCCATTAATTATCAAAACTCAGGCTTAAACAAATGTAAAACCCCATTTGAATAGTCATTAAAATCACAGCAAGTCTTCAGAAGTCCAGTGATGTTTCCTTAAAGGCAACAGTCTTGGAGCTAAAGCAGCATCCCTGGGCAAAATCTTCATAGAAACAGGGCCAGAACCAAGAAGGTCCTGCTATATTTCCTCCCACTTGATAAATCTTATTTCCTGAAGGCAAAGGATTCTGTATCCTCATTTCTGATTTTAACAGATGATGGTACCTAAGGTGCATTATGCTGTCAATATACTTCTAAATGCAAAAATAAGGAAATATTTTATCTGGACCAACTAAAATGCAACAAAGAGGAAGAGTTCTCTAGAACTCTATTTTTAGGTTGGAAGCTATGCAAAACAATGAAGGGGGGGGCAGGCACAGGATTAATTGAGCTAGACTGTGCTACCTGCAAAGCTGATTTCAAGTTGCACCAAAACCTGTAGCAACAACTCTTTTGGGGGCAGTAAAAGACAGCAATTATTTAGATCAATGAACACATGGCACTTTATAGAGCAAAGAAGGCAGAAATCCCAGGAAGCTGATAAACCAAGAGCCAATCTGGATGTGATGGTAGTAATTTGTTCATGGGCCTGGTCCACGCACGCAGAAAGCAAACACTTGAGGGCCTACTTTTAAAATCACGAGTATGTACATGAAGGTGCAGATTCCTCCATCCTATTCAGCCTCGCCTCCTTGTAATTACATGTCCGCTTCTACAGAGGGCCATCCTCTGTCTGAAGAAGCCTTCTATTTCAAAGGCTGTCCTATCCTATTCCACACTTGGCAGCCGAATAGTAGGCTGAATAGGTGGAAACGCAGCCACCTGGTTACGACAGTCTTCCACACTATGAGATGCACTCTGCTTCTATTGACATTAAAATATTTACTTCTACAGTTGCCAGATGCATAGGGATGCACTGCTTTGATGACCTATTTCTTCTTTTGGGGTGATGTTTAAGCAGCCACCTTGCCTGGTACATGCCATATTGGAGGCAGTATGCCTATGCACAGCAGGTGCTGGGGAGTGTGGGTGGGAGAGTTCTCTTGAGCTCATATTCTCCTGCTCGTCAGCTTCCTGTGAGCAGCTTCTCGGCCACTGGATGGGCAAATGTTGGACCAGAGGAATCCTTGTCCTGATCCAGCAGGGAGCTTCTTGTGTTCCCAGGTTCTTACGTTCCTTGCCTGAGCTAGGCTGGAATAGAGGTGCAAAAGGAGTTCGGGCAACTGATCCGAGGAAGCTAACTGGCAGGGTATTCAGTCCCCCTTGCAAGTGCCAATTTTTATGTTAAAATGTGTATCTAGTGACCCACACTGGTTTAAATGTGAGCAGAAATATGAATAGCAACAAGGGTCCATGTGGCACTGGGTTTCAGACCTGGGGAAAACAACAGAGGGAAGGGAAAGGTGGAAAGAGGTGCATGGCGAGCCTGGGATGATCAGCCAGTGCATCTACACAAATCTAGGCCGTCTCTCAGCTCAAGCACTGCATGTTCTTTGCTACCCTGTGTCATATGAGCATGAGAGAAAGCTATGCATGCCCACTTGTGCATGCACAGGCCCAACTCTGATCTGCAAATAAATACATGGAGACTGGAAGCAACACATGTGAGGATGGATATTATCAACTGTCACCAGCAGCAGGTTGTACTGAGGGAGATGAGCAGTCAAGCAGGGTCATTCTATGAACCCTTCTGAAAGATCTGCATTTTTCCCACTTCCCTCTCCAATCCCTTTTCCTCTTATGCTCTTTCTGTTTAGATGGCAAACCTGTAGACAGCAGAAATTGTAGAATGTTTTTCTATTTAAACATGCATTTATTTAATTGAATTATATCCCACTTTTTTCTTTAAAAAAAAAAAGAACTCAAGGTGGCTTACATCACTCTTTTCCTGCTATGGTCAATCTTATCCCCACAACAACAACCCTGTGAGGTAGGTTAGACTGAGAGTCTGTGGGTGGCGCAAAGTCACTCAGTTGGCTCCATGGCTGAGTGAGGACTAGAACCCAGATCTCCGGAGTCCCCGTCTTAACCACCATGCATGCATAGGATTGTACACCGAAATCATTAAAGAAAATTATAAAACGACCAGTTGGAGTGGCCATTGCAGGAGGCAGCTTTGTGAGAAGAGAAGCAAAATGGAAGCTTCATGGTAGAGCCAGATGACATAGGGAGCTGAATTCACACACAAACCACACAAACATGTACAGCTACCAGCAGCTTCTTCCAAAGCGAATGCAAACAATTATCCATCCTAGATATTCCAGCTTCATTTCCCACATGCACTGTGGCTACAAAGTGGCTAACAAGAAGAAGGAAGGCCAGACAGTCGTGACTGGACTGCTCTACCAGGGCTTTCAACTTTAGAACAATCTGTTCCAAGACCAGCAAGCCAAACCACAGCTGCACTGGCCAAACCATATCATATCCTTCTCAATGCAAGAGAGAGGAATTATCCACTGTCTCATTTCTTTGACCGCACCATTAAAGCTGAGTATTTTCATTTGCCCTTATTAGGATAATCTTAGTATCAACCACTGCATCTAAAAATTACTTGAATATCCCATGCTGCACATCAGCCACAAAAGCAAATTCAAACGTAGCACTATCCAAACTGAAAAGGGACTGGAACAGAATTCACTGTTTAGGAACTGAGACATCATCTTAGCCAGGGTCCCAGCTGCATCGCAATCCATGCCTAGTTGGAAGAAATTAAGAGGGAGGTGTACTGGGAGTTTCAACAGCCACATTTAGCTTTAGCTACAACTCAGCCCCGGTTCTTGATTTGAATGCCAGATTTCATGCCATTAATGTGAGAACTACAAATAGAATGCCTCTGAGCACATGCAGAGTACATTTGCCTAAAGCCCAAGTAATCACACCCATGCCGCAAACTGGCATTTTTTTCCTGAAATGTTTAGGCAAGTTTCAGCTTGTTCACATCTTAGTTCGCAAATTATGCATGAGTCCTTGCCAAGATAGTGGACATACGTGTTTGACTCATTAGAGCCATCCTTCCCAAAATCTCTTCTTATTTTAACAGCTATGAATTATGAATCCTCTTGTGCAGCTTCCAGACAGGTTTCATGTCCTTAGAATAAGAAAGCGCTGAGGAGCAATTCTCTTCTTTTTCCCCCCTTAATGCATTTTATGCAATAGGGGAAGGGATGGAACAGGCAGTAGTGAAACACAAGAGGCAGCTGAGTAGAACACAACGTCATCAGTGCTCCCCCTAGAATTCCATGAACAAGCAGAGTGACGCCGAGATAAAAACTCAGTCTGGGAGCACCCAGAATGATGTCTCCACACCCTCCAGGGATGCACTGGGACTTGAAATCTAGGCTCCAAAACCTGAGTTGGAAATTCTTGTGTGGGATCACAAATATTCCCATGTTTGTGACATTCTTACATTCTTATCATCATTTTAATATTTGAGAGTTATATATTGCCATTTTCTTTGTTTAAAAAAGAACTCAAAGCAGCTTACACCGTTTTCCTCCTCCTGTTCTCAATCTGATGCTCACAACAACAATGTAGGTTGGGCCAAGAGTCTGCAAATGGCAGAGAGGCACCCTGTTGGACCCAAATCATCTAAGTCCCAAACCCGTGCTCTTAACCACTACATCACACTGGCTACCCGCCGCTCATTCCGTACTATAAATTGCGGCCCACTCCTTTCTAGCCTTTCCTTTCCCACAAGACTCTCCATGTTCTGGGAAGGGAATACTGCTCTGCAGGGCATCTGGCATGCTGCTGACCCTCAATGGCAAACAGTAGCATATCCAGGCTATGTGAATTCTGCAATTTTGCATCTGAAGAATCTCAGCTTTCTCTTCTTTTTCCAATGTTTCTAGTCCATGTAGCATGGAGACCAACTTGTTGCAGACGTGTTGGTAAATAACTGGTATAATTTCAAATTAGAAGAGATCTGAGTACAATTTTCAGTGGACTGAGTGGGACTTTGGGTCCTCATCTATCTCTTTGGCCTAAAACAAGATGATCAAAAGCATGATGATCCGGCCTGCCTCAGAGGTTTTGCACTGGCTCAGAGGAAACGATCTCCAAGCAAGCAAGCCGCCACCTCACTGTGCACATCCACCACCACTGCCTCACCGGCCAGCGCCCACTACCGCTGCCTTTCAACTGGCCCCTGTTGAAAAAGTTTGAGGACCCCTAATGTACACTAAAAAGAGTTCCCTGATTTGTAACAGAGTGCTGTAGTTAGTTTAAAAGCAGAAGCTTTCAATCGCTTCCATTGACGTGTGAAAGCAGAGAAGACACACCCAAGGCTAAGGTTTGCGGCTGGCTGCTAACAGGGGGAAGCTTTTTTGTGTCTAACCTAACAGAAGGCAGACACCTATGTTGCTATAACTCATGGGGTGCAGAACCTCTTTTAGCGCAGTGGCCGAATTCATTAAAAAAAAAAAAAAGCTCTCTGGGGCTACATTCCAAGGGGACCAGAGTGACATGCAAAAAGGACTAAGTCAAAATACCTCAAATACCAGCACAGTTTAGCCTAAAACTCTGATTGCCAATAACTGAACATCAGGGGGAAAAAACTGCAGAACAGCTGGGAAGCCCCTAAATGATAAATGAGGGGCAGAGTATGGGGCTTGGAGAAAGGCATGGCTTGCTAGGGAACCCTGCAGGGTTGGATTAAGGCCAGGCATCTGGCAGGCTAGATTTGACCCTCAAGCCTGAGTTTTCCAGCAGCAGAATGTGGAAGATTCTGTGCCACCTCCAACAAGTCTGGGCAAGCAGTATCAAAAGTGGACCAAGTGTTCAGGGGGATCGATATTCAAGTACAAATTGGCCAGAAAGAATGAGCTTTGTGTACCCTTCAGTAACAAGGAGAAAGTCAAGTTTCCAATCATCATTATTGCAGAGAGAGAGAGAGAAAGAGAGAGAGAGAATGAGAGAGAAAGAAAAAGCAAAACTTCAGCACTTTCCTCTGTGTGCCAAACCTGTAATGGGAATACATTCAGAATATAGTTAACTTAATCCAGAATGCTCATGTGCACAAAGCAAACATGGAGGTTCTACATCTGCCTTCTTCAGCCTGGTGCCTTCCCAATGCTTCAGGCTACAACTCCCAGGATTTCTGCCCATTGGCTATGCTGGCGGCGGCTGACATCCAAACCATCTGGAAAGCCCAAGGTTGGGAAAGGTTATGCTACACAGGATGGGGCTTTTCCATTCTCTTCAAGGATCAGGAAAGGAGGTACCCACTCCGAAAAGAATAAATGGGCAGTGTTTCCTATCTGGGACATCCATGCTTGTTTCAGAGCTTGCACATTTCGAAAGAGGTTGCTGAGTCAGCTAGGCAAGTACTTTGCTCCAAAAAGATCTCTGAATTGTAGTGAAGCCACCCAGCAGCTTGCTGAGAAGACCTGGGCCTCAAAACCTCTGACTTCGGTTTAAGCCAGGCTGCTACACCCTTGGACTGGATGTCTGTTGTGCTTCTTCATTTTGATTTAATTTTGATGCTGTCTTGTGGGTTGATCTTGTCTTACTTGATTTGGTACGTTTAGTAACAAAGTGCACTTTTCAAATAGGTTGTTATATTTTGATAAGGTTTATTATGGGCTGCTGCAGGCGCAATCCACTGTGAAATAGCAACATGAAAATAAACTTGTAGATTTCTCAGTTTTAAAGCCATTGCCTTATACAACTGATACAACTCCATACTTATTGCCTATATGATCATGAGTTTCAGCCACCTATTCCCATTCTTCCATAGTCTCTGAAGGATTTCATTTAATTTGCACTGAATCTCCTGTGTCCCTGCTTTGGTACCATAAAGAGAAACTTCTGAATTGCCACATAGAATGGAATGATCTTTAAAGGAGAGTCACATGAATACTTAGGCTGGTTTTGTGAAGGAGTTTTGGTAAAGAAGAGAACTTAAAAGCCAATTGACAAATAATTTTTACAAAGCACTAGTACACCTTTGGGTGTTGCTGTTAACTCCCAAGGATGTAAGAAAACCTAAAGAGAAGGCTATCATGCAGGGAGACTGAACTGCAGAACAAAGCCCACCCTTTCCAGGTGCACATAGAATGGAGGAGAAAAACAACCAAACAAACAAACAAATGGAAAGAATTAAGATAGTAGGTGGGGAAAACAGAGCCTTAAAAACAGAGCTTTAAAACAAAGTAAATATTTTTTCACAGAGGTGAAAAACTAGCTTGTGTAGTATATGAATGGAAAAATGTGTGAAAATACATTTCAAACAGTTTCAGACCTGGGGCATTAGTGCTGCTTTCCTCAATAGGGTGGCCTCCAATGTCTCCTTCTACAATGTCCATAAACTGCACTGCCAAATTGGCTGGGGATTATGAGATCTGTGAGGGGACAGATGACAAGACATCTAGGATGGGACCAGGTTGTGGAAAGCTGCACTAGAGGCCTTGAGAGAAACCCAACTTGTTTTCTGTGACCTGAGGGGGTCCATCTGTAGCCTATGGGAAGTACACCAAGCTGTATAGCAATAGAGAACTTTTTTGACAAGCTCCAATCTTTCTCCATCAAAATAGTACCATCCACCCACAAGAGATGGGTATGTGCAGGCTTGGAGGATGCCACAGGTTTGTAGAAATAGCCACCAAGCACCCCCCACCACAAAACAAAACACCCACCCATTCATACTCACATACAATCCCAAGCACTTCTATGAGTGGGTGGTGCAGAAAGGCCCAATTAGGACTGAGCAAGCTCATGAAATATTGGGTGACCACTGACAGGAGGCAAGAGGGAGAGAAAACCAGGTAGAAGGGGAAAGCGAGTAGAATATGCTGGAAAAAGGCATGGAAGTCAGGCTGGCTGGGAGGAAGGAACCAGGAAAGAACCACTCCCCATTGCAACATTCTGTTCAGTATTTTGCCCTGTGCCAGCTTCTCAAATTAAACTACCATGAGCCTCCAAACATGTCCTCATTCCCAGTTCTTGCAGGCAAGACACACTTAGAGGCACTCACAGAGTTGCCCAAGAGGGATGGACTCCTGAGGATCCATTCTTACACAGGAAATTCATATCTGGATCTATCTTTAATATTGGCTGACCATTCTATACACCATAATACAAAGCTGGGCTGTTGTTGACATGACTTCATATTGCAGTATCTCAGTCAAACCCAGCAGAGCACCTAGAATTTAGGAATTTGGATGGATTCACTTGGCCTGTTCGGAACTGCTACAGATTTGTTGATTATTTATGAAATCAGCAGGTCTGGCCACTTGGAAATCTAATTTGGACAATATTGTGGGATTTGTACATCTGTGTTTCTAAGAAATGGCTCCCATTTATGCCATTTTTAATTCTTGACATGAAGGACGGTTCTGTCCCAGACTGAACCTTCTGTCTGTATACCTTTCTGTGTGCTTTATCTCTTCAGCAGGGGTACATTCCAGGGAGCTGTGAGTCAGGCAGCCTGAAGACTCTCAGTCATGATAAGAGAATGTGTCACCTTCCAACAAGGCCAAACTAAACATGATGAACAGACTTTCCTGAAGTGTGACAGGTAAGGAGGCGGAAGACTGATATTTGCAACTGTGCTGAAAGCATTGTAGAGATATGCAA
Source organism: Varanus salvator macromaculatus (assembly GCA_023646645.1). NCBI lineage: Eukaryota > Metazoa > Chordata > Lepidosauria > Squamata > Varanidae > Varanus > Varanus salvator. Next base: position 73,368,926 of record JAIXND010000754.1, on the reverse strand, counting down.
CTCAGTCAAGAAGGATTGACTTTCTTGAGTCAAGAGTGAGGCCTAACAGCAGTTGAACTATGCTCAGTTTCACACTCCCTAACTTGGGGTAGTACCTACTGCACAGAAATCTTATGATTTATCTGATCTCCTTGAAGATTCCCCACCCCTAAATCTAGCTAGCTAAAATTGACATATTTGGATCACTTGTGGGGTGAATTCCAAATATTTACAGCTGTAATAATTATTTACTTGGAAGTTAAGTCTCACTGAATTCAGTGGGACATATTTCTGAGTAGACCTACAAAGGATAGTGCTTTGAGGCATGCCATAGTCACTGCTTTCAGACATCTGTCTGCAATGAGGTAGGTTTCAGGCTTAAATATAAACAAAATCAGCCTTTCTAAATCATTCCCAGTTATCATCATAAAGCTAGACACAGACACCCTCCTTACTATCCACATTAGGCAGTTCCTGAAATTATAAAAGCATTTCACAGAGTAAAGGTAGAATCACAAGTCCTGTACTTATACATTTTGCAAGGTGGCAAACACAGCCAAAAATACAGCAGGGCAATATTATTCTTATATTACTATCATTAGGCATTTCTGTTCTCTCACTCCTCCCCATGACATAATCATTTCTAACTTTAACTCCAGTGCAACCTTTTCCAACCTGGTGCCCTCCGGATGTGTTGGGAATACAATGTCCATCATTTCCAGATAACACAGCTACTGCCTGGGAAAGATGGGTGCTGCAACTCGTCTGCTTATTGACCAAAACTTTGCAGAAAGCAGTACATAAAAGCATGTTGGGAGTTGCAGGACCCTGTCTAAACATGCATAGGATTGTGAGCTAAAACTGATTAGTATATACACAATAATTTTAAAATTCCAACACATTTGGAGGGAACCAGCTTGAGGAAGGCTGGTCTAGTATTTAGCCAGAAATTAAGCTTCATCAGAAATTTTCACAAACAAAAGCAATGTTTGAGTAAGCAAGAATTATATCAGGTAAGCAAGAACTATCACTTTTCTATAGTGACAGAAAAGATCCATTTGACCTGGTTTAGAGCAAAATGTCTTTGCATATATGTAATAAAGCAAGATTTGACTAAGGAGAAAAGGGAAGGCACAGGACAGTTACAACATTCCCTCAAATCTCTTCGACATGTTGCAACTCATTTGGATTCTACTGCTACTCATCAGAACCGAGCTTTCTACCTTTAAAAAGAAACCCCACCGCTTGAGAAGTTAAGCTCCTGCAAACACATCCATGCATCTTTAAACCAAACCGAGAACTCACTTGGAAAGACCTGATGCGTTCGCCCTGCAATAGGCCCTGCTGATCATGCCTGGAATGTAAGAATTAAGAGGATGGTGCCTGCCGGTTGACAGCCTCCGAGGGAGCAGCTGAAGGAATGAGAAGGGTGTGGAAAGAGGTAGCAAAAATATTCCTTTGGCCTCCAGGCAGCTGGAGAAGATCTTCGCCGTTTCTGTTTGCTACCCTACTAGCTAACTACTCCGGACTGATGGCCCTTTGGAGTATTGTACAGCTGCCCCAGTTGCGTCCTCCGAACCTCTGAGTATCTATTCTGAATCCTCCTCCACCCACTTAGTCCCTCTCCACTCTGATCATATGATCCCAAACCCCCCTCCACCCTGCTGCAACACATTACCTTTACTGTATTCTCTCTAATAGAGCCCCATCTGTTAAGTTCCGTTTTTGCAAACAATGGAAATCCTGCAGGTTTTTTTCTCTGCCGTTCTGCGCTGATGCAACAGGTAAGCAAACACCCAGGCTGTACTGGAGGGGGTTGTTTTCAGCTTGGCTTTGTCGGAGTGACCAGAGAACAGTTGGAATGCGAAGGTATTTGCTTGCTTAAACACACGAATACTTATCTGCAGCGGGAGCCGCATTCCAGGTAAGGCAGCGTGTGCGCAAATGGCAGCAGTTCAGATTGATTACACGAGAGTGTGCACGTGGGCACACAAAGGCACACGCAAAAGCTGTGTGGCACCATCAAGTCTAACAAATTTATTTGGACAGTGCTTTTCCTAGCCCAGACCGTATTTCATCACATGCATTAAATGTTCCTTCCATGTGTATGAGGAGTGGCAGAGAGAAATAGCATAGGATTGTTTGTTTTAATTGTAAAAACGACGAGACCGTATGCCTGGAAAAAGCCAGGCGTACATTTTGTTACATCTCCGTGCAAAGGGCCGGTGTATGCAAGATCAGAAGCCTGCATCCGTGCAAGGGACTAGCCAGTGCGGGGTAGTGTCAAACCAGTCAACTGCCAGTAGGGAACCAGCAGAGGAGAGCCTGTCCTACCTCTAAAGAGCGAGGGTCATAGTCGGTGCTGACAGCGCCGTGCATCTGTTTCACATTGCGTTTAGGGTTCAATCTGGTGGTGGGAACCTCTGGTATCACATGTTTTTATTTATAAGCAACATGTCTAAGTCACCTTTTGGCTCAGAAAAGCCAAAAAGGGACAAGTTATAGGTGACTTCCCCTGCAGAGGCACAGACACAGTCATGACCTTGAAAGGGGAAATCCGAGTAGAGATTTCCCGCACTCCACCCTGCAGCTGCAGAAAACACCACGGAGGCTTCTCTTCTGGAGACGTAACAGAGGATGGAAAGTGAGTGTTGCAGTGGGTGGAAAGGAAGACAGACAGATGAGGAGGATCCACAAGAACTATGAAGCTCTCGGTCTCCCAGCTCTGTTCCTGGTAAGTGAATGAACTGGGAAAGCTCAGAAGCCCCTCCAGCTCTCAACAGCAACGCAAGGGGCTTAAAGAGTATCAGTCACTTCTTCCACTCTGCCTGGCTTTACTCGGCATCCCACAGGAGAGCTGGTGAGCTCCAAGATGAGCCTCGGGACTCGACTGGTTACAGTGCTTGAAACCCACGCGGAACAAAACTGTTTTAACAGCCGTCTTAAAACCGAGCAGTGAAGGGGGCAAATCTAACCTCCTTAGGGAGAAATTTCCACAACTGGATTGCCACCACGAGTACAGCCCTTTCCTGTTTCCCATCAACCTAGCCTTTCTTGGTTTGTTTCGAGATGGATGGTTCCTAATACTTCCAATCAGAGGATATTGTGCAGGTGTCCTTTTTCTTTCCTTTACCAACTTTTTTTTTTTTACAGTAAGAAAGAAGTCAGAAGAAGCAGTAGACTGCATTTCCTCCACTGGACACCCCCCCCACCCCAAATTTGGAGTATCATCTGGATCTCTCACAGAAACCTGTACATGAGGCAAGGTGGCAAGCTGTATAAAAGCTTTATCTGCAAGCTGCTTTGATAGCAGAATCTACAGAAATTAAACTATGGACAAGTCCATATGGCAGGAAGTGATCTTTCTGCTATCCTGGCCCCAAATCACTTAGGGCTATTTACATATTTATTTAAAACATCTCTATGCCGCCCCATTCACAAAATGCCTCGGCTAGGCTAGGCTAGGCTCCTTGAATTGTGTGCAGAAACAAGCTGGAAGCCTGGGCCCTCGCTGTGGGGCTGGTGAAATGCAGAGAACAAAGCACACACCAGAAAGCAATTTAGCTACTGAAGTTGTCACTACATGCAATATATGCCCACTCTTGAAGGGCAGCCCCACCTGGCGTGATCACCTTGCAGTGATCTAAACAAGTTAAAGGAGCCCAGAACAGACAGTACCCTTTTCACAGGTACCTCACAATCCAGCCTCAATCACTCTGTCTGGATGAGTGCCATAGGGTATTATCCCCCTGTAAAATAGATCCAATTTATCTAGTGACCACCTGATCATAGTGAAGTATTTGTTGCACCTGGTATTCTTTGTATGCTTGTCCTTTGAATTTTTTCTGGGACATAGGGGTAAGAGACTAAAGTATGGTACAGGTGTTGAGGACACAATTGTATGTTTCAAGTCTGAAAAACTGCAACCCTGACATGTTCTCATAGGGTAAAGATGCAAAATGCACAGTAAATACACTATTGGAAATGAGCACTCTGAAATAATACAACTTACTAGTTAATGATCTTTTAAAAAATCAAACTCTTGATTATTTTATGCTTCTGATAAACACAGTATTTTCTCTTCTTCTAGTAATAAGCAATCTTACACTGAAGATGGGAGAGCGGAAAAGCATTTATAAATATGTACTGCCTTGCTTCAGAGATACTTAACTTCCTTTCTTCTTTTTCCTGTATACCACTTCTCAGAAAACAGCACTTATTTGTCAAACGCTATTGGCATTGTGCAGGAAGAAGAAATGTGTTTGTTGTTAAAAGTCCAGCATAATGACATTAACATCTGTTCATTGTTTAAAGAATAATATTAACTCTTCACTACCTGGGAACAGAAGGAATGCCATAAATGCAAAACAAGCAAGAACTGTGTTTTTAAGGCCTCTATTGCTAACTTAGCCTTCAAATTCCATCCAATGCTCTTTTTAAAAATATCACTTTGTCTTCTAATTTTGGGCACCATGAGGAGTGGAAAGTTTTCTCTGCTTCACTCAACAGGGCAAGGATCATGGTGGCATAACCTGCAAGCCAGCACAAACTGCCCCAGAACAGCTCCTCCAATGAAGGTTTCATGCATTCTAGGGGGAATCTGGTACATAATTTCATATGTATGTTTCTAGTCTTTAAGATGCAGGGGTTGCAATGGGTGATATCCTCACTCCCACAACTCCAGGATACTACTGAGAAAAGCAGTTTAAAATCTAGTACCAGATTCAGTCTGGGTTTAATGTGTGGGTCAAATAATATGTTACAAAGGACATCCGTGACTGGATCTGCATTTTTAAAAACTTTTTCCCCTTTTACTGGAATGTAGTGATGGAAGGATCTCAATCTGATCAAGTAAGCAGGAGAGTGGGACACTTAACTGTCCCCGAGCCGAATACCATTTTCCTAAACATAATGATAGACACACCATTCCATAAACGTGCATGACGGCTGGTTGCTCCATGAAGTAAAACTGAACAGCAAGAAGGTGCATGCTATTATTAACCAGCCTTTTACACTGCCAAAAAGGGGGTGCTAATTTCCATACAATTCGCATGTGCTACTTGATAGATACAGATGAAAGCAGAGATAATTACTAGATAATTTGCAATACATCTCCCCCCCCCCCCAGTAGGGAACACTGTGCCCAGAAAACCTCCTGTATTGCTTCCTTCCTCTTGTCCAGGTGTTCATAGGCAATGTCCATGTCTCCTCTTCTGACGGCAAATTAATTGGATTTGGACAGGACAGCCTTTCAAACAGAAGACGGTCCTCTGAAAGCCCTTCAAAAAGGGGGCAGTCCTCTATTTCAGTGGGATACACGGTCATCTATGTATTTAACAATGGCCTGCTAGCCAGACACAACAAAGCATTCCAAGCAGGTGAGAGAGAAGCTGCTGGAGGAGGGACAGAGCCCTCTGTCCTTCTCCAAAAGGTCACCTGGTTTCTGTGCTGGCGGCACAGAAAGGGAAGCCCCTTTCTGCACACAGAGTGCAGGCAGTAGCAGAAGGGACTGCCCTAGCCTTCCTCTGGCAGGCTGCTTAAGCAAAAATAATGTTTGATCAGCCCACAAAATAAAACAAAAAAACAAAAGAGTAGCAACCAGCATTGCCCTGCTGGCTGCAGAAGAGCTGGGCTTTCTCTCCTCCATAGGTAATGACTTTTATGAACTTATTTATAAGGCTGCTATTCTTTAAAAAAAAATTAAAAAGGCTTCCCCTGTTCTCCCACATTATGTCCCATTTGGTCCTTGCTGTAATAAATATGTTTGGCTTCACATCTATCCCAGCTTCAAAATGAACACAATTGCCATAAAAATGAGAAGTGGGTGCTTTTCTTTTAAAAGTGAACATAGTTCATCCCTGACAAATAGAAATATGTAAGACATGGAATCCCCAGGATGAGTTACAAGTAAGCAATTTACTCCACAGCTTAATATTAGGGTATGTCTGTCTCCCATATGGCACAAATTATGTTAGGGTCATCACCAAGAAACTATACACATTTGATTCTGTATGTTCATTCTCCCTTTAGAAAGAGCCAATGTATATGTGTCTCAATATTTATATTCCAAATGAACCTCAGTATTCCTTCATGTTATTTGGAGAGGTTCTGTTCCATGTGGCTTCTATGTGTGAAGTCTGACCTGCCAAAATGTGAGACAGTGCCTTTTTAGTGTTGGTACCACTTCATGAAATGCTCATGCCATGTGAAAATATCTTTGTTTAGTAAGACCTCCTTCAATGGATTCATTGACTTTTCTTTGTACTGCTTTTATTATTTTGCATTAGCCAAGTTAAGATTTTATTCAATTATTTAAAGTTTTGTATGCTACTTTGGATGATTTATTGAGAAAGTAACCTATGAATGTTGCATCCAAATAAATTGGAGGGAGGAAGTAAAACTTAATCAGTACACAAACATACACTCAGTTCTTGATGCATGATGTTTAATCAGCTTCATGAGGATGTTACCATTTGTCAGAGACCCCAAGAAATAGCAGATTCCACTTGAATGCCGTGTGACCATTGCTTTTTAAGAGAGCAGTCTGTCTTCCAAAACACGATCAACCCATACGTAACGGATCCCTCTTATCTCAGCATATTCCTCTACAGATTGCAAGGATGGAGCATTACGTACTTCCCCATCCTCTTTTGGTAGTTCTCCATTGTAAGAAAAGAATAGCAAGATGTGATTTCAGCCCTCTCAATTGCTGCAAACTGAAACCGTGATGAGAAAACCATATTTCCTAGGACTGACTTCTGTGGAAGCAACGCATGAGGTGATGCAAAATCCAGCAATGCAGGAACATAATATTTTATCAAAGTGATAGAAAGGAAGATTATTTCCACTGAAGTGCTTCCTTGATGTGTTTTAACTGCTATACATGGGGGGAAATGAATACAAAGCCTTAAACAATTATCTCCCTTCAAAGTCCTTTTGGGGCAGGGGAAAAGAGGGGGTCCAGCTGCTCTTCCAGGGCTTCAAGCAACTAAAATGGAAATCTAATATGCACAGCCATGCTCCTACACCGGACATCAGTGCAGCATAGGCACCAGGTTTACAACTAAGGGGGAAACAATTAGGTAAAAATTATTGTTCTTACATTGATCTCTGGCCTAAAACATCCCTTAAGAAATTAGCTGAAATCTAGTGACTTAAACTTCCACATGCCAAATGGGGAAGCTACCTAACTTTGGAAAGGCACAAAGAAGTATTTCTATGAAGGGCTTTCCTTCATACAGACATGCTAGTCCAGACTTCCTTGGGTTTTAGAGATGGGAGCATAGTGACATGCCTCTGATGTTTGAGGCTGAGGGCGCTCAGCTCTTTGCTAAAGGAAAAGACATTTTTATTTGCCTTCTTTATTGTGTCAGGCAGCATTTCCTAAGCTTTTGAGGGCTGAGTCATGCTGTCTTTCCAGAGTGAAATCTGGAACATAGGAAGCATCCTTGCATCATTAGACCTTCAGTGAAGCTAGCAGTTTTGTCCAGCCTTTGCCAACCTGATGCCCTCCAAATGCTTTGGAGTTTAATTCCAGATGTTGGCTAAGCTCTCTGGGACTTCTGGAAACTGAAGTCCAAAACATCTGGAGGGCATCAGGTTGAGGAAGGCCAATAGCAGTCCTCCGGGGTTTCAGGCAGGAGCCTCTCCCAGACTGTCAAAGCTGGGACATCAGCAGCAATCTGGAGCGAGCCAGAAACCAGCCTGTAGCCAGGAACCGAATGTCAGGTCCAAAAGACGAACTGGGGAGTGGGTTGAGGAAGAAACCACAACTCAGGACCCAGCCTCAGTGCAAGCTCTCTCACTGCCTGAGCCAGGAGAGATCACATACTACTTCCACCACATCATATCCCTCATCCCCCTTTCTTTGGCTGCTGTCCTGTTAGCTCTATGGAGGCCCATATAGCCCGAAAAAGCAGCATGTCCTCCAGCCACGTGTAATTACGGTAGAAGAGGGTGTCCACTGCTCCAGAGAGGCAAATGTCACAGTGGGAGAACAGCTGGCAGAGCTCACTGGAGGCAGCAGTGAACAGCATAATGCACTGTACCTCCTGCTCTGTTGCCTGATGCAGGTGCCTCACCCTCCTTCATGGGTGGGCTGGCCACGACTCTCCCAATGAGCTAGTTCTCGGGAGAAATTAGAACACAGGATCAAGAAGCAAGATAGCAATCAGTACTGAAGAACAGTCAAGGCTGCAGTAACGCAGCATAGCTCAGGATAATGCAGCACAAGTGGGACACAACTGGATCAGGAAGTCCGGTTATGTTCTTTCCTATCCAGGGAGGACAGGGATTCCAAGACCTGATGGTACTTCTGTTGAGTAATGCATCTCATGAAGCAACCCCACACAGGGATCCAGAAACTCCTCGTCCAGCCCTACCTGGAGACACCAGGGATTGAGAATTAGAACTTCTGTCTGCAAAGTGTGTGGTCTACCAATGAGGTATGACCTGTTAACAACCAAGTTTACAGTGACTCATTGCATATAACCTTATAAGGGTAGGTAATTCTTGGCACTGAGTATGATTGTATCATTCAACAATTTCTGAAGAGACAAACAGACACCCAGCAGACATATGAGGTTGCCTGGAGAAAGAAGACACTCCCAGAAGTTCACAGAAACCTATCAGTGTATGTTAGTTATTTTTTGGGGTCCCAATAATTAAGTTTTTAAATGCAGTTTTCAGTTTTTTAAATGCTATTGTAATGGTTAGCTTAATAGCTAACAGAGAGAGAGAGAGAGACAGACAGACAGACAGACAGACAGACAGACAGACTCAAATGATGAAACAAAGCACCTTCCCTGAAACTGGTGCCTTCCATGCTAGCAAGTTTGATGCAAGTTGCAAGCTACTTGGAGAGCACCAGGTTGGGGAAAGCTGAATTATATTTTAACAGGTTCCAAAACAACTCAGGTGCTTGTTTGGCTTACCTCTTGGCCTTAGTGCTTGACACTAACAATCCATGAGGAGCTGTAATGTGATATGGCTGACTACATACAGCATGACAAGCAACCCTGTGGAGTTACCATAGCTCGTGGATTTTATTTATTTTTTAACCATGAAGTACCTGACAGATGATCAAGTTATTTCTACATTATCGTGGTTTCCATCCTCCCTGTCCAGTCTTCTAATTGTTGGCACATATCCCATCACCCACTGCATGTGAAATTCAATCCCAAGGTATTTTGCTCATGCATTGTCTACATTGCCTACTCCTTCCCATTGTTCTACATATCTGTTACCAGGCAGAGAAGGACAGCAAAGGCTGAGTGAATGGAGCAGCTTTTAGAGTGACCACTGTGATGGTTGCACACACAGACTAGTCAACCAGGGTTTGAACAATATGACAAACCATTGTGGTATTTCTTACTGTAATTTATAAAGACCAAACTTAGTATGATAAAATACCACAACTGAGGTTGGACAACACAACAGACCAACAGTGGTAAAAAACCCCCCACCATTGCTTGTTATGTTGGCTGCCTCAAACAATCTATGTAGGAAAATCCTTTACTGGAGTTCCTTTGCTCCAGTTCTGCAGTAATACCTATCAACAAGCAAGAGTCTAGCTCTTGAAAACAACTTGAAAGGTTTAACTTTGGTGGGATTCTGCATCCATTTTTTATCTAATTCAAGGGACTGGGCAAAATGTTCCACTGCCCCATCCACTCCTGCATGCTTCTGTAGTCAAGGTGTTGGTTTCTGCCTTCAAAAAACAGCCCAGCCAATGCATTTCTTAGAGCAGGGTGGGCAGAAGGACTGTACTGATATACATTGCAATATATCAGCAAGCAGTTCTAATTCCCAACTGTTAAACAATTATCTTGTTGATTTTGTTATGTGCCATCCAATTATTTGGCTCTCATCCCTTATGGCATCCCTATGGATGAGAGCCCTCCTCAGCTCTTGTAAACTCAAGGCTGTGGATTCCTTTATGGAATTGAGCCATCTCATAGTTGGTCTCCTCCTCCTTCTTCTGCCTTCTTCCTAGTCTTACAGTTTTCTCCAGTGAGTCATGACTTCTCATGATGCACCCAACACTTTCAGTTTTGTTATCTTTGTTCCAAGGGAAGGTTCTGGCTTAATTTGATCTAGGGCCCATTTCTTCGTCTTTCTTCAGTCCAGGGTATTCAAAAGCTTTCCTGCAACGCCATGTTTGGAACAAATGGATTTTCTTCCAGTCAGCCTTCTTCACTGTCCAGCTTTTACACCCATACATGCCTATGAGGAATACAATAGTATGGATTATCTTGGCCTTGGTCTCGAGTGAAATATCCTTTCTAGTTTCTTCACTTCTGCTCTTCAAGTCTGAGTCTTCTAATTTCTTGGCTGCAGTCTCCCTTTGAATTTATGAATATGCAAAATCTTCCACAATTTCAGTTTCTTCACTGGTGACAGTAAAATTCTGCAATTCTTCTGTAGTTTTTTTGTTTTGTTTTGTTTTGTTTTTTGTTCTGTTTATCTCAGCCGCAGTCACGCTTTTGTACTTTTCCTCTTTCACTTTCATCAGCAGTCATTTCAATTCGTTGCAGCTTTCTGCCAGTAAGATGGTATCATCTGCATATCTTAAATTATTGATGTGTCTTCTGCCATTGTTCACTCTTTCACTGATCCTAATCCAGCTTTTCTTATATGTTCTGTGAACAGATAGGGAGATAAAATACACCCATCTGATGCCTTTGCCTCTAGGAAGTCTGTATTTCTGTATTCTGTCCTAACTATAACTTCTTGTCCACGATACAGGTTACACAACAGGACAAAAAGAGCTGAGGCAAAGCCATTTATTTCAGAGTCATCCCAAGCTTCTTGTGATCCACACTGTCAAAGTCTTTGCTATAGTCTATAAAATACAGACTGATCCTCTTCTGAAATTCTTTGGTGTTATAGGGAATGAACTAGACAGTTACTCCTGGCAGGTTTTCTAAGGTCAGGGTTGCATCAACTCTTCTGATGAGGACTGTGAAGACTGGGAGAATAGGGGAGGTGGGGTGGAGGGGCAGAGGAGGGTGAGGTGGTCTCAAGGGCACCGCAGCCAGATTCTCAGTCAGACCATGGGATCACACAGGGTCTGGAAGAAAAAGGAGAGGTCTGAGGAAAGGAGGAAGATGAGTCCATGTCCTATCCAGTCCCTGACCCCATGACATGGTGTTGGTATTGAGAAGCCACCCAGTTAGAGGGCTTGTGTAGGTCTCACAGGCTAGCCCTTCACCAGAAGGACCCACCCAGAGGGGTGATTGTTGTTAGTTGCAAAGTCGTGTCCGACCGATCGCGACCCCATGGACAACACTCCTCCAGGCCTTCCTGTCTTCCACCATCCCCTGAGTCCACTTAAGCTCACACCGACTGCTTCAGTGACTCCATCCAGCCGCCTCATCCTCTGCCGTCCCCTTCTTCTGTGGAGCCCAGCATTAATGAAAAGGAGAGGTTTTGGAAGTAGTTTCTTGTTTGGGTTCAACTAATAACTCTGTTCATGTACAAAGACTAATCTTTCAGTTGCTGAAGCTTGTCAGCGGCAAACTGGCAATAAAGAGCTATTTTGCAAAGAGATTGTCTGTTCTGGAAGCACAAAACACTTACAGGGAAATGTGGTTCCCAGCAGGAGTGCACCTCTAGCCAATGTGCATTTGCCCTTCTCGTTCATATAGGGTAACATCCTTTGTTGCAACACCCTGAGCATCACTTTGCTTACATGGAAAATTAGTGCAATGTTCCCATGGCTGCTGCACTCCTTAGTATCTCCTTTCGTGGGAATTGGAATGTATACAGAATGTCTCCAAACTGTGGGACATTGATTTGTTTTCCATATTTGATAGCATATTTTTGTTAGGATTTGGACTAATTCTTTTTCTGCACCTTTGAGTAGTTCTATAGGTATCTGGGTGCTTCATTCCTTCCAAGTCCTTTCAGAACAGCTTTTACTTCACATTCTCTGTTGTAATCTCTTCCTCATAGGGTTCTTCTTCAAAGGAGTCTGTCGTCCTTTTATCTCTTCTGTACAGTTCTTTCATACAATGTTTCCACCTTCTCTTTATTTCATCCTGGTCAGACAGTATGTTTCCCTGGTGATCTTTCAGAATTCCTAATCTAGGTTTGAATTTCCCTTTGATTTCTTGGATCTTCTGGAAGTTGTCTCTTGATTTTCCTCTTCTGTTCTATTTCTTGGCACAAGTTATTGTAATCGTTCTTTTTATATATGAGGGATAGCTACTGCAAAGTCACATTCAGGATTCTGACCCTAATTCTGTCACCTTTTGCTTCTTGCTGTTGTGTTTCTTCTGTTATCCCACTACGTTTTTTCTTTCTTTTTGCTACTGAAATTGTTTTTGGTATTCTTCTCTAATGACTCTGGTTTCAGTCCACAGTTCTGGTTCACAGCCAAATGAATTAAGTAATGCAAATCTGAATTCTTTATGTGGGATTTAAATTCCTCAGGGATTTTATTTAAGTTATATTTTGGCACTGTGCTTCTGGTGGTGATCTCTTTTTACTAATTTTTATATTGGTAGCTCATGGTCACAACCACAATCTGCTCCTGGTCTTGTTTTGGCAGAGAGAATACAGATTCTCCATCTCCTGCTTCCAAGTACACAGTCATTTTGATTTCTGTATTGTCCATCTGATGATGTCCATGTATAAAGCCACCTGATTGTTGACTTCCCAGAATTCCATGAGACATCTTTCTGCTTTGTTTCTATGCCCAATTCTCCATAACATGTGATTCTGTTTTGTTTTCTGCATTTGCATTCCTGGCACCAGGATTTCAGCATGTCTTGTTTTGGTGTGTTATCAATTTCCTCTTGGAGATTTGCATAAAATGTTCCATTTTTCCTCAGCATCTGGTGTTGGAGCATAGATCTGAATGATAGCTATGTTGATGGGTTTGCCCCTCCCTCTCCTAGTTTTAAATTAGAATGTTGAAATGAAGAAAGCTTAAGGGGAAAGCCAGGAGCATATCTGTGTATGAAACCACTACAAGCTAATTCCTGATTCTAAAAGAAATTCCTACCTGAGCATAGGCTCAGAAGCATCGCTAATTCTAAGCATGTGTCTTCCTCACATGCATAAGCTGCTATTTTTATACCTGGTCACCCTCAAGTTTATAGTGTAAAAAAGCCCCAAGTAGCCAGAATTCTGCCCATCCCTATTCAAGAATTGCTCATCCCATATTTTCCTCATTGATGTCAGTTCACCTACTTGATATCTGTCCCTTCTTTTACTGAAAGCCACTCTACTAGGCATCTTGAGCATGTTTTTTTTTAAATAAAAGCACCCATGTTTTAAAAGTCCCTATTTACAGACCTCTGGGCTGGATCCCTATCTCACTCTTTCCTCCACCAGATTAAACTGTTTTTGTTTTTAAAAGCATTCCCTCCTAGGTCATTTTTAACGGTGACATTTTGAAATTTCTGGCAAATGGATTTTTAAGTGCTTTCACTGCTGCTGTCTAGTATTGATGCGATCCAGCCAAAGTTAAACACTTTTAAGTCCCAGTACTTTCTACTGGAGAAATCTGAACATGTGCACATGAAATCAATGGAACTTAAACATGTGTGCATGAAAGCAATGGAACTTTGGCTGGATCATGCCTGATGTTCTTATAGTGTTTTAGTGCTATTTGGATGGGATTATGTTTGCATACATGTTTACAGAAATGTAACAAACACATAAAATATTTATATCTTGCAAATTGCCCTCTAATTCACATTTAATATACTGCAGGAGAGAGAAGCACCTTATCATTCACACATAAACAAATAATAAATGAAAGGAAGCTGCATAGCAGGTTAGAACCAGATGCTGTGACAGATGCACAGCTGCCTTGAAAACAGTAGCCCTGACTTTCCCTCTCCTATCTTCCCCATAATGCTTTGCAACACGTAAGTTTAGACTACGACATCACAGCACTGCTTCTCCACTCCTGCCACTTGTTGTGACATCATGCACAGCCACAGTGACACAGTGGCTAGAATATCAGACTTGAGAATATGGAGTCTTGAGAATCAATCCCTGATCAATGGGTCGCCTTGGACCAGGTGCTCTTGCAGCCTAGCCAACCTCTGAGGATAAAACAGGGGGAAAGACAGCCATCTATGTTTCCTTGAGCTCCAGGGAGGAAGGGCAGGATAAAAATGAAGTAAATAAATGTTACACCGGTTGACATTAGCAAGGAGTGGAGAATGAAACACAGGACTGCTGTTTTTGGCGGTTGCCATACGTCTGTCATAGCCTTCCAGCCTCAGTGACCAGGTCAGGTATATACTCTGCCAGGCTAAGTACATATGAAACAGATCTACAGGGAAAGCTCCAGCATAAATACCACAGTGTGTTTGGGTAGATACATTTGTCTGTTTTCCTTACAAAGTTCCCACACAGCAAAAATATACAAGTTCTACAGAGACATCACAGAGGAAAGACAGCTCTGGTGTTCCAGATTTAGGGCTTCTCTACATAAGTCATTTAACCTGGTGTTTCACTGAAACTTCTTCCACTTTCTTTGTGCGAGTAAGAAGGCGTCCTTTGCACTTGAGCTTTTTTCTGAAGGCTTTCCTTCTCTGCCTTCTGATATGTTTTGTTGCAAAACTGCAAGGTGACAACAGCACAGTGTAATGCAATTGCCAAAACAAATGGGCTTGTTTTAGCGCGATAGTGAAGAGATAGCTGATTGTCCTCATTCTTTAAAAATGGCTGCAAAACACAGCAGAGGCTGTTGACAATTTTGTATAAAACTGCTACAAATACCATGAGTGAAGAAATCACATGTGCATAATAAATGCCTCATGTAGAAAAGCTCTTAGCTGAGTATATGGGGAAAAAATGTCTTTTGTTGCTGACACTTCATTTCTATAAAAAAAAAGTTCTGAATTTTAGGAAAATACGGGGAAAGAGATCAGAAATGAATCCTGCTAAAAAGAACAGGTCTTTTCACCTTGCCAAACTAAAGCCTATTTGTTCACTAGAACAAATTGCCAAGTAGATTTTGCACCCATTGTGAAATTTACAAGGTTCACTGACTTTGCCACTTGGATTCTTCCTCATTTTGGCATGAAGGTTAACTCTTTGTCATTCAAAGCAACTTAATTCAATCCCTGTTTTAACAGCAGCCAAACAAATAAACAAAACATTGTTTAAAATTTCTAAAAATCTGTTGAATATGAAAATAGAGAAGTAGGACTTGCAGGTGAGTAGCATGGTTGGAATGAGAGGACTGGAAATAGGCCACTGAACTGTACAACAATGGTCAGAACTAGTGTGGTGGAGTGGTAGGAGTGTTGGACTGGGACTTAGAAGATCCAGGTTCTAGTCCCTACTTGGCCATGAAGGTTCCTGGGTGACTTTGGGCCAGTCACTGACTCTCAACCTCACATAATTTTTGTGAGAACACACTGGTGAGGAAAAAGAACCTGTAAGCTGCCTTGCATTCCTCGCCAGAGGAGAAAAGGTGGATATAAATTTAATGTAATAATACTATATTAGTGACCTTAAAAATCAGAAGGTCAACAAGGAGGCATGTGGACATGGGTCCTGCTGACTGGGAAGGAAGGGGGACAGCAAAAAAGGTGGCAGGAAGAGCCACTAGATTTGGCACCGGACAGGTTACCAGTGAGGGAATGTGGCCCTCAGCAGAAGAAAGGTTTCCCGTTCTTGTTGTGATGGCTTTTGGAACACTATTTCTATGGCACGTACTGTCAGGTACTCCCTCAGTTGTGACTGATGTCGCCAGTCACAGCTAGGGTGGAATCTACTGGCATGCTGCAGGAAATTACACCTACAGCTCAACAGCAGCCCAGTAGTCAAACCGTAGACAAGGCAGCCGAGAAGGAGAGAAAGAGAACAGGGAGGTGAAACTCCATGGCAGTGGTATGGTAGACAATTCATGCCAAGCCAAGAAGCCTGCATGTGTCATGAGCATGGTTTTAATATTTATAGACTTGCCGAATCTGCTAAAAACCCATCAAAGGGATACACAGCAATTCTGACCAAGGAAACCTTAAAAGGGAAACAAGAATATGGATAGATTGACTTTGTCATTGAAGGAGAAAGAAGGAACTCTTTTTATTGGCTAGAGAAACGGGACTTTGTATAGATTTAACCCTATGTTTCTAAGTTATCATAAATGGAAAAAAATGTGGGGGTTGACCCAACACGACTGATGTTTCTGATGATTGATGTTGTTTTTAGTTTTTCTTTGTTTTAGGGTTATTTTAAATAAAACTTATTATAAAAAAGGAATATTTAAAATAGTGAAGGCCTTTGCATGATGTATTTAGAAAGGGCAACTTGAAGAATTGTTGTTATTTTATTTCTGTACCACACAACAGCTGCAACTCTTTGGACAGTTCACAACAGCATTTTAAAAATAACAATAAAAGATACATCATACTAAAAGATATTAAAACATCATAAAAAGTTTACAGTACAAAAGTTGGGTTCTTGTACCCTTTCTGAAAACCAAGAAAGTGGTGGGTTTTTCAACACATATGCAGCTGGTAATTCATAAGCCAGTAAGATCAACTTGAGAGCTCTCCAGTAGCCAAGAAAGATGGAGATACGAGCCAGGGCAGAAACAAGAAGGCTCAGGGGGTGATTAACCTGCTCCCATTCTGAGACTGAGGCCTAAATAAATAAACAAACAAACAAACAAACAAAACCACAGGGAAAGTCATGCTAACTACTCCATACTCACTGTAATAATAATGTATGGCCTCAAGAATTCTTTGCAATGCAGGCAATTCAAAGAGGAAAAAATGCCTTGCAGGAAAGCAATTTAGAAACTATTAGATTAGTCAATGGAGTGAATATTCCATAAAATTTGAGAGTCACTGGCCATATTCATTTAGTGTCTACCCATCATTGTGTCTATGCATGGTTCACATTCACCTAACACATGAAACTGGCTCCTACAGTCTATTAAGGGGTTGAGCTCTAGCTTTTCTTTGGGTGAAAGTTGTACCATTTGAAAGTTGTTCAAATATGTGCCATGTTTTAAGCCTCAAGATATGATCTTACATACCATCTTTTTTTAATATCTCGTTATTATCCTCAGGTTTTTTGGAAGGGCCACTATTTGACTAGCTGCAGATGATTAAAATTTAACCGGATGCTCCCAGAAACCTTAGTGGAACAAAACCATATCAATTTATTTAATAACTTTCAAAGTGAAACTAAAGTCTTGTTCAAATCATGTCTCCTCTGATTTAACTAAATACGCACCACACATATTGTAAGGCTCTGTGAATAATTAACAAACTTAATTGAACACAGGAGATGGTACTTTTCTTTCCTTTTGAAAGCCACTAGAATAGTTAAAAATAATTTCATTTTGTTGCTTCTTCAAGGATTTATCGACTTTTAAAAATGTCTTTGTTACAGCAGCTTGTAAACCTCATTGAACATAAAAAGGGAATTGACTGTCAGCATCAAGCTGGAGGGGGGGACTGCGTGCACCCAATTTTAGTGCATAGACATACCTCAGGATTACAGCCAATTGTCCACAATTCACCAAGTTTTCACAGAACTAAAAGATATGCCTGATGCGTTTATGGACCAGCAACTGGAAATACTGGAGCCAGTTCTGGCTGCAGAGATGCGTCAGCCACACCCATTTCAGTTGCCAGGATCAAGGGAAGTGAGCAAGGGCCAACAGCTATGAAACCAGGTCTTGCTCAAGGGGGGCTGGCTCCCTCTTCCTTCAAAGTAGTCCTCCCATGAAATTAATTGCTGAGCAGATATTTAAACATATGCAAAAGGCACCCTGTGCTAAGAGTTCAAAAACATGTAATGTCTTGGAAGAGTATTCTGACCACAAATGAATTTGAAAAAAAGTTGTTCACAAACAGGTTTAAGATGCAGACCAGAGCTTATGCAGCAGGAACCCAGCAGGCAATTCTCTCATAAGTACAAGAGGCAGAATGGAAAATACCCTGCTAAATAATACGCTTTCCATGTGACCAAGTGGATTCCGGAATACACTGTGTGTGAGTGTAAGGACACTTGGAGCACATGTGTTGAATAGGAAAGAGGAGATTATGCCATAATCTTGTCGACCTTACTCCCACTACAGTGAAAACCCTTGATACAGATCCTTTCAAGGACAGCCCCACTCCCTGCCCCCAAATGGAAATGAAAGTCTGACAGAGATCCTTCAGGGACTGAAAAATGTTTGAATCCAGAGTGCAAAGCGTGCCGTCCACAAACATGTATGCAACAGAATTGTGTTTCTTTTTCCTTACATGCCTATCATTCTTGAAAAACAGGAAGAGGAAATTAATGCTTCCTTAGAATTTTAATGCTGTGCCCTTGAACTGTTCAGGCTGTTAGCAGTTGCTAGCAGTCTCCCCAGGTTTCAATCTTTGCAGGGTAAAGTTACTACAACAGAATTATGCCTATTGTTGCAATGTATTGCTGTTATGGCACACTCTTACCTTTTTAATGAGCAATATAATTAACAAGGATCAAATTGTATTTGATCCTTCTAACAAGTCAAGTGGTTTGCCCATCCAATCTAAAATTGGCTGCTTGGATTGACGTTAGTTCTCCAAGGTCTGTTGCTTCACTTGCCACCCTGCCTTTATTTAACTACAGGTATTAGGTACTGAAAATGGGACATACCATGTGAAAGACCTGTACTTTAACACTGAGCTATGATACCTTCCACAAATTCTGCAGTCCTTGGATGGATTTTTCCCATCAGCAAATAAATAGAGCTGGAGTTCCAGCTAAAGAGAATAGTAGCTAGGGACAAAAGTTCAAAAGTAAAGTTCTTGAAAAACAAATCATGAAATACACGATTGATGGATCGTTTTCCTAAATGGGTACGGTAGTGTTTGCTGAAAAGTTAATAAGCATAACAGATAAATCAGAGGAACAATTGGAAACAACAGATTTGTGGAAATGTGGCGTCTACCAAATAGTTACGGAAAGCAGTAACAGCCAAGAAGACTGGAAACTGAAACAAGAATGTTATTGGTAGCAGTAGAAGGTGAATTTTATTTTATATTTCATCTTAAAGTCTCATGTATGCACTAGAATATCTGAGAAACAATCTACAAACAACTGTGTACATTGTATAAGATTGTTGTTTTGGTTTATGTTGCTAATATTAGAACAAAACTGAAACAAATACACACAGTTAATCTTCTTGATCTGTGACTTTACAACAGAGATAAATGGGGGACCTTCAATGTAGATACAGAATAGAAGCAAAAATAAAGATACCACTGAGAAAATGGAGGGAGGACGGGATTCGGTGGAGAAATACGACAAGCTGCACATAAGCCAGCAATGCAACTGCAAAAGCCCAAGTGGAGCATCTTGTGCTGATGCGAAAGCTCCATGCTGGCTGCCAGTCACACGAGCTGTTGCACCTTGCCCTTTTGTTCCCGCAGAGGACTCTGGGACCTTAGGGGATCTGCCCAGTCTCCATTCCTTAGACCAGTGGTGGTGAAGCTATGGCACACATGCCACAGCGGGCCTGCAGAGCCCTCTCTGTCGGCACACGAGCCAAGTTGCCCCAGCGTCGCCCCAGCAGCCGAGCATCGGATAACAGTGCACATAGGGACATGTGCATGCTCGGAAAGGAGTAGCGGCGCCAGGTTATGACGTCACAAGCCTCCACTCATTAGCTGCAACTCATCCGAGCTTTCACATGGCCAGTCAGTGCACTGCCAAGGATAGATAGATAGATATTTGCTTGGACTGGCTGTGAGTTTTAATACATTCATTTGTATTAACACAAGATTTTAGCTTTGAGTTTTCTTATGAAAAAATGAAATTTAATATCTAAGTTTTAGCAAAGAGATGTTCTAATTAAGAGACTGTTTGCATCATTGAAAGCTCTGTTATTGTGTTTTTCTTTTAAGACAAAAGATGTTAATGTATGAGTTGTTTTTTCTAAACTAAAACCTCAGTATTCAGGTTTTATTGCAGTGTTGGCACTTTGCAATAAATAACTGGGTTTTGGGTTGCAGTTTGGGCACTTGGTCTCTAAAAGTTTTGCTATCAATGCCTTAGACTATGTCCCGCCCTCAGGTATGATGCCACTAATTCAAAGACCAGAATTCTGACATGTTGCCGCAGCCTACCAGGTTCTCCTCAAATTCTTTGCAATTCCACCTTCGATATCACCCAAGCTTACACCTTTAAATAAAAATGGGAGGGGGACCACTTATCCCTCCAATTGTATGTTTACTTTTTGCTCAAATGTGCAAGCACATTTTGACAGCAAGGTGTTCCTGCAAGTACTGAGCCAAGTGGCAGCTCATGCTAAGTTGCCAAAAGAAAAATAGCAGAATATTTTCCACAGAAGGATAAGATAGGTTGGCCGCTGTTATTCCAAGAGGCGCATTTGTTCGGTATTCCATGAGCCTCAGAAATAAAGCATCCATTATCCAACTCACAGTGGCAGGTTTTGCAAGATATCTTCTTGCTGACATTCTCAGAGTCCCATGAAATGTACTGAATTCCCACAGGGTTGCAAAGGGTAAAATTAGCATGTCTGAAATAATAATTTTATATACATACACACTCACTCACTCACTCAAGTCTGCCACTTGAGCAGATCATCTATTTTCCTGAATCTCGCCTCAAGAGGCTGAAAGTGAATGGGTGGGAGAAAGCCAAAAACATTGGGAATGGAAAACAAAGCATTAGAGAAGAATTTCCTACTCTAAACAATGTGTGTGGTTAAAAATACTTTTGACTGAAATTTACCCTAGGCCTAAATATGCACTATTTATATGAGAGTAGCCTATGTCCAAGATTTTTGCTGAAACATAAGAAGCTGTACAAGGCTGCAAGAGACATTTAAAGTTTATCCCTTGGTCAACTAGTAATAGAAAAGAAAAGAAAAAAACCTGATTCCAATGGCATAGTAGAGCCAGGCTCTTAGAGTTGATGTCTTGGGATTTATTTTATCAGGAGGGCCAATTACATCATCTGCCAATCCCCTCAGACTTCCCTGTTTCCTCTGGGCTTAGCTGCTCTCCTTACAGTAGCTGGGAATGGGGAAGACTTTTTGCAGAAACAATATACCATTGTGAGCTACCCCATGCACACAGATATAATACACAGCCAGCCATCACTCGATCTACACAGCTACCTTCCTTGTTGGCATTCCTTGGGGACATGCCGAGATCACCCCAAAAATTTCCTGAAGGATAACCATGTTCATTCTTTGCGGAAAAAACAATGAAGAGCAATGCTTTAAAGACTAACAAGTTTATCATGGCATAAGGTTTCATAATGAGGCACACTTCAACTGGATTGCAAACAGCTACTGTTAGTAAGATTGTTCTGCATTCAGTTTCCACACTTATTTTCTATATTTAATTTCCTCCTGACTTTACTGTTTACAATCCACACAACCTGTCCCATTACATGTTTCTACCTCCATCTCCATATCTGAAATTCTCACTAAGATCATACACATCATGCTGTACTCTGTGAAAAGTAGAGAAATAATAAATTTGTTAGACTCCCTAGTGCTACAAAATGCCTTGTTGTCTAATTTTAATAATATCTCAAACACTATTTATGTTTTGTTTTTCTTCCTTTAGGAGACCTCCCTAGCAAATAAAATCAGCAAACATTACCTTCTCCCAAGTTACTGTCCAAGTAACTATATGTTTTGTTACGTGTACTCTTCATCTAAAGAGCTAAGGATATACTGTTTTTCTCCACTCACTCACCCTTTTTCGTAAGGTTCCTTGGCACACCAATAGGACAGTGTTGTCCCTTTATCTCCTTGCCATGGAAAGCTCCACCAGCTGATGGGTATGAGTTCCACCCATACTGGAATGTAGGCTGGAATCCCAGGTTCCAATCTCAGCCTGAGTTATCACCTGAAGGGCTCCAAGATGAAGAACACATGGCTAAACAGTAAGAAAATGATCTGTTCCATGTGTCAGACTATTAACAACACACCATCAGAATATACTATCCTTGTAAAGCATTAAAATGGTTTTTCTGGAGCTATGGTGCATCTCACGGAGATGAGGTTCATAAATAAGGAACCATTCCTTGGAGTAAGGATTCAGGTGGCAAAGCTAAGGGAGAAGTGTTTGCAAGTACAACCAGGAATGCATCCCAGTGGATTACAAGTCCATTCTAGGCCCAGCCTCACTTCATATGCTCTAAGGACTCTGGGGTGATAATGGAGGATCTCGTCACATGGACCCCAGAAGGCCTTCATTTCATGCTCTTCTGGCTTAGAACTGCCAAGATGCAGTCATTTCCAGGCAAACATGCATCCTTCTAAACCAGAAGCCAGGCTTTTTGGTTGGAATGGAGCCCTACTCCACTCTTAAATTAAATTTTCTTGCTATGGAAATAAAGTCATGAGCATGTTTCACCTGTTTAATTCCTTTCTGTCAAGGTAAAGGCACAAAGACAGGGGTTAAGGGAGCCTCTCTTACTCCAAACACCATGATTCTAATATAACTATTTGCAAGTAGTGGGTTAAGAATGCCATTCCTTAGAACGTCCTTAAGTCAAATTGGTATGTAAGTCAGATCACATGAGTAAGCCAAATGTTTGTCTTGGATTATGTATACATTTTACCTTTCTATGGATATAAATCATTTAAGAAAAAGTTCCATATTCACTAAAGCTTCTTAAACACAATACACCATTGCAAGGTGCTGTGGCACAATTGGACAGCATACAAATGTTTTAAATAAATTAATAATGATAACACTACAGTAATAATAAAGTAACTACAGGTACTGAAAAGGGAATCTGTATGCATGTGTATATGTGTATAAGTGAAAAAAATTGTTGTAACTTACCTCTTATGCCATATGTTTGAGCTTCATTGTCTGTCCATCTTTAGGTTTAATGTAAGTCCAATAGAAAATAACTTGGATCATTAAAGATGACTTGCCAGTCCATATTTTCTTCTGAAGTACTCCAATAATGGTCTGCTAGGGCTATATAGCCCAGTGCCTGCTTATTACATTCAAAACACTTTAATCTATGACAAATTAGTCTCAATGGGTCCATGTATAGGGGCAGAGCTGGCTGAGTATTCGCTGAGCTTTTGTCTCCCGTTCCTGATGGAACACAAGGCTTATGTGGAAGTGGAGACAACAGGTTGTCTGAGGTGTTCAAGCACTCATTGGAGAAGGTGAAAAATTTGGTCTAAGGAAATGGGTTTTCATGACTATCTCTAGGGAACTACACTGCCACTGATAATGCATCACCAAACACATTGCATACTTCCCTAGAGATATTCACAGCTGTTTGTGTGAGAGATTCATATAGGCTTTATGGAGAGATTCATATAGGCTTCATATAGTCTACATGTACGTAAGCACGGGTTGTTTGTAACCCAGATGTTTATAATCTGGGGAATGCCTGTGAGGTAAACTGAAAGAATGTGACTGACTCAGCAAGCTTTTGGGCTGAGTAAAGATTTAATTGAGGTTCTCCAAACCTAATTATGGTTAAGTTTACCTACTACATATCTTTGTTGTTGTTGTTGTTTTTGTGTACTATCAAGTCATAAAGGACTGCCCTATGAATGATTGCCCTCCAAAATGTTCCATCTCTTGACAGCCCTGCTCTGCTCTTGTAAGCTCAAGGCTTTGGCTTTCTTTATGGAATTCATCCACCACATATTTGGCTTTCCTCTTCTTCTGCCTTCATCTTTGCCTAGCACTTTAGTTTTCTCTTTCCTTCTCATGATGTGCCCAAAGTACAGCTGTCTCAGTCTGGTCATTTTCACAGAGAAAGTTCTGCCTTGATCTAGTATTCATCAAGGCAGTGTCAAGGCACTGTCTTTCTGTCAGTTCAGAATATTTGCAAAGCTCTCCTGCAGTACCATGTTTCGAATGCATCTATTTTCTTCCTGTCAGCTTTCTTCACTGTCCAGTTTTCACACCCATATACAACTTTACAAAGAGTCCTCTGTAATTACTTTTACCCAGCAGCCATCCTTCCAGCATCTGGGTGCTATTCACCACCATTCACTTATCCTCCCAACAAGAGTTTTACAGACTAGAATAAATAAATAACTAGTTTTCAGTGGGTGTTGGTAAGACATGCTTTATATTTCTTGGTGGGGAGATGTGAGTTAATAAGGCAGAATTATCTGGCAGTAGGCATAAACCTAACTGCTGGTTTAATATGTTCCACATGAAGCAGATTCTTCTACAGACCACACCGGGAGTGTAACATACTGACACCCATATTTCAGGAACAGTCTTTTGTTTTTAGACAACGGATGCAGGGAAGGCTATAGTTGCACAATACAGTAATATGTCTTGTGCATGGTTGCTAAATAGACTTTCATATATCTAACATTCATTCTCTTACTGGGTTCTTTGGATGGGGTTCTAGCTTTCCCTTCTAATCCAGCCACCAAAGGACTTCCTGCTCAGTTCTGCACAGCCACCCATCTATTAAACTCCACATGATACATTGATAATTAGCAAGGAAAGGGAAAGAAAGCTAGTCAGTCACACTGCATCACAAATCTTTGTAATGTGGAAGCCACCAAGATGAACGCAGCTCTACAGCCATGATGTGGAGGCTCCCCAGGGATTAATACACCTCTGGCTTTTCCTGCTTTGCAGGAATGGCTAAGAAATAAAGGGCAGAAAACTGGAGAACAAGGACCAGGGAAAGTTGTCAAGCATCTGGCAGTTCACAGTACTACTGAGATGGATTCAGCTTGGTGGTTCATGTCCATAGACCTCTTGTATTATGGGAGCTTGTATAAATGCCAATGGAAATGTTAGATTTTCTGGTTTTGTCATGGCAAAAAATGTCAATAAACAAGTCTGTCCAGGCTTTGCACCATTTCCAGTGATGCATTCCTCAGATTCTTCCTTCCTCTTTATCTTCACTCCAAGCATGTGCCTGGGGGCTTCCAGACAAATCAGTGTCTTTCAGAGTATGCAGTATTTGTTTTAAATCCAGGATATCCACATAATCAATCCTCTGGTTTGCCTTGAGCAAAACATCAAAATAGACTCAGTTCCCCAATCTACAGGCAGGAACAGTCCCAGAACATGAATTGTTCTGAGGGCAAATAATAATTACTAGATTCAGACAATGCAGTAACCCATGCTCAATGGTTGATTATGGGTTGAGTGTGGCTTGTCATCGAACCATGGGTTGTTGCCTGATAACCATGGTTATCTGGTTGTCTGAACCCTGAGAAGGTAACAAACCATGGTGAACATTCCACAGTCCACAACCCAACAGTAAACCATATGTTCTCTTCATGGGTTGTTTGGGGTTAAGAAGCAGTGGCTTATTAGTGTAGCCATTTTCCACCTATACTTCCACAGGCTGCCCTCCCATTACTGTCATGTTGAGAAAATTTGGCAGTTCAAAAGATGGTAGAAAAGTGGTGGCTTGGTGCAAAATCTGGTGGCAAACTGCCCATTTTTTGCCTGCAGTGTGGATCAGGAGGGCTGCATGAGGCTGACAGACTACGTGTTACCCAGTCTACCCTAAAGCAAAGTAAGGATGCTAATAAGAGTTTAGGGATGAGGACAAGCAAAAGAGTTGGCAACTCAGGGGTCATAGCAGATTTCTAACTCCCAGAGAAATAAGGTTTTAGTGAAAGAAGCTGTAAAGAACTGCAAAAGGTAAATGCTTTGCGGTGTAGTCATTAGTCATACTTCCCAACCTTTTCCCTTGACATGTTCTCTCTCAGGAAAGTAGGGAGTACCCAAAAATGAAAAGATGGTATGTCAAAATGAAATCACACTCAGTTTTCATGAGTGCTTCCAGAAGAGTAGGGCTTTCAAAAACAGGCAACTCTAAGATGGAGAGGTGACCATGACATGCCCCAGAAAAATCTAGTAAAAGTAGATCTATTTCCCTAAAATGTCATCCAACTAGCCAGACCGTTTTATGATCCTCCTCCTCTTAAGATAAACCATCATAATTATCTGCCTGAAATCTTTCATGATAAGGCGTACTTGCCAAACTTCAGCTTATTCTTCTAAGTATTTTCTGAAGTGCTCAGTCTAGAACACACAGAGACCATTTAAACCATTGGTGGCTAACTGCACTTCATGTCATTAACATAGTCAATAATAAATCCTACCTTGAGGTACCAAAGGCCAATGAATGTGGCACAGTGATGGAATGTCCTGAACAGTGATGGAACTTCCAAACCTATGTTACTTCCTGCTTCCTTCCTGAAGATACTTCTCTCCTTGCTTCCTATGTGGCTTTCCAGATACTGCTGGAAGCAACGTCTGGGATTTGGAAGTAGTGGTATAGCTAGGATCCTGCAAAGTGCAGCTCCCCTGCCCCCGACCCCAAAACCACCTGGATGTGGCAGGGCCCATTTTATTCCCAGAATCATGTTTCAAATTAGTTTAAAATGCAAAATTGTACCTATCCAGACTGTTTTTGCTTTAATCAGGGTTGGCAACTAATTTTGTGGTTCTAACACATCAGGATTATAGGAGCTGTTTTAACACATGGAACTGTGGATGAAGGCGGGGAAGACATGCGTGTGAACTGAGTGCCTCAACACTGAAGTACGCACTTGGTTATAATGCTCACCAAGCCCGATTAGGACCCTTGCATCCAGGGTCTAACATTACCAATTTGTTCATCTGCCTGAGATTTAATTAAGTACATACTGGAAATGGCAAACTCCTTAAGCATCCTGACTGCCATCCCACACCTAAAACGTTCACAGGTTACCATCCAGCACTGCAGCAATCACAGTGTAGCAACTTAAACCACATGCCCACAGATTGCTTTGCTTTATCTTATTGCTTTTTGTACCCTTCTTCTCTGCTCCAAGGCGATCCAAGTAACTTTCCTGTGCGGGTTTGTTCAAAGCAGCAAAGCCGGCAAGGAAAAAGGGCTGTGAGTAAGAGTGAGAAATGCTGTTATCTGCATTGCTGACCTTCAATGGAATACCAAGTTTGCAAGCCTCACCATACATGGAGTCTGCAGGCACCCAGCGTTTTGAAAAGGCAACACCCATCTGTTTTATAGCCACACGCTGCTGCCTTATTAAGACATTAAAGTGACAGTTCTCTGGGAGAATCTTTGGAATGTTCCCACTAACAGAGGCCAGAAGAAGTGGTCATGTCACATGAGCTGCAAATTCAAAGACAAAGGAGTGCAGCCCTGCCCATTAATTTGCGAGGAAAGATTATTGCAGGGAAGGGGAAATACCTGATGCGCTGAACAGACACTGCAGCAGCTTCCACAAATATAGGCCTGATAGAGTTGCCACCCACGCCAAAGCTAACTAGACTGGCTATGCTATTCTCCTCTTGCCTGGCTGTCAGAACAAAACGAAGCAAAGCTAAAAGCAACATTTAAAGACCGAACGCTGATTTGCTTTCATCGTGCATAGCTTAGTTTATACAGTAAAGTGCGACAGAGGATGACAGCTGCGCTTGCTGTACCATCACTGCTCGATGTCTGGGGTCACGCCTCTGGCAGTGGAACAACTCTACCTGTGACTGTCACCTAAGCAGACAGGCTGAAGGTGAAGCCCAGAACACAAGGCTAGGAAACATTCCCTTTAAAAAGGAAATGTATTCTGTTCATACTCAGTAGCGATTCTTTGCAAAAGTGCAGCAGGAAGAGAGAAACTGTAGACCAGGGCTCAGGAAATTTGCCTGGGGCAACATCTGGTCCATCTGGCATCTCAATCGGCCTAAGGCTTAGTTACAAGCAATAAGACCTTTTAGCAAATATATGCTCCTGTTTCTGCGTCTTTCCCATCCCCACACACACTTCCCTTCAGCCCCATCTACTATCTGAATGCTACTTACACAGGAGAGCTGCTCTGAAATTGAGTTTGGTTCTTGGGTTGAAAAAGCTTCTGCATGCCAGTATACATGGAAGAACTCTGCATATGTTTGGAGACACTCACCCTAGGAACTTGTATTTCTTTCAAAGTTATTTATTCATTCACTTGTATGAATATATTATAGGCTACCTTTTAGGGCACAGCTGATAGAACGGTACCTGCATGCACCATCATAAAATACATTAAAATCTTTAAAAATGAGGTTTTATTTAGAAGTGGTGGCACTTTATGGCCTCCTCATAGATGAACCTTCCCCAATCTAATTGCTCTAGATGCATTTGCTGGACTACTCCATCCATCATTCCCAGCCAATATGACCATTGGCTGGGCTGGGAATTGCTATCCAAAACATCTGGGGGACCCTCAGACAGGCAAGGCTACCCCAGATGATCAAAAGACACAGACATCCTCATTGTTTCAGTGTCAGGCAATGACATTTTTATTTTCCCAGGGCCTTTAAATTCTGCCTTAGCATTTAATACCTGCAGTAATATTGCAAATTTATCTAGCTTGTATATTATTCTCCCCTGTTCAGTATTCTATGCTGCATCATCATGTTCTATTGAGATACTGTTTTGTTTGAAATCTCATATTTTTTATGTTGCAAGTCACACAGAGAACATTTTATTATGTTCAAAATGGGTTTGTAGTAGCCCATTTTATTATGGGCTACTACAAACCAGGGCTACCCAACATGATGGCCATGGGGACCAGAATGTATTTATTTTCCATTTTAATATACATACTTGGATCTTTATGAAATGTATACAAGTTTGTTATTATACATAGACTTCAACAAAATCAACCCAAACATCCAAATAATATCCATTTGAGCATAATGTCTATGCTTCCCATCCATGTATGAACAGTTTTGTAAGAACCTCAATCCATCACTTTATAGGATGTGCATGTTTATCCTTATTTTGTAATATCAGTCTTTTAGCTGTCAAGGTGCACAAGGAATCAATTTACACTGCCCGTTTGTTAATTTCCATGTATTAGAGAATTTTCAAAAGTGTGTACATCAATGTATATGGAAGGCTTTTTTCCTCCAAAAAAGAAGCAACTGCTGCTGCACATCGCTACAGCATTTGCTCAGAATAAGTGTTCATTGTATTGCACTGCCAGCAATTAGTTGGATTAGACAATACCTGATCAAACAGATTTTGCAGTACCCACCTGACACAGTTTTTGCTGAAAAAGACATAGCCTAAAACCACAGACATGATAGGAAGGCACCAAATTGACATTCCCCTAATTAGGTATTTTGTGCTGGCACGCACAGCAGTTGCTCAAATTCCCAAATGTGCTCACAGGTCTGACATAAATGGTCATAAGGAAAGGAATAACGTAATTCCATCCCCAGACTGTAGCAGAAATAAAGGTGGACATCACAGCCTCCCTCCTGGTCTGTATCATGTGCCCTGACCAGGGTCAGCATCAAGAGGAGGCACAGAAGGCGACCTACTCAGGTTCACGGACCAGCAGGGATAACAGTCTCCTCCTCTTCACCATGTCAACTTTCTTGTCCAGCTGCCTCTCTCTCTGATCCAGGCATCAGTGGTGGTCAGGAGAAAGAGGAGATGCCACTACCAACTTGCTCACTGGCTCTCTACCCTTCGAGCAAACATGTGGAGGGGAGTGGAAGCAGCAACAGCAGCCAGTGGCACCAGTAGTGAAAAGGAAGACTTGTTGAGGAAGGTGGTCCACTGAAGGTGTCGTCGCAGGGCCCTCAGAATCCCTGGAGCTGGCACAGGCCCTGGCATTTAGGTTTGAAGCCATGGAGGCAGGGAGTCTTTTTTAGCTGATGGTCAGTGTAAAAATGCTTTAAGTAAATGAATATATGGGATATTTTTAGCGTGAGATATAACTAAAAGCAAATAAAGATGGTACTTTGCCAAGACGATATTTCTTCTGTTGGATTTAACAGTATATTTAGCATTCATACAGAGCAGAATACTTATGCAGTATGCTCATTTTTGCCAGCTATTACTAACAGAGATGCTACAAATGTTTATATTGCAAGCCGGCCCAAACAAACCTCAGCACAAACTTAATTTCATATTTTCATGTCTCTCAAAATGTAAGCAATCTGGATTAGTTTGATTTGCTTTCCACTTTGGTGTGTGATGCTGAAGGAAAGGGTTAAGAGGGAAAACACACCAGACCAATAACATAAGATAAAGAGAAAATTAACACATTGATGTAAAAATGCAAGCAGCAAGCTGGATGGATGCAACCAAAGTCCTACCTAATTCAGAAGCCTGTTTCAAAATGGTCAAGTTGATTCCTCCAAGAAGACTGCAACTAAGGCATGACAGCAATAACAGTCCCTTGATACTGACCCTCCCCACCTCCCAGAATCTATTGATATGCTGCTCCTGAACATGGAGTTTCCATTAAGCTGAACAAGTAATGAGGCATCCTAAAACATCAAGACTCCTACCACATCTAATGCTATCCCTAACATGCATCATTTTCTTCAGGAGCAAGAAGATCTTATTCCAGTTCTTACCACAACTCACTTAGAGCATGTTAAGCTCATAAACTGCTTAACATGGGGGTCCATCCCGCTTCCCCTTTTGCAAACCACGTATGCCCATTTATGTGCTGACAATATGCAATAGTGAATGTTTGTAACTAGTGGATGGAACCCACATCACATGAACTAGAATAACTCAGAGACTGACACAGAAATGTTACAACAAAATGTGTGCACATCACAAAGCTGAGCAAACTGTGCTTCCTCCAAGTGACAGCACACCTACCAGCTCCCTGTCAGTTTTCATCCCCATAGTCGTCTAACAGAGGAAGTTTGTGTACTGCGCTTCCTAAAGTTGGAGCTGTCCTTCCATGCTATTTTGGGATGCATTAACAGAAGTATTCCTTCCAAATCCCAAGAAGTAGTAATTCCTCTATACTCCTCACTAGTCAGACCTTACCTGGAATACTGTGTCCAGTTCTGGGCACCAAGATTTAAGAAAGATGCAGCAAAATTGGAAAGGGTTCAGAGGAGGGCAACAAAAATGACCCAGGGTTTGGAAACTGCCCTATGAGGAGAGACGGAGAGAACCTGGAATGTTCAGCCTTGAGAAGAGAAGGCTGAGGGGGGTCATGATATCCCTCTATCAGTACCTCAAAGGCTGTCACAAGGAGGAAGGCCAAGATCTCTTCTTGCTGATGCCAGAGTGTAGGACACTGAATAATCAAGTCAAGTTGCGACAACCCAGATTCAGGCTGGACATCAGGAAAAGTTTCCTCACTGTCAGAGCAATAAGACAGTGGAACCAGCTGTCTAGAGAGGTGGTGGGCTCTCCCACACTAGAGACATTCAAAAAGAGGCTGGACAGCCTTCTGAGTGGGTTGGTGTAAATTAGTGTCCTGCAACAGCAGGGGTTTGGACCTGATGGCCTTCATGGTCCCTTCCAACTCTTCAATGGTTCTATGATACCACAGAGCAGTGGGCTAGGCATATGACTTTGTCCCTTAGGCTACTATTCTTCACTGGCTTCTGACTTTATATGCTGCAAAGCCATTAATTTGTTTCTTAAAAAACAAAACAACCTTGAGATACGCATCCCAATGGCATCCTTATTATACTGATCAGGTCTCAGGTGCCGAGGTTCCATGGTCTTAAGAATGCTGCAAAACCAGAGTTCTCATCATGTGAAGCACCTCCACGGAGACAGACGTTCCTTCTCAGAAAGTCACCCTCCATGAGTAGAGGGCAATGGAAGCCTGTGAGAAGCAGGTCAGGGCTGCTGCACTCCCCTGCCTGTACTCTATGGGGAATTATAATGGTTGAATAAAGTTTCCCCTACTGACACTTTTTCTCCATTGTGTGTAACCTTTTCTACCTAGACAGGTCTGCTAAGCCAGTATGTCTCATGTACTCACTATTGTCTACACTGCCAGTATTTTATTTATCCTTTGAGGGGGGTCTTCAACCTCACTTTTTTATTTTTGGTGGTGTATTTAGGGTGATAAATCTGCTGTAATCTCTCATTTGCTTAAAGATACACTTCTTTTCAAGTTGGGAAAGATGTCTGCATCCTGTCCTAGCCAGTGATTCTGGCTGTACACAGTTCTGAGAGTGTCTGCTAAAAAACGTGTCATATAAAAACTTTAAATAACTAAATAAAGCATGCCAGGAATGGTAGACTTTTTATGACTACATTTTAAAAAGATTGACCCCTAATTATTTAATTAATGATTCTAGTTATTGTTGTTACAGTATTATTCATGGGATATAAACATTTTAATACACATAGATAAGCAAACTCTCCAGAGTTTCAAAGGCCCAGGCTTGTCCCCAGAGTCTCCAGTTGCTGACCCATACCTTTAAAGCAACAGTCAAGGTAAAAAAAATGTGGTTTGTTTTGTAGAAAGACCTTTGCTTACACTAACAGAGATTCCTTTATAGAACATTTGGATTAGGTGCATCATTGGATATGTATCCATTTGCATCTATGTTTGCAAACAGAACCATCTGCACGAAGATTTAGAATGCCACAGGAATCACACAGGGTTTGGCCTCCAAACCTAAACCCCGGTTGCATGCGCTTAACCACAAAGCCTCCATGGCGGCTTCACACATAACATTAAAAGTGGACTCAAACTTCGCATGCCTTTTGTTCTTGGCGAGAGCAAGAAACTGAGCAAGAAACAGAGCCGCAGACATTTAAAAAAATGACAGCACATAGAGCAATGTTTCCTTTATTGTATTTTTACTGTATTTTTAAACTATTTTAAATTAATTTTAACTCTTTTAACATGGTTGTTTTATATTATTTGTACTGTATTTTATTGTTTTATTTTATACATTGTTGTAAACCACCCAGAGAGCTTCAGCTATGGGGCAGTATAGTAATGAAATAAAGATTAAGAATAATTAAAGACAGAAATCAGAGAAGTGAAGTCAACCTAACTATAGTTTTCCTAGTTTCCCTCGCTCAGGACTGAATCTACTTTATGAGGTACCTTCCATCATTAAAGGGCAGCAAACAAAGGGTACTTCTGAAATTCTCCTAGCTCAAATTCCCATAAAATTGGTGTTCCATTTACTTGATGTTGCCTCTGCAATGGGTCATTCTGTGTTGTTAACATATTTTTTAAAGAATTGTGTACAGAGTCCTAAGGATCTACAGTGTGTCACTCTTTTCATTTTCTTCAGTTCATTTGTATATTGTTCCATCGGCGGAGGTGCCCAGGGCACCGTCCGGTCTTGTTCTGTTGGATCAATTTCCATTATTGAGGCCCAAGGACATGGACATGGTGCGTAGACAAGTCTGAGCCACCGCTTGCCTGCTCGGCCCTTCCCATTGTGGCTCACTGAGAGATCGAGGGAGGGGGTTCGCACCTGGGTCCAGGAGGCTGTTAACACCTCTTTGAGGGAGTGAGGAGTGCCAGCCCCTTTAAAGGCAGCTGTAGTAACACCACTCCTAAAAAACCCAAGCCTGGACCCAGGTGATGCAAACAGCTTTAGGCCAATAACCAATGCCTCTGTCCTGCGATGGGTGATTGGGCAGGTAGTGGCTCAGCAGCTCCAAGCGTTCCTGGAGGAAACTGGTTATTTAGACCAATTTCAATCGGGGTTTCAGCCTGGGTTTGGGCTGGAGACTGCCTTGGTCACACTGTGAGATGACGTGTGCCGTGAGAGCGATGGGGGAGTGTGACCCTGTGGATTCTCCTGCACGTCTCAGCAGCTTTTGATACCATCAGCCATGGTATCCTTCTGGAGCCGTTGGCCAGATTGGGAGTTGGGGGCACCACCTTGTGGTAGTTTCACTCCTGCCTAGCTGACTAGTTCCAGACAGTGGCACTGGGGGACTGTTGCTTTGTGCCATGGTGGTTGTGCCATTCTGTCCCCCACACCATCTACATGAAACCACTGGGTGAGGTCCTCCAGAGATGTGGGCTGAGGTGTCACCAGTACACTGAGGTGCTGCCTGTCCTAGACCGGTGCCTAAGTTTGGTAATCAACTGAATGAGGGCCAATAAACTGAAGCTGAATCCAGGTAAAACAGAGGCTCTGTTGGTGGGTACTCCCTCACTCCAACTGGGAAATTTTCAACCTGCCCTGGATGAGGTTGTACTCCAGCTAAAGGACCATGTTCGTAGCTTAGGGGTGCACCTGAACACCCAGCTCTCCCTGGTATCCTAGGTGGGCTCAGTGGCCAGGAGCACCTCTCTTCAGTTTTGGCTGAACTTTCAGTCTATGTCCCTTCTTGGATGAGTGAAGTTGTCACAGTTGTCACAGTTGTCCATGCCTTTGAAGATGGTCTGGACACTACAACTAATGCAGAACAGGGCAGCACAGCTGCTTCAACAGACTGGCTGTCAAGAACACATTATGCCAGTCGTCCATCAGTTGCTTCCTGTTCCTGTTCCTGTTCCGGCCCAATTCAAAGTGTTGTTGAGGTATAAAGCCCTAAAAGGCTTGGGACCAGAATAACTGAGGGAACACTTCTCTCTACACATGCCTACCTACCATGCCTATTCAGATCATCTTTATTTATCTATTATTTATTATACATATGTGTATGCTGCACCCTTGCAAAAAGCCTTGGGGCAGCTAACAACAATAAAAAATACAATTAAAAACACAATACACTATTTAAAAATTGGCCCATCTCAGAATCTAACTATAAAAAACCCTGCAGTCCCTGAAATATATAAATACATAAATATAACAATATATATAAACAAACAACCAAATTATATAATGAAATATATAAAAATAACAATAATATATAAATATAACAATATAAAATTAAACCTAACAATTAAAATATTTCTTAAATAAAAAGGTCTTCGCCTGGCGTCAAAAAGCAAATAATGACGGCGCCAGGCGAGCCTCTCTGGGGAGCACATTCCATAGGTGGGGCGCCACCGCAGAGAAGGCCCTCCTCCGGGTACTCACCCTCCTTATTTCTCTCACAGAGGGTTCCCGGAGGAGGGCATCAGCTGCTGATTGTAGGGGGAGGGAGGGCATATATGGTTGCAGGCACTCCTTTAGGTAACCAGGACCCAAGCCGTTAAGGGTTTTATAGGTAAGAACCAACACCTTGAATTGGGCCCAGACTTCAATGGGAAGTCAGTGGAGCTGACAGAGACTTGGGGTGATATGAGAACCATGCCCAGTCCCCATCAGCACCCTGGCAGCTCTGTTTTGCACCAACTGAAGTATCTGGACCGTCTTCAAGGGTAGCCCCACATAGAGCGCGTTACAGAAATCTAACCAGGAAGTCACCAACACATGCGTCACTGTCACCAGGCAGTCGAATTCCAGGAAGGGACGCAGCTGATGGATCAGCCGAAGCTGATGGAAATGCTCCTCGCCACCGCTGACACTTGGGCTACCAAGGTCAGCTCCGGGTCGAGGAGCACTCCCAGGATGCGGACCCTGTCTTTCAGAGGGAGTGCAACTCCATTTAAGACTAGGGTCAGGTTCCCCACTCCGAAGCCCGACCCACCCACCAACAGGACCTCCGTCTTGTCAGGATTGAGCCTCAGTTTATTGGCCTTCATCCAGCCCATTACCTCGGCCAGGTACCGGTTCAGCACAGCCACTGCCTCACCTGGATCGGTGGAGAACATGAGGTAGAGCTGGGTATCATCAGCATACTGATGATTCCGCAGCCCACACCTCCTGATGACCTCTCCCAGCAGTTTCATGTAGATGTTAAAGAGCAAAGGGGACAGAATGGAACCCTGCAGAACTCCATGGCATAGCTGCCATGGCACAGAGCCATAGTCCCCCAGCACCACCTTCTGGAATCAGCCATTGAGGTAGGAGTGGAACCACCACAGAGCAGTGCCTCCAAGTCCCACTCCCACCAGCCTATCCAGAAGGATACCATGGTCGATGGTATCGAAAGCCGCCGAGAGGTCCAGGAGAACCAACAGGGACGCACTCGCCCTGTCCCTCTCCCTGCACAGGTCATCGTACAGGGCAACCAAGGCAGATTCAGTGCCGTACCCGGGTCTGAAACCGGACTGAAATGGGTCCAGAAAATCAGTTTCATCCAAGAGTGCCTGGAGTTGTCCCGCCACCACCCGCTCCAGCACCTTGCCCAAAAATGGGATTTTGACCACCAAGGAACTCTCAGGCTATGGGGCAGCAAGGAAGTATGTATGTATAAATAAATAATTCTGACAACTACATTGTTACTGTACACAAGAGCACTAAAAAGTCCATAAATGATAAGATTGTACAGAACAGCACACTCCTACCACATCCAAAGCTTTCTGGAGGGGGGGCACTCAAAATAAATATAAAATATTTTAAATAAATCAGATAGCATCTGGAGCTCCCCCAGCAGCAACTGAAGACCATTCTAGCTAAGATCCAAACCTGCCTTACACTGAAGCAAGCAATGCAGCCAGTTCTGTCCAATCTTACAAGAGGCAGCTTTCCACAGTCTCAGAGCAAGGTTTTTCCCAGTCCTGCCATCAGTTGTTTCCTTGTTAACTGGAGATGTCGGGCAACTAGGATATTCTGCAAGCAAAGCTTGTATTCTGCCATGGAAGTAACAGTGCATGTGCACTACACTTCCAGAAAGACACTAGAGCAGCGATGGTGAACCTTTTAGAGACCGAGTGCCCAAACTGCAACCCAAAACCCACTCATTTAACCCACTTCAAGTGCAAACACTGCGATAAAATCTGAAAACAGCAAGTCCAAGCATATATACATATATCCTTGGCAGCGCACTGACCAGCCATGCAAAAGCTTGGACGTGTCACAGCTAATGTGTCGTGGCTTGTGGCGTCATCGCCTGGTGCTGCGACTCCTTTCTGAGCATGCGCATGGCCCCTATGTGCACTGTTGTCTGATGCTCGGCTGCTGGGGCGATGCTGGGGCGACTTGGCTCGCATGCCACAGAGAGGGCTCTGCGTGCCCGCTGTGGCACACGTGCCATAGGTTCGCCACCACTGCACTAGAGTATTCTGGTCTTCCCTTCAGTACATGTGTCAGGGCTAGGACCTGGCCAGCCCTGCAAGCATCTGCTCGACCAGGAACACCTTTGCAGGCACTTGCGGGAACCAGCTGAGGGGCCATCCTGCAGAGCAGCTGAGGCCCTGGAAACCGGCAAAAAAGACCTCTGTGCACCACACTCTCTGCCACAGCAATGCAAGTTGTCTTCTTGCCTCGCTTGTGCGCTGACCCTCTGCATCACCACGCCTTGATGTTGGTCATCGCTTGTTCCAGTCTGCTCCTGCCCCACTCCTGCATGTTCCTCCTTGCTCCAGGTGTTCCTGCCTTGTTCCAGTTTGTCCCTGCCAAGCTCCAGCCCACTTTTGTCCATTCCTATGGCCTCCCTCTTCCACCGTGACCACCTTTCTGTGACTGCTTCCCTGGCTTTTGACCACTGAACTGTTTTTGCATTGTGCTCTCTCTCAATCTCTTGCACTGTATAGGACTGCCTGCTATCTCATTTCCGACCCCAGACCACTGACCACACTGCCGGTCTCTAGCCCTACTAAGCTCTGGAGGCCAGCCTCAAACCAGCACCCTGGTTTAGGCGTTCTGCCCACCCCTGTCAGCCACCTCCACCCCCGTCCTCACAACAAGCACTGAATGGGAAGCAAGACTGCACTCACTGGACCTGCTTCCCACCTATGGCCAAAGTATCCATGCAAACTCTGCAGATGTTACGCGCCTAATCATGAGGAAGAGGCTGTGGATACATAGCCGTATGCATGTAGCACAGTGGAAGCAGTGCTTGTAGGGACACCATACCAGTATTTTTTAATTAGTTACGATGCTGACATCCTCTGCCACTGCTCGCTCAGAATCCCCTGTTCCACCTGACCTTAACTGCAATCCTCACAGCAGCTTGGGAGAAATGCTTTTTCCTAGCAACAATAGTACTCCTTATTGCAATGCAAAGTATTTTATTACTTCCTTATTTATTTGAAACATTTGTATGCTGCCCGATTATGCCATGGCACCATTTTGGGGTGGCTTGGTCTTGAATGGGCCATGAAGGCCCTTCAGCTTCACAAAAGACCTATTGCTGGTGGAGGTGAAAGCTGCTAGTTTTACTGATAGGGACTCATTGCAGGTGCCGTATGGAGACTGTCATAGTGAGTTCCTACAGTCCAAAATTTACCATTACATCACTGAATATATAGTCGCAGCCACACCTTCAGGGAAAGGCACCCTAACGTCTGCATGTTGAGGCAACTGTGGTCCAGCTCCCTGCCCCACATTACCTGTGTGGGGAGAAGAGGGCTACTGTTATTGCCTTACTCTGTGTTGCCACCCGCAATGAGAGGACACCCCAATCCACTGAGGGAAAACGCTTTCTCCACTCCTAGATGAGTTCCTGGAAAAGAAGAGGGCTATGGTGAGGACATCAAATTGCCTACAAACTAATCTTCGGCTCATAGCCCTCATTTTAAAAAACACAGCCAGCAAATGCATGAAAGCTACATGAATAAACAAGACCCTTCCGCAAGCTGGATTCAGCCAGGAGTTTCATCTAGCAATGTCATTAACTCACATACCTTTGAACTGAGGACTAAAGCAGGAACCTTGTTCAGACCTCCAAGCCATTTGCCAACCAGGTTTCACTTTCCCTGTTAGCTGCTATCTCTGAGTTTTATTTAAAAATGAAACCTTGGCTCTTGCTTTGGACTGAAATAAATCATCCCTAGGTCCAGCGCCAATGTTAGACTTTTGAACTGTAGCAGGATCCTGTATCCCATTACTGTGTCATTGGCCCTGCATAATACAGTATTTAAGGTTTAAAGATTTATGGATGGCCATCTTGATATTAAGTTCGCATTTGTAATTTTCAAACTTGGAAATATTAACAAAATTCCTTCCCTGCAAATCACATCTTAGCCGCCTAGAGAATTCATCTGGATTAGTGGGCAATATACAAATTCAAAACTAAATAAAGAAATCTTGCATTGCTGTACACACAGGATGGGATAATTCAATATGATATTCAGTAATTATTAATCAGTTGCCTCAGATGTGCTACAAAGTTGTTCCCTGTTGTAAATTAAATCAGGCTATATCCAGAAAAAGTTTGAATTTAAGTAATTTATTTCCTAAAGTGATGCACAAAACCAGGTGTGCTAAACTCACAGAAGAAACTCTCATCAATTCCTTCTTCACAGCTTCAAACAGAAAACACTTTAAGCAAAGCTAACTTTGCCTGACTTCCACATATATTCACATTGTTCATTGTTCTCCCATTTTTAAAATAAATTGACCTAAGACTATTAGTATGCATGTATTTGCATCACAAGATGTTGGATTCCACCATGAGTTTTGCAATTTTACAGTGCAATCTATACTATGGTTGTCAACTCCGAAGTCCAACTGAGTTCAATGGGGTGTCCCCCCATTGAAGTACACAGAGAATCACAGCCTCAAGGTTGCAAAATCTTTATGCTGCAATCGTAAGTCTGTCTACTCAGAACTAAGTTGCACTGGCTTCAGTGCAGCTTACCCTGACAAAAATGGGTGCAGGATTGCAGCCTTTGGGCACAATCCTAGGCGTGTTTAGACAGGAAAAAGTCACACAGCTTCCTGAAAAGCTGATTAAACCCCATGCAAGTCTTACACTGACTGTGCACACAGCCAGAGTAGGATCGTGTTCACTCCCCCTCCCCGCCACCTGCTTCACACAGCAGTCCTACACAGCCTATGGGAGGACAGCTCCGCACAATCAATACACATGCAGGTTCTGTGCTGATGTCACACTGAACACATATAGACTGTACGGCACCACTGAGCACTACCCCACCACCTTTGCATATGGATTTAGTGTATACATATAAAATATGTACGGGACTGTGTTTCATTTTCCACTGTTCACATTGCCAACAGCAAATGAATCTCCAGTCCTAATCAACTGTGGAAGCAACAGCAGGGCTAGATAGGAATACAGGTAGTTTGGTGAAAAATTGTGTGAGATGTGTAACACTCATTCCATGGGAATTCTCGGAAGAAAGGTGCAATAGAAGACAGGGAAACTATGGCATATTTTGCCATGTTTGTCTGCAATTTTGGAATGAATATCCATTCAATCCTTAAAAAAAAAACCCCAAAATTAAACAGCTTCTGAGAAATCTAACTTTTTCTGACCTGCATGCAATCCTCAGGCAAGGAAGCAAGGCATGCCTGACCCATTCACACAGTATGTTTATAGGCATATTATGCAGACATGGAAAACACTGAAGCAAGTCATTTCTTTAAATGCAAGTGTACTACACTATCACAGTTTCCTTGTAGAAAAACTAAAGATTATATTTCATTTTGACCCAAAGCAGTTTCAAGGTATTACTTGGTACCCTGGTAGATCCAGGTAACAGACCAAACACTATACCCTTTTTCTTCTGTAAGTAACAAAATGCTTTTCAAACATCCAACCTGAGATGCCTGAAGACTTGAAAAGCAAATGATGAAGAGGCTATGAGAATTTTCAGTGTCTTCAGGAGACCTACACCTAAGTCTCAGGCACACATGTGCTCTGGATTCTTGGACTTTTAGCCTAGAGCGAAATAGCTTCAATAAGTAGTTTTTTAAGTGAGTGCAAATATTTTCTTAAATACTTACACTCACTTAAGGGTCTTTTTACATCGCTGTTGTAAATCAGCAGATGAAAATTAAGGCCATAAACAACAAAGTCCTTGAATGAAAATGCCTTTTGAGCTATAGCAGCAGCATTGGAATCCCTCAACTTTGGCACGGAAAATAAATATTTTAGCTATACAGTTGTGTGGTTTACATATGCCCTGAGGGGGCTCTCTAAAAAAGACATTTTATTCTGAGCTGGTTGTTTTGCTTTGACCCTTCAGGGGGAGACATGGCTCAGTGGCAGAATATATGGAAGGTCCCAAACTCAATCTTTGGCATTCCCAGCTCAGCCTGGAAAAGAAACCTGGTTGATTCCCTTGAGAACTGCAGTGAGTCTTTTTAGAACAGTCACTTTCAACCTGGTGACCTCTAGATACGTTGGTCAACAACTCATTTTAATTTCCCCACCATGCCTCTGGAGTGCTAACATAGCATTATTTCAGAATGCAGTTATATCAGTGCCACAATGGCATGGTATCGGGGCTGAAATTGCAAGCACTAGCCTTCTTGGCCAGGTCCTGGCCCTGAAAGATCCTGAAAGGTCACTGAGTATTGAGAGGAAAGCTAGGCCTGAGTAGCTACAGATAATGCTTCTGGATGGCAGCAGTTACGGTAGTGAGCCCTGCTATGGGCTTGGGCCATCTGCAACTGCCCTGCAGTGTTGGACTCTGACACCAAGCCCGCTACAGCTATTCCCACTACTAGTGTGTGAGGCCTGCCATGGGTAGATAATCCATGACACTGAGACACACCAGCTTCCTGTCTGTGTTCACCAATACGACATGCAGCCACCCTTGTACCTTCCAGACATGTTTGGGCTACAGCAACCAAAACTCCTAGTCAATGGCCCTGCTGGATGGGAATTCTGGGAGTTGCAGTCTAAATGCTCTGAAGACCACCATGTTGGGGAAGGTTGCATTAAAGGAACCACCCAGGAGAGCTATTCCAGAATTTAGCAAAGCCAAAAGATCTTAAATACGCCTGAGATAAAATTGCAAAACAAGCAAAACATCTAACCCACAACCACATAATTTGACAGTGTTTTGTGGTATTGGGTTTTTGGTAGTTTTGTTTTTTGTTTTACATATAATGAGTATAGCAATATTATAGGTCAGCTTGTGTTTTTTTTAACACTGAAAAATAGCAAAGGTCCCAGAGACAAGTTTTTACAGTTCCAGGGACCAGTGTGCAAACCCAGCCATGCTCACAAACATTAGGCAAAAAACAGCTGCAAGCTCAAAATACTTTATGCAAGCTCTATGGACCTTCTTCATCCAATGAAACAGTGCATTTGAAGGTATTATCACCATCTCTGCGCCCTCATCCTGAATTACTTTTCATGCTGTCTCCATCACCAATTGCAAGAGCTTAGAAAGCTTAGATTTTCCTCAATGCAAATTACTTTTGCCACTTTGCTGAGCTCACCCACTGCAGGTCAAAGAAAAGTCAAGATTTTTCAGCCCGTTTAACATACTGTTATTTTTCATTTCAAACTATGGAAGAACTTTAAACAAATAATCTTCATTTTACATTACTTCTGAGGATTTCGAGGTAGGCAAAATCATCCTTCCAAAACTGTATGCCAGTGTTTTGGCAACATCGGCTATGCAAATGCCCATTTGCCTGCCTACCAGCAGCCTACGTCCTCCTCCTGCTAGTGCTGGAGAGGCGTGCTTAGCCAACCTGTTCCAGGTCATTTCAGATCTGCAGTGCTAGAATGGTAGCCCTGAAATATTTATAATCACAAGCCATTTCACTTGTGTAGCCAATAAGTCTCCACCCATGCAGAAGAGTGAGTCATTTACAAGCTCAGGAGAATCCCCAAGTGGAGAGTTAGGACAAACATTTAAAAGCATAAAGAACAGTGGAATGAGGACTGCACATGCTCAATAAGCAGGGGACAGTGACTGATTGTTAGGTAAAGAGGGGACAGAAAACTGGGGAGCAGAAATTTATTAATTAATTTATTTATTTGGGAAACTTGTATGCCGCCCCATTCGCAAAAGCCTAAGGGTGGCTCCCAGCAAATAAATAACAATACAAGTATATAAAAAACTGGAAACATCCAGGCAATAAGTTAAAATCAATAAATAAATTAACAATTAAAATAACATTTAAATAAAAAGGTCTTAGCCTGGCGCCGAAAAACAAATAACGACGGCGCCAGGCAGACCTCTCTGGGGAGCGCATTCCATAAGTGGGGCGCCACCACAGAGAAGGCCCTCCTCCGGGTACTCACCCTCCTAATATCTTTCATGGAGGGCTCCCGGAAGAGGGCCTCTGCCGCCGATCTTAGGGGGCGGGAGGGCAAGTATGGAAGCAGGTGCTCCTTCAGATAACCAGGTCTCAAGCCGTTTAGGGCTTTATCAGTAATGACCAGCACCTTGAATTGGGCCCGGACTTCGATGGGGAGCCAGTGAAGCTGACGAAGGACTGGGGTTATGTGAGAACAACGCCCAGTCCCCGTCAGCAATCTGGCAGCTCTGAAATGGAAGGGGGATCCTGGAACTGGAAGCTGCTCAGCGGCTAGTTGGCTGGTAACCTCACTAGAAGCACACAGCATTCAGTGCCAGCTCCGCATTTTGGAGGGCCTGGGCTAAGACACTCGCGAGTGAGTCTACCTTCTCACTGATATTAGAGCAGAGGAGCTACGGCTGCTGTTTATCCTCTTTCTCATCATCACTGCCGCTTGCTTGCTTGACAAGCAGAAAGTCAGGGAGCAAGGAGGCCGCACCGCCTTCTACCATCTCCACCTTTCCTGGGTGAAAGTGAGAGGCAGGTAACCAAGCAGGTTGCAATGATGAAGAGGAACTGCAAGGGAATCATCAACAGACCCCTGCTGGGGTGTTAGCCCATGGCAGGTGTCTAACCAAGCCTACCTTTGACCCAGCCCTGTCCACATT
Source organism: Varanus salvator macromaculatus (assembly GCA_023646645.1). Taxonomy (NCBI): domain Eukaryota; kingdom Metazoa; phylum Chordata; class Lepidosauria; order Squamata; family Varanidae; genus Varanus; species Varanus salvator. Next base: position 73,325,641 of record JAIXND010000754.1, on the reverse strand, counting down.
GCTGTCTTTTTGTCAGGTCTAAACTAAGAGAAACTTGATGAGTGGCAAAAAATCTTCAGCAAAGCAACACATGCAACATGAGGTCACTGAGCCCGAAATTTCCCCACCCCTCTCCGTTTCATTGACTGGGACACAGGGACACTTAACTCAAGAATATGATGGTGGCATGTTATGGAGCTAGCAGAGGCTGGCATCTCTTGGATCATTAATTCTATACTCAGCATTTAAAGCTGGGTTACCCCAACATGGTGCCAATGGGCACCCACAAAACTTTTTTTCATTTTTTCATTCCCTTCATCCCGTTTTTAGATGCATGCACATGGATTTGTATATATCCGCAGCAAAATATAACTATGAAATGAAAAACTCTTTCCAGCAATTATACATAGGTGTCAGCAGAAGTGGTTTAAGTATCCAAACAAATTTATGCATGGAAATGCTGTCAATACGCTGCCCATCAAAATACGTAATGCATTGTATTATTGCAAGCTTTTGTTCTTTCAGTTTTGTAATTTTAGTTCTATTAGTTTAAGCCAGGGGTCCTCAAACTTTTTAAACAGGGGGCCAGTTGAAAGGTGCCGGTGATAGGTGTGGGCTGCCAAGGTGGAGTGGGTGGGGGGCACGGGCCGGGGCAGGGCAGGGCTGGGGGCGCACGTGTGCATGCATGGCGTGGCAAGACGCTGGCTTGCTCGCAAGGAGATCGTTTTCTCCAAGTGAGTCCAAAGCGATCTCCTTGCAAGCAAGCTGCTGCTAGGTGCACGCACCGCAAGGCAGAGGCGAGTCCAAAACAATCTCTGCACAAGCAACCCCCCACCTCGCCATGAGCGCGCGCATGCAGCGAGTCCAAAACCTCTATGGCAGGCTGGATAAATGAGCATGGCGGGCCGGATTCGGCCCACGGGCCGTAGTTTGAGGACCCATGGTTTAAGCAGTCAGAATGGTACACAGAATCCATTTCCCCCTTCTGTTCATTAATTTCCATGAAGGAGGTAAATAATTTAAAAGAACACATGTATTACTGTATATTAAAAACTGTTTCAGTACAGTGCAACAACCTCCTCCCAAAAAGAAGCAACTTCCAGAAATTGCCAAAATATCTGGATTACCTGGTTATCAATTAGCCAAATTAAACAGTTATTAAAAAGACATTTTGGCATTGAACAAATGCAAAACAGAAGTTTTGGCTGAAAAAGAGGCAGCCTAAGATCCTTAGGTCAATACATAGAAGCATAGAAACATAGAAACAGAGCAAGTCAGAAAGGGCCTCCTGGGCCATCTAGTCTGACCTCCGGCACCAGCCGGCTCCGCTCATGACATGCCCACCATGTGCATGTCCAGCCTGTCTATAGAAACATAGAACTATAATACCGAAGTAGCAATCCCCAAGGTGGGCATTTTGTGATGCTATCAGCAGCACTTCCTCAAATTCCACAATGAGCCCGAAGTCCAAAAAGTTTGGGAGCCACTGGCTTAGAACTACTGAGTCACAGAAGTACTCCAGAATAATATGGCATTGGTAGCTCTGACAATGGAAAGGGAGAAGACAAGCACTGCCACTCCTCCCTTATACATTTTTTATCTTTTTTTTTTTTTTTTGTGGACAGTAACAGTCAAGAATGGTTAGTTCTGTGGTAGAAACAAAGTAAGAAGAGAAACGTTTGAAAGCAATGGGTATGTTTAATCTGGAGAAGATTAAATGGATGGAATTCTCAGGGATGGCCAAGCAGTTCAACAGTGGCACAAATTAAGGCTGTTTGAATCTGTCAATTTCACCTCCTCTCCCAGTCTCATTCTTCCAATCCAATTTATTTTATTTGCAACATTTCTATACTGCTGCACATTTAAACAGGTTTGAAAGATGTGAACAATAAAAAGATAATAATAATAATCAAATCTATATTATGTATTTATTTATTAACAGAAAAGAAAAAAGAGATTGTGCCAAGCGTACCTCTTTGGAAAGCATGTTCCATATATGGGGTGCCACTACAGGAAAGGCCTTCTCCTGATCACCCCTCCCCCCGCTTGCCTTTTTTGGGAGATTCCCTAAGAAAGACCTCAAAGAATGATCTTAGGGCCCAGGTTAGAACATATGGACCAAGACATTCCTTCAGATAACCTGATCCTAAGCCATTATATTGAAACATAGTATTAAATTCTCCAGGTGGACTCCAACCAGAACCACTATGGACCTATCTAAAATCTTAAATTCAATTCATCCCAAATTTCAAGAATTGAAGTTTTTAAAATGTGCAAGAAAATACATATGCATGTTTGTGTGTATTTCTCCTAAGGCATGCATTCTTGTATGGTATACACAATTTTGCAGTCTGGTAATATAATGCATTTTAATGTTGTTTTCACTGATACACATATGTTGATGGGCACTTTCCTCTAACAAATTCATTTAAACAGATTTTTAATTGGCGAACTCCATTGCAACATTCAGAGAAGAGAAGAGCACATTTCAACACATAACTGAATATTGATTGGCATATCCGTTCAAAAGGGCAAAAGCAGTGAAACTCACATTGAAATACAAATCAAGCTAATTTCTCTGAAGATGATGAACCCTCTTTTGCTGGAGAGTATTTCAGCACATCTTCAAAGTCCTTTCCAGCTCTAAAGTTCTATGATTCCATTTATAGCAGCTGATACATGGACATTATTCTCATATTTTAAGACATCTATCAGAGTTTGGAGGAGTTGATCCCCCACGACCCAGCAATTTGCATTGACTTAGAGACAGAATCAGTAGAAAGACAAGTAAGAGTTTAGTGTTTAGCTAAAAAAATAACCCTACAGAAATCACATCCTTCTTTCTGGGTATCTGATGTGGAATATCAGATTTGTGCTAAGAGAGCCTCCACGTTATATTAATAACCCATGTAAGACTCCAGTATTCTCTCCTACAAAGCAAAGGAAAGCCTGTAGCCTGCTCCAACAATTTATCACCACTCAGAGGTAGAGTATGTGCAACAAGATTCTATGCAATATACAGCTGACCCTACCTCCGTGTGACTCTTGTATGGATATCTTTTTAAACGGAAAACACTGAAGTAAAAGGGCAGGCAGAGATGGGAGTTTTACTGACGTTCCTTTAATCCCAACAGAAACATTGCTACTTCTGAAAATCTGTAGCAGCATAATATTTCACATCCATGCCAAAATGATAGTTACTGTGCAGGATGCACAGCTAATTATGCCCCCAAGCTATGAGTCATACTGATAACATTTGCTTTACTTTGTGCTAGCTGGGAGGGCCAGTTGTGACAAGAAGTTCCTTCCAAACAGCTGTAAACAACCACCAAAGCCAAGATGGCCACATCCTTACCAATGCAGCCATCTTGGATGTTGATCATACATGTGCAGAGGAATTCAAAATGTCAATGACTGTGCCACCAATCAGCAAAATTCGACAAGTTAGGAAATCAAGGGAATGGGATGGGGAGGGGGAGCTAAATACTGAAACCAGTCTAATTCAAGCCAGATCTGAACAGAGCAAGAATCCTGTAAAATCCCTAGTGTGTTTTAAAACCTAGAAATACTGTGGGTTTTATACCAGTTGTTTAATTAGTTACAATAGCACAGCTAATCAATCTTTAATCAGTTGACAGCTATAATGTATACATTTCTCCCATATATGCCATTTCAGGCCTACAACTTCACGCTTGACTTTTCCATGAATATATTCTTGGAAGACTGAGCAAATATCTTTTCAGTCATGTTGGAGTTGAGGGAATGCAAGCAGAATGCCTGCAAGCTAAACTGTTGCTTTACAGATGGGGAACTGAGGTGGAGAACCTGTGACTGCTTACTTTTGAATCATTTCCAGAGCAGCAGGTACTCCTTCAAAAGCCCCTATTTATGTGTGGAGAGAGACATCAGAAAAGAAAAATATTCCTTCCAGAGCTCTGACACCCCCCACCACCCCTCTCTCTCTCTGTTAGAGCAGCCTTCCTCAACTGATGGTCTCTAGAACTACTGGTCTACCTCTCCCCATCCAGCATGGCCAACTGAAAGTGATGGTCTTGTAGCCGAACACATCTGCAGGGCACCAGATTGGGGAAAGGTATCTTAGAGTGTGATGCAACACATGCCATAATAGCATCATCAGTTTCCTCACTTCCATCAGCCAATGAGTTGTGGAAGGGTTTGGATCACTCACATCATGTCATCCATTATGTCAAGGTAGGTATTACCAGGAAAGGGGAAGAAAGAAGCATGGAGTGGCAGCTGCTCTTTAGCTAATTGCATCCACTTTGCACTAATTGTCTAGTGTAGAAAAGGAGTGAGTATGGGGGAACCTGACAGATACGTACAAAATTATGCATGGTGAGCAGATACTTTTCTCCCTCCCTCAGAAGATGGTGGGAGATTCCAGACATAAAGGGGAGCATTTCTTCACCCAGCATACGGAATGCACATTCACATGATGGTGACCTATTTGGACCGCTTGAAAGGGAACTGGACCTCTTCATGGAGGAGAGGCTATCAATGACAACTAATCTGGATGGCCATATGCTACCTCCAGTGTCAAAGGCCATATGCGTATGCACATCAGTTCCCTGGAGAACATGGGAAGGAGTCGTGGCACTCATGTCCTGCTTGTGGGTTTTCCATGGACAGCTGGTTGGCCACTATGTGAACAGAATTTTGGACCAGGGGAACTTGGGTCTGATCCAGCATGGCCTTTCTTTTCTCATTGTGACTGTTCTCATATATGGAACACACAAATACTCTTTAAACCTACTGATTCAGCAACTCTCCCTCAGGTATCTACATGTTTCAAACTGTGGCCTTCTAAACAGGTACAGACATCTTTTATGCCTCATTTCCAGGTGCCAAATTCTCTAGGTAGTTCCATTCTGTTTCTCTCAGCCATCGGTCATATGGTGGTTTCCCAGCTTTTGCAAGCTTTTTCCCATGATAAAAAGTTGAAATACCTCTCCTATGGCTTAGTTATTGGCATTAAGATCTTTAAACTACATTAGCCTGGTATTTTTGTGTTTTGGTTCTGCCCCCTTTGTTCCCACCCAGCAGAGGAATGCAGCCTGGATGGCTTCTCTAAAATTGGATTTGGCCCTCAGAATGAAAGAAGATCCCCAGCTCTGACTTATGCAGTAACCAGCTCTGAAACAGAGAGGAATTGAGGCTAAAACTTGCCTAGAAACTAGCAATGCTGACCTGGGAGCCCTCTGTCTCTCAATTCCAGATGTTTTAAGGTGAGCTATGGTTACTCTGTAATTATGGGAGAAGGACAGAAAAGAGGGAGGAAGGCACATTGTTCCATGAATGCCCAAATGATTTCATATGTTCCAAAAATTAGTCCTGAGTCCAAAAACTAAGAGGCCCAGGAAGAAGGAACAACGATTTCTCTGGGAGGAGTTGCTAATTGAGCCTTGAGGAAGAGGCAAGCAAATGACCCATAATAGCAGCAGTGAGGAGAAGGTGGATTTCCTGGTAGGGATCCACCAAGAACAACTTGCTCAACCCTCTCCCCTCTCCACCCATGGGCCCTGATGCAGAGAATTGATGTGTGTTCTAGATCGGTATTCACACACAAACTTGTCTAAATCAAGAGCTGACACGGCAACTAACAAACCAATATAGGCGTGACATCCACCTTTCCAAAGCTGTCCCTTCGTGCACAACTTGGGTTAAACAGCCTAAAAGGCTGGTCAGCAGATCACTTAAGAAGAGCCATATTGTCAACTTAACAATGACCCAAGGGCAAACCGCATTCTTTTCAGCCACTCGCACAGCAAAACCTAGTATGCCTTCAAACATGTGCCAAGCATCTATGTATATCTTTTTCTTCTCATTTTTACTCTAGAGTGGGTGCAAGACCCTGTTCTAGAATGGAGCCAAGCCTGGACAAAAGGGGCCTTTTAAGAGCTGGATTGAGGAGCCTTCACCTATTCTGGGGTAAATATTAAAAGGAAACATTATGTCTGCCTTCACCTAAGACACAGGTTCTTAGGGTTCTTTAAAACCCTCTTCTCCAGAGTACACAACTGCGCATTTTTGTTTTGCAACTCAACTGCTCCATCCCTTCTGGCTTCTGTTTAGTTCGCAGACTTCAGATACATTAGGGGGCTTCAGCTGCTGTTTGCGACAGCAGAGAAAGGGTTAAGGAGACCTTTGTTTGGCTCTCCACTCAGGCACAAATGATCCCGAGGTGTACTTAAATAGGCTTCTTTGGGATTAGGCATTTTGCTGGGGCCAGTTGGAGGTCCACCAGTTGCCTAGCCCTGATGTAAATATTTTAGAACCAATTTCTCATTTGCTTCCCACAAGTGTAACATGAAACAAACGAGCAAGAATTAGTTCCATAGGATTGAGTCTGAAAGGCTGCACTAAAATTAGAAATCCAATCCACTAATAATAAGTAATGGTATTTACTGTTACCTAATATACTGTTAGAACACATTAAAATGTTCTGAACCAGCTTCTATTCAAGCACCCTATAATTTTGTCGTAGGCTCTCCAACACAATTGTGCCTACATGACAGTAATTAGACACTTTAAACATGGCTATTATGAGCTTCTCCTGCTCCCTTCTAATAAGGCCTATAAACACTAAACAAAAATCATATTTGCCTCCTGCCTCCTCCTTTAGTTCAGTAATTCCCTCCCAAGGCACAATAGGTGGCAAATGCAGCTTAGAAAAAGGCCTAGGGGTTAAGGAACAGCTGATTTTTTTAGTAAATATCTGGGCAGCACAACCTGTTGAACTGCCCCCTGATATTTAACAGAATGAAATCTCAAATGCAAAACTATTTTAAAAAAGAAATCTAACTGGAGACACCATTTTCAAATAAAATCAAATTACTCACCTCTCCGCTTCTTGCCGCATCTCCTCTCGTTTTTGCCTCCTGAGCTCTCTGCGACGTTCAATGTCATCCATGGCGTATATTCAATTCTGGATAAACCCCCAAATCAGACTGAACTTTGAGAGAGAGAGAGAGAGAGAGAGAGAGAGAGAGAGAGAGAGAGAGAG